>WAAD01007979.1:243487-269988 GCA_013389945.1 Fregata magnificens
ATCCAGTCCTCAGGCACTGCATGAACAAAGCTGACATCCATAAATGGGTCTAATGAAATAACTGGGGAAAATACATGAAGTGAGATGCAGGTCTGTGTTGGTAAAAGACTTCATCTTACCCGATTCAGTTAGTACTGGCTTTTGGCATCTATATGCTGAATTTTGTCATCTGTATACTGTATAACACCTTATCCTGAAAAGATGGTTTCCCAGTGGGATTCTTCACTGAGAGCTTAAAAAAAAAAAAAAGGGAGGGGAGAAATCCAGCTTTAAATGTAATTGCATAAAAATATGATCTGGAACCACTCTTATATGTGGGGTGTATAAAGAGGGTTAAAGCAGTGTAACCATGTAGGGAACCATAAAACAATGGTGTTTGGCATAGCTGCTTAAATGGGTGCACTGGGTGCACAAAACAAATCTTAACTGTGCTTTTTTTCTTTTTTTCTTTTTCTTTTCTTTTTTTAAACTGTGTGTGTACTGTGAGAAAGTAACACACCAGTACCTAAGAATATAGGCTTGGGTACTAGAGAACGAAGTTAACCTTATTTTTCTCATGTGTAATCCTTTCCTCCCAAACAGCCCTTGTCATGGGCCTGCGCTTTTATAGGATGGCTTTGTTTTGTTTTTCCTTTTAAAAATATTTGTCTGATCAAAGAGCTTTCTTAAAAAAAAAAAATAAAATTCCACTGTAGTAATTCAAAACAAGGAAAAGTACATTTTTTGATCCAATCATAACAGGATTTGTATATGGAAGTGTGAACTAAGCAGGTGGCTTCCTGTTGATTTTAAAGCCAGGTGGGCAAGTTCTTGACAACAAGTTGATCTCACAGGCTGCTACCTGCCCTGCTTTCCCTGGTGTCCTGATGCAAGAGTATGCTGCATGCTCTTTCCTTCTGCTGGTGTAGCACAGAGCCAAGATGATGGTCCTTTGCACAAAGGAGCTTATTTCTCTGTGTGCGAGGAGTAGAGGTAGTATGGGATGGCATTTGGGGTTGGTATCTTGTGGGAATAATACTGCTGTGGGAATGAGAGGAAAATAGCAGTATGTGTTCTCTCTCAGAAATCAGGGAATAGAATGGATTTTATTACCCTCTAAGAAGGCTGCCAGATTCTCTCAAATAGCCTACAGAAGGATTGGGTGTTCATAGCACAGTCTTATTTTTGCTGACTTTTAGTTATTAAAGGGTGTCTAACCTTTCTCCAAGTGTGTCTTCTGATTTTGGCTCATCAAACTGATTATGAAAGTGCTAGTTGGTTCAGGTGGGTTAAGCAAACCAGAACTTGGAGTAAAATAAATGATTCAGCCTGAGAAAGTGCTTAAAATCAAAGAAACAAGGTTTTCTGCTTCCAGTCCAGTATTTCGACTTCTCTGCTGAATTGTTCTTTCTTCATCTGTGAGCATTTGCTTTTTTCCCTCTCCAGTCAGGAGAAATATCTAGTGCTGGAGTGTGACTTAATGGTAAACTTCCCCATCAGGGTAACCTTGAGCGTGTATGAGGTACTCCCTCCTCTCTCTGACCTCACTTCAGCTGGCTGACATGTTTGAAAAGTTTGGCAACTTGAAGTTAATTTGGGTTCATTTGAGTTTTCTCAAAGTAATAAGATAAGGTCAAGAAATCCATTGTCTGTGTTTTTCCCTACATGTACAGCCTCACTCTGCAAACTATCATCAGTCCCAGTGTGTTCCCTTTGAATAATTGTGGTGTTGCCGTATATATAGGCAAATGTGACCTGCTGACTAATGTCACTAATTTGACCATCTGCTAACAACTGCATGTGTCCCTCCGTTAAGAAAAGAGGAAGATTATGATGGAGAGAATGATCATGCAGTGGGATAGTAGGTACCTTCCATGCTCTTGTTTGCTTTAGCATCATCTTTAAAATGATATGTTGGTTGCCAGTATCTTGATGATGATGGCTTGCTGNAAATTGGTTGTGCATTCAAGTGTTTTGATTTGGCAGGCTCTCAGTAATATGAACCCAGTGGGTATTAGTGAAGACAAGTTGAAGTGTGCTCTGGCTTTGGAGCAGAAGATGATGCTGTCTATGATAATTAATTTCTGTGGAAGTTTGTTGTAGTCTGCAATGGACCTCCAGAAGGTTCTGCGTAGATGAGTTTTAACCTGCTGGTAGAAAATGCTCATGTCCCTCAGGATCCAGAATCACCAGGGCTGTTTTGGTGACCAGCTCGCACTTACCTCAGCTGAAGTTAAGCACTAATACTTTGTTGTATGGCACTTACACTGAACTTTAAGCTCCCATGAAAAGGACAAGACCAGGGATGATTTGACTGTGGATAGTAGAGGGGACAGAGGGTGAGAAGTGTGGCTATCCGCAGGGTTGAAGTTCTGATAATTTAGTTCTTTCTTATTATTTCTGTTTTACTGGGGCTTATTTTAAATCTGCTCTGTTCTCACCATGAGCTGATTTCTTCCGAGTGCTGGGACGTGTTGTTGACAGCAGCAGAATTGAACCCAGCTCAGGCTAACTAGATCCTATGTCACCTGTGTGTTATGGGTTGTTTTTTTAACAAATGAAGAGAAGATCAAAAATATTGTCTGCCCTAAAATCCTGTTTTCCAGAATATTGAAGAATTTAAATGTCAGTCAGTACTTCAATACTTGAAAGAAAATTATTTTTTCTCAATACTTTTTTACAAAAAAATTTCTGTAAGCTTGAGAGTAGAAGAAAGTTACTGTAGTACTGCGAGTTAGTCAAAGGCTAATGTTAATTAGGAGATGCTTTCTAGTTCACAGAAAATATGATCAATTTTCTTTGGAAAATTTCTAAAAAATTATTTTCGTTTAAAATAGTCAACTTGTATGTTTTGCAATGAATATTTGCAGTTAGAGAGAAATAGGCATTACTACAAATGTCTTGTTGCAGTCTAGTGCAAGCTTGCAGGTGCTTTTTTATTATTATTCATTAGACCACTGTATCACATAATGGAGTAAAAATCTTAGATGAGGGGAAAAAAACATCCAGTTTTAGTTACTTATTAGTTCAGGTAACCCTTTGTGTATATTTGTTTGCTGTCTTATTAATATGAATACGGTTCATATATTTTTCAGAGAAAAAGGGGAACAGTGTAAGTAATTAAGCAGGAGCTTTTTGTTGACCTTCCCCCCCTCTCATTACTCCGTTAACTCTTAACTGTATTCAAAAAGCACCTTAGTCTGTACCAAACACTCCAAGGTACCTGGTTTAGCTGTTATTCAGAAAAATAGCTGTAAAGTCCTCTGGATAGCAGTAGGTGTGGAATTTCTCTGCAACTACTAACGTATTAAGACACTAAGAAATTTGGTATGAAAAGTGTCACAGAAAGCAGCAAAGACAACTTCTTGAATTCTGTTTTGATGCACAAGCATATCAGGGGCTGTTAACTCTATATGCCACTGCTGTCACATTCTAGCAAAAGTTATTTTCTCCAACAATTCTCAAATTATCTTAAAGCTTCAAATCTTTATTTACTTGCCTGGCTCAGCTCGTCCCAGTGTCAGGTCCTTAATCGGTAAACAACACATTTAGTCCAGTGGGTTATTAAGTTTTCTAAATATCTTCCTTTTCTATGTTCTCAATCTGTCCAGTAATGGCATCAGTTCAAAACTCAAATTGTTCCACGAAGACCACCATAATAGTCTGCTTATATAAACCTTTTGGTGCTACTCCGCTTGAATCTGGGGCAGTGATATAATGAAACACGTGACTGTCGGGTTATCCAGTTCTCAAGTTTGCTTCTACCTAAAAACGTTTCTCCTCCTGAATTGAAGAACGAATGTTCTGTGCGGAGCGATTCAGTGTTGGCCGAAGTGACCTAATTTCAGCCTCTTAATATCTATGACTGTGCTAATGCTGAAAGCTTAAGCATTCATTTACATTTCATCTTAAAAGCAGTGCGAATGCTGGGCCAAACTTCGAGGTGATGAGAGAAAATTGTGTAATCTTACACGTCAGCAAGCGACTGGAAGAGGAAGTTTTTTGTTGTAACTTGCACACTAAGGAGTTAGAAGGCAAAATGTCCCTATTTTAACTTATGCCTTGTTAAGCCTTCTATTAATTGCTGCTTTTAAACTCCTTTCAGCCCCTTGGCATTGTTATGCCAAGATGGATTTGAGCAGGTAACTTGTCTACAGAGGACATCACCCTGCAGTGGATCCCAGGAATGTGGCTCAGGTGAGGCACAGTCAGCCTGTAGTCAGGGCTCTTTGGTTTGCTTTCACCACTGTCCTACTCACGTGTTATGCAGCTTTGGGTCAAGTTACTTCTCTGCATCCCAATTTCACAATTGCTAAATCTGGGGATGATTCACATACCCCATGTAAGTGGTATTAGCCTAAGTTGTGTTAAGTGCATAGTCCTTTATGAAGTGCATTGAAATATTTAGATGATAAGTGAGAATGTTTAAGTGCAAAGTATATCATACATTTTCAGTTTATCCTGATGGTTATTTCTGGAGAACTAGAAGAGCTGTTTGAAGTGTACTGTATGTGCTTACCTGTTTACCTTTTGAACTTTACAGACATAGTGCCTATAAAAGCAATATTGTGGTTTTAGGACATTGTAACTTAATTAAACTTTCAGAGATTCCTGAAGCGTGACTGTCTCCAGCTTTTCTGAAATCCCTGCAAAAGCAAAGCTGTTTACATAAAATCTGGGTGGGAGGGGGAGAGTGTGCTCCAGAGCATCACGTTACTTGCACGACTGAGGGCGAGGGTATGTAACCCTGCAGATTTGTGAATCTTGGAAAGTTGAGGTCAAGCAAGAAGTGAAGAAGTATCTACCTGCAGGAGTGTTTGTATAAATGGTTGCTTCTGGTCAAGTGAAGTAGCAGTCCTTGTTTTGACAGCTAGTACTTAATGTATCATTTGGGCTGCTGATTCTCTGACATCCATTCATTACAGCAGACCTCCTCTGACCAGTGCTTACCAACCAGAGCACTGTGGGGTTGGTTTTTTTTTCTTTTTAATAAGCCTAGTGTTTCTCAGTTACCAAATGGGAAAGGAATGCTGTGTGTAGCAACTGCAATGGATCGCATCCAAAGGCACAAAATATGGCCTGTTCCTTTTTCCTCCATTGTCGTAGGGAAATGGGTGTCTCCAAGAGACGCCCATCGGTATAGCCCTTGCTCTTCAGCAACAAAAGTTCTGATTTTAACACTTGGTACTAGAAAACAGAGGTTTGTCACTCCTGGCAACTGACTTTACAAAAGTCAGTTTACAGATAACAATAAAGGGCTTCATGCCCAGTCCTGGCTTGTGCTTGCTTTCTGGGAATCATCCAGCATAGTGGTGATGCTGCCCCTCTGCTTTATCCCACAGAGCTGTCCCTGGATGGCAGAACTCACAACGTGGTTTGTAGAGCCTGTCTCGTCCCAGATGCCTTCTGTACCTCAAAGTCTGGCATTTCCACAGGCTTGATAATATCTAAAGTCTTGCAGGGCTATTGCAGATACTGTTCAAATCAGAATTAAACTTCATTTAGTCTTGAAGCTTCTTTCTTTCCTGTAAGTATTAGTGGAACAAAATGCTCTTTACCTTAGCACAGAAGAGTTTGGGTAAATTTATGGGGATGTAAGATGTTTCTGTTCCCAGGAACCTGCCCTGCTGCAGTCAGCTGAAGAAAAACAGCATACATATGCCTCAGCCACTAGTATACAGTGTGGCTTTTTAGCTTAACATATCGGAAAGGTGGCTTTGCACTAGATTGACTGATTTACAGGCAGATGTTCTTCAGCGCTGATTTTGCTATATAGGGCTGACAGTAACCTTCAGCAAAGAGATTTGCAGAGCTGGGTTTGCTGACATCTTCAGCTGCCGCAGCAAGATTTGCCAGCATTCACCTGTCAAAGCCCTTGGACTAGCACTGATACCAGACCATTGTGGGGCAAAGTCAAAAAATACAGGTGATATTCTTGAAAGAAAGAGCATCGGAACATGGCAAGGATGGCTGAAGGGCTGGGAACCGGTAGCACTCTCAGAGGAAGCTTGCAAAGTTGGTAACTAGGAAAAATTATCTCAAGTTGATGCTAGGCAACAAAATATTAGAATTTTGCTGTGACATCTGTAAAGTACTTCTTGCGCTTATTTTTCCAATAAGCTTTTCTTTTATGGTTCAAAGTTTTGAACTGAAAGCTGCAAAACAATTTTGTCCTAATTAGTAACCAATTTTTCTGGAACCTGTATTGTCAGGCTGGTAGGAGAATTCTCTGTCTTCCTGGGTCTGAAGTCCTTGAAAGAAAATATGAGATTGCTCTCAAGGGAGAGTCATGGGGTTTAATACCACTTAAGGGCCCTGACACACAATCATCTTCGGGGTGTCATGCAAGAGGTACCCACTTAGCTTTCGTGTTTTGTCCTTCAGGATATCTTGTTGCTGTGGAGATTTGCTGATAATGACGGAGTCAAGACAATATTCTCCAATTGTTTCAGAGTTAAGCTAGATGCCTAAAGTAGAGGGAGATTAATCCTAGCTGAGAGGTTAAATATAGTGATGTAACATGTAAGAAGCAGGGGAAGAGAAAAGCACCAGTGAAGGGCCATTTAACCCACTTAAGGTATGACCTGTGCATTTGAGGGTCACCTCTTTCTCTTCAATATGATGATTTTGGCCTCCAGATTTGAAGCTTCCACTAAATATAAATATTTGGAATGGTTTGAGCTGTGATTACAAAGCTCTTGATTTATATACATATATTGCAAATATACAAAAGCTTTATGTTATTTTCCTTTCCATATGGATGCTTAGGTAAGGCATTACATTTGTGACAGTGTCTTACAGATTNATTTGGGAAAGCGGGACATGCTACTCATTTGAAAATCATACCAGCTCCTTTATCACTGCCAGTCACAGTCAGCAACACTACATTCCCTGCTTGACATGAAGGGGAGGTTTGCCCTGAATAAATATAGTAGATAAATGGTCTTTCTGTTCCTCAGAAGAATTTGGGCCACTTCTCAAAGTTGGTGCCAGAAGTACAGTAGCAGAGTGGCATGGTTAAAGTTAATTGCACTCCGATTTTAGTTAAAAGTCTAACTAGCTTGTCAGCTTTGAATTTATATTTTCACAGTTCACTAGGGAGTGATAATAGGGAGTCTTTGATGTAGCTTGCTGGTTTTTGCTTTGTACCAAATGCTCCAAAGTTTAGTAAATANCATTACATTTGTGACAGTGTCTTACAGATTTAGTACTAATAAAACGGTTCAGTACACAGAATGTGCATAGGACTTCAAGGAACCTTGGAAGGCACCACATGTATACAAATTATTCTGTAAATTAAGGCCATTTCCTAACTTTACCATAGGCAAATGATCCTTCTTCTGAATCACTTTCCTTAATCAACTTTTGCAAATAAAAATACCTTTATGTAGGAGATCCAAGCNTGTTCCTCAGAAGAATTTGGGCCACTTCTCAAAGTTGGTGCTAGAAGTACAGTAGCAGAGTGGCATGGTTAAAGTTAATTGCACTCCGATTTTAGTTAAAAGTCTAACTAGCTTGTCAGCTTTGAATTTATATTTTCACAGTTCACTAGGGAGTGATAATAGGGAGTCTTTGATGTAGCTTGCTGGTTTTTGCTTTGTACCAAATGCTCCAAAGTTTAGTAAATAAACTTTTTTATTGGGCAGGGGAGGCATGAATGACAGGTTAAAGCCAGCCAGAAGAATCACGATATATCCTCACCGAGGGGCAGCAGGGGCACCATAGCGGCATGGCTGGCATGTTAAAGAAGATTTGCGTGAGCACCAACGCTGAGCTCTGAGAAACAGCTCATCAGAGATTTGTTAATTAGGTGTTACTTGAGACTTGCTGAAACAGTGAAGCTGCGATGTACGAAGCCCTACCTAATTAACTCTTTAATATCCCTGTAATACATTTGCTAGTTCTCTCCACTCAGGGAGACTGAGGTATGCTGTTTTAATTGCCTAGGAATCCCAAGACTGTCCTGAACAGCAAGTGTTTGAGAGAATATATATGTGAGACTGAGTCAGAGCTCATAACACAAGAGTATGGCTTCTAAACCAAGAAAAACCTCTCTAAAGTAATCATTTTGAAAGATGGTGGTTCTGGCTTTAACTGAAACCAAAGTATCTTTCCCCTGTAATTTTTTTAAATAGCTGGAGAGAAAGGTTTGTGGTGTATAGAGCTCTGTACTGTACCCCCACCCTATAACCAGGTGGAAGGGACCCAAGCTGTTCAACTGTCTTTCAAATACATAAGCAAAAAGGCATGTTGCTTGCCATTTAAAAACATTAAGAGGGTTTGCTATGTTTTATTCTAATATTATTACAGTATATTAGGATATTATTAACTTTATTCACGAGATTACTAGGGTTGATACCTCCCAGGTACCTGTTCTCTGGTTGGAGGGCTCCCCCTAATTCCTGTTAAAGCCATTCTTAAACACTTCTAAAACATTTTAATATCGTTTTAATTCTTCTTTCTCTGTAAATGAAGAGGAATACGTTATTCTCCTGCTTTATCTATTTTACCTGGTGATGTGTGAACAAACCACTGAGCTGTTGAAGGTGCAAGTGGTTTTCTTACAACTGTAGCCAGCTGGATTTTCCTGGCCAGATGGATTCCATCACCAGGATCTTATTGCAATGAAGACGTTGTCTCACAGAAGCTTTCTTCCAGCAGCTAGGAGTTTCCCTGTTGCAGTAGAGACTAACTGCCACGAATGCTTGATAGTGGAAATCATCTCTAAAATGTTTGTCTGATACTAAGGAAAGCTGTTGAGTATCAAGCCAATGACCTTGAACTCTCTCTTCAGTGGGCTGCCATTCTTTGGAGATCTGTTCATTGAGCTGCTCTTTTCACTGCAGGTGGTTTTGCAAAGCGAGCTAGCTGCATTCAGACGTGGAGATAAACTTCTGCCTTTGTACCTGAGGTTACACAAGCATGGATTACCACGGCCAGAGTCGGCTAACAGGAATGTGGTCTAATCTTGTTCTGGCTAACCCCAGTGAAAATGGGAATGTGTATTGCCAAAGCTATTGGAGCATCCAGTTGCTCCGAGGAGTCCAACAGGCTACAGACAGGTTTTAACTGTCTGAGTGGGAAGTGACTTTCTGTTTTGCAAGCCCTGCAACACTGATTTCAGCACCTGTCTGGATGGTTCAGAGGTAATGTCATCGCCTGGAGGAATAGCTGGCTTTATTTGAAAGAAAAGTTGGGTTTTGTCCATTCTGAAGTGGAAACCATAAGACTAAAAACGTCACTGTCTTCAGAAGATTCTTGAAGGGGCATTCAACAAAAAGAATATTCATAAGGCAAACAATGAAATATTTACTTGTAAAAACCACTACTGCTTTAACATAACATATGTAGGGTGGCTTCCTAAATTTCAGTGGAGGCTGAAATATTGTGTTGATATTTAACAGAGCACTCTTAGCCTCTGTGTATTTGAAATAAGTGAGCTTCACAGTGGAAAGAGTCAAACAGGCCAATATAAATTTTTTTCCAATGAGTTTTTAGTAAAGTGTACATTCGAGTTTTGGTTGTACTCAAAATTCTAAAATGTTTCACAATTACTGCCTGGTGTTGTAAGCACTGTATTTGAAAATTATTTGTTTGGGAGAGAGGATGTTGCTCTTGGGGTTTTTGTTTGGTTGGTTGGTTGGGGTTTTTTATGGCAAGGTTTTGAAAGAAGTTTCTCTGTCTAAAAAGTTTACATGTACTTCATTAGGCTGCCTTGACAGTACTTGAATTTAAAAAAAAAAAAAAACCAACAATTTTTTTGTTTTTTCCCTACATAGGACATGTGTGGATGTCACACAAGGAATGTTTAAGCTTGTCAACTGAATTTCATGCTTGCACTTTCATAAGGTTGGGATTGCATGGTCTCGCAGACAGGGTTTGGGCTGTCTGCGGAGTGCGGATGTGAGTTGGCTATGCCTGTAGCCTGTGTGGGTTGAAGTGGATCAGACTGCGTCTCCTAGAGACGTTTATGTATTGCACTTCTTCTACAGTTAGGAGTTTAATGTTTATTTCATCTATTTTCTGCACTATATAATAATTTCTCAATATAGAATATATTATACTGAACCTAGTTCAAATGCTAATTTGTGTAAGTACTGAAAAACTAGAAATGCTGAATCTGAGATTGATCGTGTAACTTGACTCACTCCATTTCTACAATGAGATTATTTAGACAATCATAATTGTTAATTACATAATTATGTACCATTCATTTCTCTGGAAATAGCACTCACATAATGAACAACTATTCAGAATTTTGTTTTCATTTAGGGTGTGGCCTTGGTCTTTATTTACTACATACAATTCAAATGCTGTTCAGAAGACAGAATTATGAATATTCTTGCTGGATTTGTACATTGTTTGCTACAGTAGTATCTACATCCTTTCTTTTCAGCGTTTCCTCTATGGTCTGGAGAAGAGATCAGGTACTTGTAAAGGACAGTTTGTTATATCCTGAAGTAGGATGAGTCAAAATCTGGAGGAGTCTGCTGAGCAAGGAGAATTCCCCCCTCACTTGTCCCAGCCCTCACAATGTTGCTATGAGATGGAGAGGATACAATCCCAACCTTTTGATGCGCAACAAAGCTCAAAACCTGTATTTTTTAATAGTAAACTTAAAAGGCCTGTTCACTGGCCTCCGATTTCTGCATGCTGTTAAACTGGAAGCACAGTCCCTGGCCAAATGACGGTTGCATACAATGCCCTGGCCTGTTTTAGGAAACAAGCACGTATCAGGATCTCTTCTTAGGATTAATTTGGGTGCAGCTGCCCCATTTTGTATGAAACAGTACAGATGTCTACTGATTTTAGGTTTGCAGCTTGAGATAGCTAAGTCCTCAGCTTTTTTTGTTTTTGTATTACTTCAAATCAGAGTCGCATGTATCCACAGTACTACTACTCTTGAGTTAAGAAAAGCTCTGAATTGTTTTCAGATTGAGGTTTTTGACAGGCACTTATAAAAACAGAACCAGAAATGAAGGGCATGACTTCATATCAGTGTGCTCTGTGGCTGAGGCCAAAGTAGAATTGAATTTCTCAGGTCAGCGTTCAGCTAATTTAACCACAAAACTCTTGTTTGTTTGGCTCTGTGCATTTTGCACCAGATGAGATGTGGTCCTGTAGAGTGCTGCCTCCTTCACTGCAAACCTCTGATTCATCTCTGAAGAAGTCTGACCTGCGTGAGAGGAGGTCCTATGCAAAACGTAACACGTAGCTGCATAGTTAAAATGGTATCAGTATGCAAAAGCACAAAGGTGCAAAAGAGTTGGACACCTAAATATTCTTGTGGATCTGAGTAATCCCTCCAGCGCCCGTAGACTTCTGTGATGGTTTAGTGTTTAGCTCTGAAAATTGTCTCTCTGTGTCATACAGGTTTTGAAACTCAGGTTCACACACCTGGAGCTGAAAGATTTTAGTTTTTCACTATTAGTCTCTGGCAAGAATAACTCTGAAGTACTAAAGAAGAGAGAGTTTTTGATGTCAGCTCTGCTGCTTTGTTGTTCATTCATTATACATAGGAATGTTCTTTTTCCTCCTTCCGTATATTCCTGGATTAAAGAAATATGCGTTATTTGAGGTGATATTCATGACTGCACAGTGGGAAGTTATTGTTTTATTAGAGAGGCAAATTATGCCTCAGGGAAATACGCCAGTCAAATCACCTTTCACTTAGAAGGCTATTCCGTATCCAACATGTCTGCATACAAAATAGACAAATTTGGAATTTTTTTCCTGTCTGATTTCATTTTTGATGCATTGACACTTCTGCCTTTTTTGGGTTACAGTTTCTTATATAAGTACATTCAGCTCACTCACAATGGGAGGTGATATAAATACCTGGGTAGAAACTCATCCTCTGAAGTTGCTCTATTAATCCATGCCATCAGGGATGCTTCTTATATATGTCACCTTGTGAACAGTGCAGGTGAGAAAATGGAGCATGAGAGCGTTCCATTCAAATAGTATTTTTTGTAAAAATACTTGGTGATATTTTTAGATGCCTTTGGCTACCTAACTCTTTATATGTGACGGCCTTGTGTATAAATGTACACATGCCTGGTGCTTGCCTACCACCACGTCTGTGCCTGTATGTGCCTAGCAGTGATCGTGAACACAGATATACAGACAGACCATGTCTTGCTAGTATGGCTTATTAATTAGATCTAATTCATTGCACTCATTGGGAATTCCCTCTGAACACTTCAAAGCACTCGATGCAGATATTTGCTTGCTAGCATGTGACTCCTGGTGCGTTAGTTACTGTCATGTGGCTAGAAGACTTCTTGAATCTGCAAAGTACCTCATTTGTGATGAATAAAGCTACACTGATACTGGAGTCTTTAGACACCGATAGCTGGTTGAGAACTGTGTTAATTGCTGTGTTACACTGGGGAAGGCAGTGCTTCTCCAGCTCTTAATCAAAGGACCATAGCCCCGTTGAGAGAAACATCCTGCAGACTATCATACCTCCAAGTGTTTGGCAGCTGGGGGCGAGAGAGGTACCAAAGTAGTTTATATTGAAGTAAGCAAAACCATATTATCTTACACAAACCTCATTTTACTGTTTCAGTTAGCTTTTTAATTAGGTACTGACTGCTGTGGGGAATTGGTTCTTGCCTGTGTCTGCCTGCATGCAGTGACTCGTCCCCGTCAGCTGAGTTGTGAACGGATTGTACGTGGGGGTTTTGCAATCAGCCTGTGGCCCACCTTCTAGTGTCTCACTAACCAGCACGCTGAAGTCTTGGTTGCAGAGCAAGTCGAAGTCAAGCTCGTCTTTTCATTCTGTTTTTGTGAAAAGAGCTTTTAGAAGAATAAAGAGGGATATCATACGAAAGGCAAGACTGGTTGGGAAGGCAACAGCTTGTTTGGTACACTTGGGTTACAGAAAGTGTGTGCAGTGCGTGTGTGCAGAGGTAGTAGTCTCTTTTTACTCCAATTTATGTGCTTGCTATCAAAACCGATTTCCAGTTTCCTACCTTCCCCACAAATCCAATGTTCCAATAGTTTCTGACTTTTGCATTTAATGTAAAACGCCTCACATTAGTAACGTAGCAACGAAATATAGCTTAGACCTCTCTGAAATATCTCAAAATGTCTATGCTTGTGTATGCAGAAACCATTTATGTATTATTACTGTGGAGTATTTTAAGAGTAACAGAAGGAGGAGCATTTACAGGTTAGGTAAAAACTTTCTGTGCCAAGGTGCAAAAGCATCAGTAGCATGTTAATGCTTTTGTATTACAAGATGCTTCTCCATCAT
The DNA here is from genome assembly GCA_013389945.1 of Fregata magnificens. Taxonomy (NCBI): domain Eukaryota; kingdom Metazoa; phylum Chordata; class Aves; order Suliformes; family Fregatidae; genus Fregata; species Fregata magnificens. Next base: position 256,728 of record WAAD01007979.1, read on the forward strand.
GTCGCATTCCTGTGACATACCTTATACTTTCATCCTCAATGTTTCTGACTCCACAGTATGAACTCTGTTTTGGGGGTGGATCAGGGCAGAGAAGGAAAGCTTTGTGTTTCTTGGAGAGCTGTTACAGTTAATCCTGGAGAGCCAGAAGCTGCTCAGGTTTTCTTCCCTTCAGAGCGCTTCAGATACATGTTATCACACATTAACTTATCTTGATTAATTCTGCAAAAGATAGGGGAGCAGTTCCCTCAAGTTCTTGTGAAAATGAGAGGGACGTACTATCTCGCCATCATCCTCTTTTGGCGTCAGTGTGTCTGTCTACTGGCATTACTTTAAGCCAAGGGAAATTGCTTGACATCACTTAAATTTTTGAATATCTAGACAGCAGGAGTTTGGCACTCTGAGGGTGAATTCTGAAGTCAGTTTTATCCATTGGATGGTATAGATCATGTTGACACACATGCTTTATTGCTTTTACAAAATCCTCAAGGTAGACTTCCCCAGGTGAAGTAGCAGCAATTTCAAGGCATGCTGCTAACCAAGTTCAGGATTTTCTTTTTTTTTTTTTTTCACCCCCCTTCTTTTTTCTGGCAGAGATGGGCGGATGCCACACTCCTATCTAAATACATGCTATTTCTGAGCATAAGTTTGTGATTATGGTTACTGTAAGAGAAGCGATCCGGATGTTTTTCAGAGTCCAAGGTAAATCCTCTTCTGCGAAATATAAGCAGATTAATCTACACTGTATAAAAAGTCATACAGTTTCAAACCATGTTTTCAGTACATTGGTTATCATGTCCAGGTAACGGGTACAGATCTATGTAAACTGCATGCCTTTAAGACAGAGGTTATTAAAATGTGTTACTTCTGGCTCATTTTATTTGATAGAAGCCTCCTTTATTAAAAAAATAAATTCAAATAGCCTAATTTCTGCTAGGGAAACTTTCTTCTGAATTGAGCATGAAATTTTTTTTATTATTATTTTTTCAGAATCTTTTGCAGATCTGTTTCAGACTTTTGCTTTGATCAAGAAAGAAGTTGCCCATCAGACTATTGAAATTTGTAAAAGGCCCTACACTGCTTTTCCAAAGGAGACAAAAAAAAAAATGTTTTAGGAAGTTCATTCCAAGTTTTGTTTCTTCAAACACCAGCTCAAAGCCAGGCTTTGCCAAACAGATTCCCCCTGAAATGGCTGTTGTCTGTCTGTTTTTTTTTTTTTCTTTTCTTTTTTGTTGTTCTTTGACAAGACTATCTTAGTAGTGTCAAAAAGGACCTCACTTAACCAAAACAGCAGCAGTTAACAATATCCAGTCTCTGATCAGTGTTTTCCTCCTGAGACTTGCGTAAGTTTATTTTGCCATTCTTGAGAGGTGGTTGCTTTTACAGTCAACTCTGCCTTTGATATTACAGCTAAGTAAGGCTTCTAAATTTGTCCTGGCTGTGTTTGCTTTTTGAGGATTTTCTGGACAAGTGTTTCAGCTCTTCCTTTCCTGTTCTGTCTGATATCTAGGGATAAACACACCCGGACACATCCACATACACACACATGCTGTTTTATCCAGACTGCTGTTCATAATGCTGTTGTTGGTTTCATGGGATTAGGGTCTTAAAATACTTGTTTCATTCCAGTTTGGTTTTGAAGGAATATTTGACATTTTTGATGCCATCACCATAGGTCTTGTCTTGCCCAAGAATCATTGCATCAGTCTTTTCCGTATTTTCATATATTATTGCAGGGGATTCGAGTGGGTAAATTTTTTTTTATTGTAATAGAACTTAAAGAGAAATGCTAATATATCAACATCTTCCTTTTGAAAACTTTACTCAATAGCATTAAGAGTAACAAACTACGTTTGGGTGTTCCGTGGAAGTAGGGAAGTATTTTTTTCACTTTAATGAGGATACTGAGTCAGGTTTAAGGGTAAAATGTATCAGGAGCACATTAATTTTAAAAGCAAAATTTTAGAAGCTTCTTTGTTTACCTAACAGGAAAGTCCTGCTTGCACTGAAGAACCAATAGGTGGATTATACCTTCAGTGGTTTGTGTTCATTTTGGATCTCCAGATGTTCTTCTGTGTAGATATGTAGGTAGGTCTTTAAGTGACCTGGAAAGTTAACATGCTTGAGGATCTTGTGTGCTTTTAAAAATGAAACTGGACTGTTCTTTTAAACTTTACCCAAAATACCTTGTCCTACAAGAAATGAGTAGCAGAATTGAGTCTAGAAGTCAGGACTCTTGAACTACCCAACGGCTTTCTTGTAGCTTGCCTTTCAGTGATGCCTTGCACATCAATAAAGTTCTTCCCCCATTTTTATGGCACCCCAGGACTTCTATGATGTGTATTTAATAGCTGCTGCAATTAAATGTGGTATATTTTCTAAAATTGTTTAAATGTGTAAAATAACTACGCTGTTTTATTTCCTTTTTGTGGGCAAGAATGGGTTTTGGTACTTCAGAAAGGCAACAATAGATGGTCAGCAGTCATAATTTTAATAATGATGTATATTGAGGGCTGAGGAGGAGCTTAAGAGCAATTGCTGATGTTTCTGAAATATGCCACATGGCAATGATATCTGGGTATATGCTAAATGGTATCTGTTTTTATATACGTTGGTAGGTGAAAATGGGGCTTTGTGGAGAGACAGGGAACTTGGTTTCTATCTGGAAGGTATTTATCACCTATATGTTCAAGCCTTAATTGAGGATGCCTCCGAAAGAGGTGTTGATGTGTTAAAGGGGCTCTTGGGATGTATATCTGTCCAGTTGGCTTGTTGAATGTCAATGCCACTTGCTATCACTTGGGCGACTGCTGTAAAGCCAGGGATGGTGGGGTCTGATTCCTGGGCCTGCACTGCACAGGCAGTTTGCACCGTCCCTGGAAGGTGAAACCGATTGTGTCACTGGATGTCAAAACCACAACATACATATACAGGCATGGATGTATGATCCTGACAGTGCTGCTCACCCACCAGAGTAGGATTTGAGGAGAATTTGGGAAGCACAACCGCATCTTCCACAAGATTAGAAAGAAACCTTTAACTTTATTGGACCAACGTGCTGCTGTGATGTTGAGTCCATCTCGTGTGTGGATGACAACGTTTTAACAAGAAGTAACACCAGTTTTATACAGGGTGGAGGCTGAAGCACCCATAAATTAAATCATATGTGCGCAGGTGATGGAAAGATAGGAGATAAGCCAAGGTCCTTGGAGGCTCTGTCTAGCCTGTCCTCTGCACATTAAGAAACTGAGGTGGAAGGACAGAAGTAACATAAAGAGAAGGAGGAAACATCAGAGAGAGAATGAAAAGCAAAGGAAACCATGGAAGAAAAATTTTAATATATCAACATAATTTCCATATGCAAGAAATGTCCTTTTGCCAGCTAATTGGTTTTATTTGCAAGGGGAATACTTCTGTCTTTCATGTAGTAAAGACTGCTATTTAACTAGGGAGATATGTTTTAAAACGTAAGTCATCCTGGGTGCGTCAGAGGAGGAGAACAGTTTATGCCGAGGTTACAGAACATTTTAGGTAGTTTTCAGTGCTCCCAAAAATCCTAACATGAAATTTTTCCCAAAACTTCAACCTTTTGGATTACAGTTATGAGAAATACTTGAGTCTTTTTTTTTTGTTCCTTTTGCTTAAGCAAGTTTAATTTTTACTGCCAGTCTTGGTGGTGTCTGTTCTGGAGAGTAGCAGGAAAAGCTGATAAGGGCATAGGACAGAAATCTTTGTGCTTATCTCACTGCAACACATGGAGCTGAGAGTGCATCCTTTTCCTGTCCTAGGACAGGAGACGTAAACTGACCATCTCCTGACAGCAGTGACTTCAAACAGAGCCTCTAACGTCTAGAGGGTATGAATCTTCTCTCAACTTCAGAGGCCAGCTAGGTGAAAGTGGGTCACTGGCTGTTTAGAAAGCTGTTTTTGTGCCAGAAAAAAAAAAAAAAAAAAAACAAAAAAAAAAAANTAGACATCTCTGTAGACATTGTAGTGTTTTGTGGGGTTTTTTTCCCAAAGGGCATAAATTCAGCATGACTTCTAATTGTTTGTTTAGACTTCTACCAGAAGGTGAATTAAGTTTTTAAAAAAAAAAAAAAAAGATTTAACAGTTTTTTCCAAGAGAGTTTTATGAAAATCAGAGTTGTGCTATCAGATTTGGAACAAAGGTCAGACAAAAATTGTCCTCAAAGAAGGGGTTATTTGGACAGCGAGTGTCTTTATAGATGAACATCAGAGGTTTTCTTTTATGTATTGTCTTTATGTGACCTAGAAATGAAGGGTCTAAGTCAAAGGGAACGTGAATTGGAGCAAAGAGAACCTTCCACCGGGACTGCCTGAGTGTTGGTGTGACTGGACCTCAGGATCTTAGCCAGGGTCTGTACTGTGACTCTAGGTTAGTAACCAATTATTGAGAAAACATAAACACAGTTACACATTGGTTAGACCGGCTCATTTCTGTTTCACTTAATAATTAGAATTAATTCTTAATTTTTGCCATTAAGATAGGCACAAGAAGCCCCAGGTTGCAGCTCTTCTTCTGGCCACATGTGGAAATATATCTCAGTGGCCAAAGCCCAGGACTAGAAATCCAGGAACAAAGCCAGGAGTCCCACATCAAATATTGATGCTATACAGTTTGGGGCAAACTGCTTCACTGCTTTCTGGGCCTTGGTGTCCATATTGGTAGAACAGCCCAAGAACTCCATGATAATGCCAAGTTCAACACAGAACATCACAGTGGGAAAGAGACTTTGGAAGTGCACGGAATTTATCTTCTAATTAACTGCCTGCCTGGCAACCCAGCACTTTATATAGTGGCTGTGCTCTGAAGTCTACCTTCAGGTAAGTGTGGCGCCAGATCTTCAATTACCTGCGGATCCTGGGACTAATGCAGTTTCCCCGAGTTTGACAGCAGTGTAGTATGCTGCCACATCAGCTGAAGGTGCAGCCTTATTATTTGAACATTTATTTATTGCTGTGACATTGGCATGCCTTGCTAATGCGAGTCTCCTCATCTGTTTCATACGTTAACTTTGAGACCTCACTAAGGCTGAAGAAATAGGTATGATCTCATCCTTTCCCTTTGTTTCAGGATGCAGAACGGTTCCTCCAGATTGATTGACTTTTTTTTTTAATTTTTTTTTTTTAACAGTCACTCCTGGTAAATGTGAGAGCTGTATGAATTATTAGCATTAAATCTCAAAGCTTTTCAGCTCTAGTCTGGAATTTGAGGTTTACTACAGTCCTTAATCTCAGCTCGTGGTTACACAACTTTGATACAGGCTGGCTTTGATTGGAAAACCAGCAAACTTTTATCTCTTCCCTCCTTCCAATCAGATATGTTTCTGTCCCAGCAAACCCCAAATAACTTCCTAAATGCAGCTCAGATAGTACAAAGCGGCTCTAGGACCCTTCAGCAGTGGGATGAATGGGATCCCTAGAGTCGTATGATTAATCTCATTATAATCTCAACTTTCTACTTCTCTTCCAGTCCCCATGAATCAGATGCAAATTGTACCCTGTAGAGTTGGCTAATCTGTCATCTATAGCAGACTGTCAGCTACCTATCCAGACCTTCTCTTCTGGTATTTAAAAAATCATCTTGGAACCTTTCACGTTGTCTTTCTCACATGACTATCAGCTCTTCAGGATTCATATTATTTTCAGCTCTGCTTTAAAGACAGAAGCACAACTGCTGGTGAAAGTTGCAAGATCTTTTCCTAAAGTGCTGCAAATCTGAGACCAGATTAAATTTGTTGAGACTAAGGTTTTTCTTCTGCCTTCCATCTAGTGACGGGCTAAAGGCATAAATTTTGAGAGTTTCGGATTCAAAATCCAAATATAGGGATGCTGAGGCTGGTCTTCCGAGAAGCAGAGCAGCTCGAGCTGGGAGTTCGGCTCCAAGCTTACACCCACATCCCCTTTTCTTCAAGACAGGAAAACTGGAAACTGGTCTGAACACTGGGTGTGAAGATTCCAGTCTGCAAGGGAACATACCGCACCTTGTGCACAGCTCACGCTTCCCCTAGACTTTGCAAAATTAGATCAGCTTCCTCTCTCTGAATCAGTTTTACCTTCTGCACTAGCACAGAGTTTCACTGTGACTGGTTAGATGGTGTGCTGTGAACTGGGGCATAAAATGCAGAGCCAGAAATTTGGATGGTAATTCTACCCACCCTTCATTACTCGTACCTTTGTTACTTGTATTTCTTTGCAAGTTTCCCTTATTCACAATAGTTTGGTCCTGTTTAGGTCTAACACTGGTAAAGCATTTTGAGGCTTTCCCATAGAAGGGATACTATTTATTGCTTTGAGTTTTAACAACTGGTCAGTAACTCTTGTGTAAGGAAACTTGCTGTTTGCTTTCCAGTCTAAAGAAAAATTCAAGTAGCTGTTGGTTCTGCAAAAATTTCTGTCCCCTCATGAGGAGCCTGACCTGCAACTGTAATTTATCACCCATGCTCCACATCACTTGGCTACTGTCCGAAAGGACACGTTACCAAGTTCCAATAATTCCTGTTGCATATTGCGCAGCTCGGGGAGGCTGTCACTCATCTCTCAAACTACTCAGGCTTCGGCAGCGTGGTAGGAACCGATGTTACGTGAGTCGCATCAGCTTTTCCGTGCCCCAGGACATTTGGGAAGCTAACCCCACCGCCTTCCACCCGCCTGCCAGAGATTTCATGACTGTCGGTAAATTCCTTAGTTACTTGAGAAGCCGTTGCTATAGAAAATGTCCTTTTATGCGTGTTTGTACTGGCTTGTCTAAATGAGTGTCAATACCGGCATCTGACTGGGCAAAAAAAACCTGTCAGTATCTGCCTTCTGATGTTAACATTGGCAGCAGCTTCTTGTAACTGTTGCAGGGAAGTAGCTCTGGTGGCCAAATTCTTTCAAAATTCAGATATTACCTCTCTGAATATTTAACTCTTTCATGAGATCTCTAAATCTCACCCTTTTCTGTTACCAAGCTGCTGTCCACCAGAGCTTCTCAGGACAAGATGCAAGGTGATCTGGAACCATTTTTCACTCACAGGATGCAGTTATTAATTCCTTTCTCCTATGTTTCTGTGCATTAGGTTTCTTTTCATAGGAGGTAAGTTTGGAAAGGACCTTAACAGCTCATCAAATCCATCACCTTTTCTCTAAGAGGGATCAGCTCTGCTCGCATGAGTCTTGACAGATGTGTTTAAAAAAAAAAAAAAAAACCACTAAAGGGGTGCCTCTCTTACATGAGCTCCACAAACTCTGCAGAGTCTGTTGTGTACTTGACTAAACATGGGAAGGCTTTTCCAAGTCTTAAAACTGCATCTCTGTCGCTACTGTTTAAGACCATTATTTCTTTACCATGGGGAGTAGAACACGGAGATAAGACTGCTGTTCTTTTCCAACCTTTGACATAAGGTTGCTCTAGGAATTGTAAACCCCAAATCATGCCTTCCTACTTGTAGCCTTGGTTAGGGTTTTAATAGCTTCTGGCATGCCAGACAGAGATGTGACTGGCATATTTTCAGTTTTTTCAATCATGAGTCTAAATTACCATCTTTCTACTTACAGCAAGTGTAACCTGGCCAGCCCTTACTGTGAATCAGGGGAAGGCTCAGACTCTGAATCTGTAGTCTGGCATCTTAACCATTACTGTGACCTTAAACCAACAGTTTTTTGCTGTGTCTGGCCTTTCCTCTGATCATATTTTAGGGAGTTAAACAGTATTAAATGGCTTTTCCAGTTTAGAAAGTGTGTGTGGGAAGTGGGGGAAGATACTGTATTGGGTAGGGCAGGTTGAAAGGGAAGCTTGCAGTGGCTTTGGATTAAGTTCTCTTGAGTTACTGTGTATGCCTTTGTTGATATAACTTGGTCCTCCTTTTCCCTCCTGGATCCTGGTGACCAGTCATCCACATAAGTAAATTCCCTCCCAAACTCTGCTTCGAAGTGAATGAGCTGTTTTCCTCCGAGACGAACACCCCTGTACACTTCTGGAGATAGTTTATGCCAGGAACCCTTCCCAGTCAAACCATATGGACAAGACTGAGCCAGGTCTGGCTCCTTCCACCCTATATAGTCCTCCAGTACCATTCCAGCAGTCTTTCAGCTCCCAAATGTGCCCATATCCCTTCAGAGGCTGTGTAAGAGATACCCTCAGTTTCATGCTGGGAAAGCAGCGATGCTACAGGGCTGGCGTGTGCAACGTTGGGTGGGCTTTGCAGCTTGCAGAGGACTCTGCTCTTGCAGTTATACTGTTACTAATTTAAAGCTAGCTTGAATACACATACACGAAAAGTGTAACGAGAATTCCCAGAGCGGCATCCTATGGTGAACAACTCCTGAACTGAAGCAGAGAGATGAATCACAGTTTGTGCTTTTTAACTACTACAGATGGGCAGCACACACGGGCAAGACTATTAGAGAAAAGAGAATATGGTCTCTCTCCACAGAATTGAATCTGTCCTAGTGACTCCAGGCATAACAGGATATACAAATGGTTCTATTTTGCTGCTTTGTTTTAATGTTGATTTGTTTGTAGTCTGCCCAAGATACTAATTGGTGTTTTACAAGTATAAAGACAAAGGTGTCTGCCCTAAAGAACTCACTAACAAAAACCACTACTGTATAGTGTTAATGCACAGTCAAATTTTCTGCCTAATGAACCAATCGTTTTGATAAAATCTCTACCTCCTGGTGAATTCTCTGCTTTGATTTTCCCCTTGACTCCCATCTTCTTTTACACCTCACTTTGTATTCTTTTTCGCTCCACTTTAAATTTGCGGGGAGTTTGCGCTTTAATCAACATTTTACGGTGTAGCTCCTTGAAAGGAAGTGAATCACCTCTTTCATTAGGAGCAAAGAAAGTTGGTCTGATGTTGCAACTGTATGGATATTTATGCTGAGAAATTGGAAGACCCTGGCCTGGCACAGATTTTAAGAGGAATGGTGGTGCGACGTTAGCTTTTAATCCCTTCAACATGCTGCGGTTGACAACAGGTTGTAACATGGATGTTAGTGCCTGCATTTGCAATGCTCATACCCAGAATAATAATTGAACAATTCCTCCTCTTTAGTGATGTGTTGGCTTCTTACCACCTATGACTTAGCATGGATTCTTTCTTTCTTCAAGAGGTGTTGATTGCTGCAAAAATAGTCGTGTTAATGGTTGCCATCTGCACCTTACCCTCACCACTTCCATTTGTTGGAATTTGTTGTTGCCCCTTTTCCAGAGGTGATTTCCTCTGCAGCAGAGGTGGTAGAACAGACTCTGTGACTGCTTCTGATCTGTTTCAGCATAAAATCAGCCAGTTAGTCTGAATTGTCTTTAGTGGTGGTTTATGCTGCTCTTATTGTTTTCCTATTCCTCACTGAGCCTCGCTTCCATCTTAAATCAACACCTACCTTTTACCACAAATCATGTTCTCATGAAGGAGATATGTCTGAGAAACCGGTTTAAAGGTAGTATGAATGTGCATTAATGGTAAACAGTGCTAGCACACTTTAGTGTTGGGGACTTTGGACTTCTTTAATCAGCATTACGTGGATTTTCTTTTTAACCTGTATCTGTGTAATATGCTCCTTTTAAAGTTGTCCAACTACTAATGTATACCACATTTTAGATGCACAGAACTGTCAGTAGCAGTAGCAGGCTGGACGAACTGCTGAAATATGTCCTGACTTCCTAATTTTTATACTATTTAATGTTAGGTTCTATTTCAGCCAAGTGCATTACTTTATATTTATCAACACTGAATTTCTTTTGCTATCATTTTAACTACTTGAAGTGCTACCTCATTTTAAGCCTGATTTCCAGGTCAATTAAGCATATATGATTTTTCCGTTTGTCTATTCTGTCCTCTCTCACTGATTCCAACCACATTACATAGGCAGACAGCAGCCTTACAAATATCAAGTTGCTACTCTTTGTGAAAATAAATGGTCGCATAAAGAGGAAAGACAAATTGTTTTCCCAGCTGGGCTCAACTGTATTATTAGACATCAGAGAATCCACACAGAGGAAAGCCGTTATGAATGCTGTAACCACAGGAACAGCTTCTATCAGAACTTGTGCTTCATTAGATATGGGGTCATCCAGCCACAAGATGCAAAGCCACAGGAAGCCGAGTTGCTTTGCTTAGAGTTATTACAACTATCCTTTTTTAAATGAAAAACGTAGCTCAGATCTTGGAGTAGCCATGACCTTCATCTGTGCTTGGAATGACTTCTTTAAAAACTCCCTGGCTCCACCCCCCTGCTTTTCTTATGGCATTAAGTGTGGGGTAGTGAAGGAAAGAAATAAAACTGAGTTGGCATTGCTGAGTCACTGCCGAGATTTGAGACTGGCTGACTTGGTGGTGGAGCTCTACTCAGGATGGAGGGACCACCTAGCTTTTGCAAGTAGCGGAAGGGATTAGCAGAGGGCTAACCTAATGAAAGGAGAGCAGGGTAGTAGGAAGATTGACTGAAAGGAGGTAAAGCACAAGTAGAAAGCAGCTTTTAAGGGTGGATTGTTAGAGTCTAATTGGGGGTAAGCAAAATCTTTTAAAGCTTCTGCGCTCTTGCTAAATGCTAGGCCACTCAGGTCTGTTGGGCAAGGGTCTTTTTTCCTCTTTTCTCTACACCCTTTTAGTGCTCAACCTAAAGCAAGAATTTCTGTGCTGTCTGGCATCTGGTGTCTCTCTGCTTCAGTACACTTAGGATATCTAGGTGAACTACTCCAAGCCTTCCACTAAGGATTTGAGACCCCAACCAACACTACTTCCCTCTCAACAGAACAGCTTCCCACAACGTGGCGGAGGGACTGGAGAGAGCAGCTGTGGCTTACGCTGTTTGCCTTTGCTTACCTGTAGACAGCAGAGTATTAGGAGCAAATGAAACATTGGGAACAAATCGATCTTTCCTTTAATCTGACATTTCCTCCTGAGTCTTCTCTTGATTTTGCTGCTTATTCCTGGAGTAGTTTGCTGTTAAGATGTGATAAGCATCCCATTCCCACTCCTTTTTCAAAGTTCCTGTGCCAGGAGATGTTCCGGCTTGGAACATGCATGCTGCCTGCGGGATAGCCTACCTGGCAATTATTTGTATTGTTTTGTACCCACTCATAGCTTTAACCCGCAAGTCCCTTGAGGCACAGGTTATGTGTTTTGTGTGGTTCGCTGGGCAACCATAGAGCACTTCACTCCCCTTAGTCCATTACATAAAGTGTTAATAATAAAATCCTAGGGAATCTATTTGGAATTACAGGCATGGGGATTTTCTCACTGTCGTTTTTTACATTACCGCTAAATCTTTATGCAGTACCATAAAGCTAATACTTAGCATAATGAAAGACATGTGTGCCTTTAAAACTCACCCAGGTCAAAATTATAGAAGCAACCATCAAGAAGAAAAAAAAAAAAAAGAGAGAGAGAAGGGAAGCAGCAAAGGAGGGTGTGAAATGAAGGCTGTGGTTTGCAACGTGCAGAAGTCGAAGGGAGGCAAGAAAAACAGAGCAGAAACACAGAGGTCAGCCATGGAAAGCAAGCCAAAGGAAATGAAGTCTGGGGAGGGGTTTGAAGGTGGAAAGTGAGGCTCTTTACTCCCAGGGGAGGAAAGTAATGTAAACCCAAGAGCAGTCTGGACAGGTACGGATGTGAAACACAGACTAAATATTTTCACCTTTAATGCTTGGGAGATCAGAGCTGGATTGCCTATGAGCAGACAAGCTGAGATAAGACCCTGATTGTGAGGGTACAAACTGTCTCAACATCATATGGCTGTCAGTTTTGAAGCACAAGACCTGTCTTCTTCACTTGGATGGTTAAGATTTTCTTTGGCATTGAAGCAGGCCTTGGTAAAGTAGATACTATACATGCTGATCTAAGCTATTCTCTCCTTAAATGGCTTGCTTGCATAGGTTAAAACAGATGAGTTGTTTTGCAGGTTGATAGAGCCAAAGTTCTGCCAAAGATCACAGATTTCACAAACTGACCATGAAAAGCCAGCATCTTTGTTACAGGTCACAGCGTATGTGCTCTGTCTTGCTCAGGCTATGGGGCTGCATAGGTCATGCTGGTGCTTGTAGTCTCCAGGGATTACCCATAAATTAGTGCCAACTACTTGATGACAAGTTTCCCACCTGCCTTGTGGCTGAAGTAGTCTGTTCACAGTCATGTTCTCAGTAGGGACCACCTTAATTTGGTGTTTCAAGAGAAGATCAGCTGTTGCTGGATCAGTATTCCAGAGTACGGTCACCGTTGCTAACGTACTCAAGGACGAGAAATGTGGAGATGTAATCACATACTTTCTCCCTCTTCTTTCCTGAACATTATTCCTCCTCTGTACCTCGCAAGTGCCATCTTTCTTCATCCCAATAACCACTCCAAACTCATCCTTTCTCCTTTTCTTAGAATCATAGAATCATTAAGGTTGGAAAAGACCTCTAAGATCATCAAGTCCAACCATCTACCCAACACCACCATGCCTCCTAAACCAGGCCCTGGAGTGCCACGTCTACATGTTTTTTTTGAACGCCTCCAGGGATGGTAAAACGCCTCCAGGGATGGAGGATTCTTCCCTTCTTTCATCCTTCTTTATGCTTCCTTAGCTCCCCAGGTGCCCATGAAGTGGGAAGTCTACTTCAGGCTTATTAGAAACCTTTGTCTAATTGCTTTGGCACCTTAACAGCCAGACTTATTTTTCAGTATCAAGGGAATAGAGACAGCATTGAAGGGATACCCAGGGCTCTTTACAGTTTCTAGCAAGTGTGCAAGAGGCTGAAATACCTGTCCTACAGTAGGAAGCCTCATGAATGGGAAATATTTTGTTTCCTGCTGAAACAAGAGGGAGTTTTTAGGCTTTCCTTGTTAGGACAGCAACAATTGCTGCCATTCCCTACTAGCTGTTGTGGAGTGTGGGAATGAATACCCAAGAACAGAGGTTCTGTCCTTGCCTCCTCAAGCACTTTTTCCATACTAAATGATGTCACTTACAAAGTTTGTGTTGCATCTTGCTCATGGTTACAGTCATCCTGTCTTTCCTTCCTTTGATATTCTTGTTGCCAAAGTTAATTTAGAACCAAATTATAAGCCTTTCGCCTCAAATTGTGAAATTTATTAACTGTAGTGTTCTGTGTAAATACTTACCACTGGTAATATTAATGAATGTGGAAAAATAGCAAAGCCTGTAAATCCAAATAAGGTCAGAGCATCTTATGTCTTCTTTAAAGCACAGTGTTCACCTTTGCTTTTATGCTGCTTGGAGTATAATATGTGCCTCCAGGAACCTGGAACCTAAC
>WAAD01007979.1:277138-288512 GCA_013389945.1 Fregata magnificens
CAATTTTGGAACTCATGGTGTGGACAAACGTATTTCCTCCAAAGCCCAATCTTCAGGCCTCCCACCAGTTACAGCACGATTGCTCTCTTCCTTTTACGTGATCATCAGTTCTTTGGAGCAGGAGTGTTTCCTTCTGTCTTTTATCTTGTGTAATAAATTGCTTTTCAGAAGTTGCAGCAACACAGTACATATTTAAGTATGTATATCTTATTTTTCTTTGAAACTTTTATATGCATGTGTCGGGGCAAGCAGGGGAGGAATTGCATAAACTGTGAGTCTGCTGTCGAGAGGTTAGAGGAAACCCACGTTTAGAGTTCAATGGTGTTCCCATGGCTACTAGGACAGGTACATCACGGGAGGGAGAACACTTCTGGCATTTAGCAGCCCTTCCAGGTGATTTATGGTTTCACATAAGCATTTCCTAAACTGAGAGGTTTTCTAGGGTTGGCACCTCTTTGCTTGTCTCCATGCCCTGTTAGTTCTGTGCTCAGTGGCCCATGGTTATTAAAATTCTTATCAATAAAGGAGTTTCTGAGCAAGGTTCTTACTTTCTAAACTCCTCAGCTAACCAAAGGAACATTTTTTTTATGCCTAATGTATTTTATAAAAGAAATGTGTAGAGTTCAAGTAATATTTGCCTTCAATTACAGTAATTAAGTTGTCAGGACTTGAAGTCACCAAGGGAATGCGAAAATCCTTTCCTGGTTGGCCAGGGGGTAATTGGTGTTCTGGTCGCAAGTACATTTTACGTATTAGGGTGGGGAGGGAAACTGTTCTGGCTGGCAGCTGTGGCAGAAAACCTGGGAGACCGTCATTTTGCAATACAAGGTGTCAAAATCCTGCTGTGGGTAGGAGGAAAAGGAAAAGAAAGTGACCTGTTTAACTCTGTTTTAGCAGGGCATCTATTTTTGATCTGCACTAAAGCTGCTTGCTTGGGTTGGGAGGTATATCTTATTAAAAAGAGAGCGACTACAAACGTAGCTCAGTCCATTTATTCTGTGGATTCTGTCTTGTCAAACTTCTACTGCGGCTCCCCTTTCAAATGCAACCTATATGTATAGATGTCTGTAGATACATGCACTTCCCCCCCCCATGTTCAACATCTCTTTGCAGACTTCTTCGCCAGAAATTGAATAGTTTCAGTTACTTCATAAACTTACCTGAAGGTACACTACAAGGTATTCCTACACAAAAAGTACCTAATTTTTCTAAGTGCCCACACAAACATTACTGGAATCTCAAGTGTAGTGTTACTTTCGTTCCACTGGAATAGCTCTCTTGAAGGCAGATGTATGAGGAAATCGCTACTCGTAATGCATCACTAATGACACAAATTTTTGCATTCCTTCTCATGTGAGTAAAGGTTATGGATGCGTAAGGAGTCAGACCTGCAAAACCTTACTCACAAACCCTAATAAACCCCACTTCAGCTAGCAAGTTTAATGATGCCCTGAAGAGAGCCAGATCACTTATCTACACCATCATGCAATAACTATAAAGTGTTGAGATAAGTGGTTTTATATCTCCCAGTTTTCTGCTGGCCTTCACCCTGTGTATCGGTTTATGCCAGTGAAAGTGGGCGTGAAATATTACTGCTCTGATTTGGTTGCATTTTATAGTCACTTCAGTTCACATAGAAGATGCATGGGTAGAGTGGATGCTGTTATCTATCTCTGCATTTATGAATGGAAAAAAAATGAAGTATCTCTGTCATACTCACCACATTTGACTGTAGTAGCTGTGGATTACTTCCCGTTCAAGCAGTGTGTTGTAGGCCAGATGTTGGTAAGAATTCTACACAATTCTTACTTGCTCAGCTTTTCCCATCAAGGAGGGTGTGCTTGGTTACCTGCAGTGAAAAAAAGCAACGTAAAATTTGGGACACTTCCAAGAATCATTTCTGACTTTTGCCAAGCAAAAGGATATGCCACAAAGGGTCATTTTTGAGTACCTCAGTATCCATGTAAACAGGTCTGAACTTCAGCTGCCTTTTTGGCTTGTTTATTTTGTAAGTCACAGATAATTTAACAAGTTATGTATTTTCATCTTGCTGCATTTGTTGCTTTTTCAGAGTCAATTCTCTTCATGCCATACATAACATCCAGCTCCAGAGCTATACTTTGCTTTTTGTTTTATATTTACTTTCTAGATACTAGACTCTCTTTATAGATATTCACCTGCAGCTAGAGTTCAGCAGCTATTCATTTTGTGCATGCAGAAGCCTTGTAAGATCTAACCTGTGATGTTGTTTTTGCCATCTGATAACGTATGATCAAATGGAGCATGCTTAAATAACAACATCTAGGACACAATGACAGTAAACCAGCTACGAAACAAACATTTCTAAAGATCAGATAAGATGGAAGAGATGCATCAATGCTGGATTGCTCCGTATATCATAAGTTCTTGCACTTTGCTGTAGAGGTATTCCAGGCATGGGATTTCCTTTATGCCACAGGCTAATAGATCGTACTGTGTTATTTTTCATGTTGTTTTATATCTTGTAGAGACATGTGCCTTTGCAAAGTGAGTGTAATACACCGAGTATGATAGTATTATACATAATCTGTGTGAGTTACACAGGAGTAGGTAAACAGTAAGAAATTCAAACCGACAGAGAATTGTCTTGTTCTGTATTTTCTTGCTGCCTTCCATACTGCCACCTCTTCTCCCTAAACCTGCGCTATCTGTTGCATTAAGGGCCACCTCTCACTTCTGCCAAAGTCTGTACTTTTACAATTAATTTTCAAAGCACCTTATGGTTTTTAAATGTTTTTCTTATTAGTGTGCAAAAAAAAAAAGTTATGTTTAAAGCCACTATTTCTGACTCTCACTCCTGCTCCTCTTTGTTCACCTGCAGGAGGATATTACCGATCCCAAGTCTCAGGAACAGAAGAAGAGAAACCACTGGCTTTCTGAGCCTGCAGCTGGTTACAATACAGTGAAGAGTGTTCTCACTGTACAGGAATATTTTGCTAAGCGCATGGCAAAACTGAAGGGATCCCAGAATGAAACAGAAACAAAGGTAGACGATTCCTGCCCAACAGCTGACGAAGCTTTGGAGCCTTCAGAACAACTGAAAACCAGAGTCAAAAAGAAAAAGAAGCAGCAGAAGAAAGATGAGGCAGAGAGTACAGAGTGTTGTGAGAAACCAAAAGTGAAACAATCTAAGATAGGTAGCTTGAATGGAAAGGAACTGGATGCTCCGTTAAAGGAGTGTCACTCAAGGAAAAAGAAAAGGAAACATAAAGAGCAGCACAAAGAAGAAAGCATTAGTTGTGATGAAAATATGGGCAATGGAGAAATTTATACGGGATTATCTGAAGGGGAAGATCTCAGTGTACAGGACTATGAGGCAAAGCAAAAGAAACGCCATAAGAAGAAACAGAAAAGGCAAAAAGAGGAGACACATGAGTTTATCGAAGGAGCGCAGAAAAAGAAAAAGAAGCACTGCAAGCACATTTAACCATTTCAGAGTCAAGCTGGGACCCCGAGGTGACTTGAACTTTAGCACGTTAGAGGAGAAGTCTGTGTAAACACACCAGCCAGACATCACATTGTAATCCAGTCTTGAGCACACTGCTCTACCTCCAACTGAAGCCACAGGCTGTGTTTAAATATAGCTCTTTCAAGGGAGAACACGGTGACAGGCCAACATGAGCTTCAGTGCCATGTTAAGAAGGTCTCCATGTGTAGGGCCAAGGCTTGCATGTCTGCAAAGCAAGACTTGATTAAAAACCAGTTAGGCTTTGCCTCTTCCAGTCTGGCAGACAGTTCACCTTAGTGGCTTTGCAAGAGCTATGTTTTCACACAGCAGCCCCTATGCTGCCTTCAGCCCAGATTCACTCTGGTGGAACTCCATTCAAGTCAGATAACAGCCGGCAAAATCAGGCCTGGTTTTAACTGCTGTGGTTAAGACTGCAAAAGCCAGTGAATTGCTATCTGCGGCTTCACACAGACTGCGTTTTTCTCAGTCCAGGGGAAAAAAGAAGTCACCCTACCACTGCCTTTATTATTTAAGCCACTGTTGTTTTCACTTGTGATAGCCCGGCCTTGCTTCTGGAAACAGGAGGGGGTTTGCAAAGCTGTATGTATTTTTCCATTGATTTTTGCAGTCGTGTCTAATTTTTTCATTGATCTCCTTTTACGTATAAAATTATTGTTGTTTCTTCACAAAATACTTAGTCTAATTAAAGGTTTATGCCTGAGTGTCAGTACTAAAGAATGAAAAAAAAAAAAACCCTCCCTTTGTTTCCTAGCCAGTAGTTAACTACTGTCAAGCAATTGTAACTTTGCAACAAAGCTAAGGGACCGGTGCCTTTATTAACCACATCTAAATCTTTGGTTCCCAGGCAACATTCACGGTACCCTCAGTGGTGCATCTGAAATTCAAAAAGTTGTCTTGGATGGAGCAAGGTTTTCTGTGAAATTAGGAGACCAAACATTTTAAAAGCATAGCTGGTCAGATGCATTAGTGTTGCCATTTATACATTGAAAATCTGCATTTTAGATTTATAACCAAATTACAGCTTGTTCCTATTTGTAAACCTGGAAATCAGTAATGCTGGAACTCAGCACTACCACCAGCAGTTTTGTATGACAGCTTAAACATTCAGGATGGATTTTGGTATCTCAATCTCACTCAGCTCAGTGCTGTCAGAAGAGATGGGTGAGCCTGGAAGTAACGTTGTGGAATGGGAAGAAGCATTCACCATCCTCGAGTCTGGTTCTGATACTGCTTTGGCCACAGCACATTGACAGCTCAACCCTGAAAGCCAGCCAGTTATCGTGGCATAATCCAGAGTAGCTGACCAGAATTCAAATCCATTAGCTGTTCGTTTGACTTTGGGCCTGGCTGTGCAATCAGTGTAAATCGAAAACATCCCATTGGCCTGCTCTGCTGAATAAAATGCATACATTTTTTTAATTGTCTTAGCTCAGTTGAGTTGCTTAACGTGGTTTGAAAAACATTGTCAAGATGCAAATGTTAATATGAAAAAAATTCCTTAGGCTGCCTTTGTTGTCCAGTGGGAGAAGCTTAGTCTGCAGCACACAGTCCACATGGCTTCACATGTTTTAGTTGCGGCTGAACTCTTCCTTTTTACGGTATCTTGGTTTGCAATGCACCTTTCTTGCCCTCAGGACATGCTCATTTGTTGCAGCAAAATTACTGTAGTTTTACTTATTGTAAGGGAGAACAAGATGCCTTTCTCTGTGTTTCACTGGCATGCCAGTAGTTTTTAACCCTTGTAGCATTTGCTTTTCAGTGCTATACAAATACTAGCCATTATGATGCTGCTATGGCTGGGCTTGTTCCCTGCCTTCCTTAAACGAAATACCACTTAATACCACGAGGTTGCTATAGAGTTGTGAGTAAGCTCCATGCTTGAGGTGAAAAAAATAATCTTCTCAATGGAAGAAGACAGCAAAATAATTTTTCATGTTATATTGAAGCATCCGAAGTTTTGTGGGTGCCCTTCAAAGCAGCCTTTCTAGTTTCACCCTGAGTTTGGATTTTTGTTTGTTAGCAGAAGCCCAAAGCCTGACTGTTTCCAATGTTGGGGTTTTTTTTAAACTCTTAAGCAGCTAAACTTTACAGTCTCTCTGGGATTTCAATTTAAAAGGGTGCTAGTCAAGAAATAGGGTTTCCTTCTCCAAATACTGCTGGGCTTGTTTGTTTGTTCTCTGTATTAATCTTCCCTGAGTTTCTATGTGCTAATTCTTATGAGTGTTTGGCCAGATTCCAGCGTTAGTTATAGAAAGAAGAAAACCAGGAATAAATCCTTAAACTTATGGTGTTACTACAGTTAAGCACAGTATACCTAAGATTTAAATCTGGCTCAAATTGAAATATCGGCTACAAATAGAAGATTCTCTATTTGTACAAGCAAAAGTGGGAATTACATTTTATCCCAGGAAATGTGGGATTTCAGTGTGCCTCAAACTCAAAGAGAAATAGCATGTGCAGAATATGGGTTGTAGGGGAAAAAAATTCATAATAGACTAATGTTTGAAACAAGCAATTCATTTAGCTGCTCTGCTCTGTGTGTGTTAGTGGTCAGCCAACTTTGCATTACTCGGCAAAAAGCTCTTCTTCCCAGATACTGTCCAGTGAAATGGATGATTGAAACAACAGGAACATGTTTCAAAGTAATAAATTGGGTTTTTTGTTTATAGTGGGTTGTGACTCCAGTTTTAACCAAACTCTGGTTTGGCAAGAAGGTCTTTTTTAGAAAGCATAAGAAAAAGAGTTACATCATTACCCAAATGGTGAAATTAGCAGAATGGAAGCACAAAGAGATTATTTGGTTTCATTTCTGTGAAAATAAGACTTTTAAACAGAAAGGTCTTTTGTTATATATTTGTCCATTGTACTCACACATGGCAGCACAAAATTATGGACCTCCAAGTGAAATTACCTAGAAACTAAGCAGAAGGAGAGTCGCCACTCTGCTTGCACTTCCAAATGGAGAATGATGCACACACAGCACAGATATTAAAATGTTTTCAGTTTTAGTAAACCCAGGTCACCAGTGACATAGAAGAAAATTTTCCTTTTCGCAGTGGGAGCCTTCCACAGATGACGGTTTCTCGCGAGTTGCTTCCATTCTTCGCAGGTAGTGTTGTTCTTCACTTTGAGCCCTAAAATTAACTGTCGGTGCAAAGGCTGCTACATACCAAGCTACGTGATTTGCAATTGCAGTTTTGTCAACAGGAATATATATGCTGACTTTTGTCCTTGTAATTACCTGCAAGCACAAAACTGTATCCTGGAAAGTAGAGGCCACGGAAAAGTAGTCCGTTAGCAGCATCGGACCAAAGTCTGCATGAGCTTTATGGGCTTCAACTGTTTTGATCTTGCCGTGTCCGACTCTGCAGAGCCTTCCTTCGAGCCAAGGACGGGAGATTGCACTGGTGCACGCTGTGTGACAACCCAGATGTGTGGAACAGTCACTGTTCCTTGAATTTCTTTCCAAGATGTACTAGGTCTAGTGCTTTACACACAATCAGTGTAAAGCAGAAGTAGTAACAACCAGCGTTATTTCAAAGCATAGATGCGTGATACTATTAAATACAAGTTTCAAGACAACCCATTAAGATTTCAGAAGCTGGTATCCTTATGTCTATGTGAATTTCAGTCCATTAGATAGTATCTGAGACACGGCTGCTTTGTGAAACTTAAGAAATGCACTTGGGGACCCATCCAGTTCAGCATCGCGTTCAATTAATGCAATTTTCCTTTAAGCAAAAGGTAGTTCTGGTGCTGACTTCTTTCAAATAATCAGCTCTCAGCAAAGAAAATTAGCTGAATGCACCAATGTAATTAACCAATTTTCTCCTGTTTAAACACACAAGATTGAAGTTCTTGAAGCATCCACCTTCAAAAGGCACAATTTACGTCACAAAACCTCCAAACCTGCCAGCATTAAGAGGAGGAAGGAAGCTCCAAGAAGAGAGGAAAACCACACAAAGTCTATTGGAAACACTGCATAGCATCGCGCCTATCTTAAAAAAAGATCTTACAATAGCGTGTCCTCAAACAGCGTGAGGATTGCTAGCATCTGAAGCCGTCCTTTGCTTAATTCCTCCTCGTTCCTGGGCAGCGTGAGGTTTGCTATGTGAAGGGCTGTAAATCTCCTCCGCATGGTGTTAGTGGCCGAGGAACCCCCAGGAAGGATCAGATCTCAGAGTACGTGGACAGTAACCAAGGCTGTTGTCTCTGTAGCTATCCCATGCAGGGATAAGCAAACTTTTGCTTGTATAAGCAAACTTTTAGTGACATGGGACTGGTGAATATGGTAAAAATAAAAAACCTTTGTGGTGGCAGAAGTGGGAAGATTGTTCCAATGCCAAATTGAAGCTCGATTCCTCAGCAAGTGAGAAGTTAAATTCTGCTTCTGAGTCACTCAGATTTTTTTTCTTTTCTTAATCCATTTTTATAAATTTTAAAGTGTAAGAGGGAAATTTTGCTAGTCCCTTTTAACCTAAAGGGACTAAAATATATTTATTTTGTAACTGTTAAAGCTGCATTTTAAAAATACTAAGAGCAGAAATACTCAGCACCATGACTGGGTGTGTGCTGAAAATTTTAGCATCTTTTTTTTTTTTTGTCTACGTTTTTCGCTGTGGGGTATATAAGGGGAAAGCTCTGGTTTCTCCTCCTAGCAAATAACTGGTCCCAGTAGCGGTCCCTGGGGAAGGCCTGGTGGAGCCGGGGAGGATGGGCAGTGGGCAGGGTTGGTTCTCGTCTCAGTGGCAAAGCAGCTGGGAGCTGCACCGCTGAGAGCCGGCTCTTCTGCTGGGAACCCCCAGCTGTCTCTGCAAAAACCGCCCTTGGGAGACGAGAGTTTCATCAATAATTAAGGAACATGTGAATATTGAGCTAATTTAGGATTTGCACTTTCTCACACATTTTAATGTCTCTGAAGCGGGGGGGTGGGGAGGTTACTTGGTGAAAATAGACCTGCCGTTTGCAAGCCGAGTAAAATGCCAGATGTCGGATCCACGCCAAAAAGGGGATATTTTTAAAGAGTGGGGATGGTCTCGCCTATACAGCGCGAAAGCCGGGTTCAGTCACGGGTTTTCTGCTTGACCCATGGGAGCTGCTGCCACTGTTCCCCATCTGTGAAAATGGGGAGAACAAAGGTTTCTTCCACCCTTTGTCTGCTCGGTCTATTTTAGCTTGTAGCTTTTAGCCGTAATTTCCCTGCTCTCCAAGCCCTGTGAGAGCTCTGCTTCTTCCTGTGCCCCAGATACAGGTAAGCGTTGCACCAGAATTGGGAAGGTAAGCATAAAAAGTGAAGAGTTTTTCCAGACTGCTGCTAATTACCCTGATACGGTCGCAATTAAAAGGTGGCATTTTCACATGGCCCCAGCTGCCTTTATGTAATGCAGAGCTTCCCACAGGACAGGTTTAACCAGCATTTTAGGCAGGGTGCAGAATGAAACCCATCTTACTAATGCAATCACAATGCCAGGTGCTAAAGGACAGGGGGAGGAAAAAAAAGTGTTTATTATTGTTTGCACTGAAAATGCGATGTTACCCCCACGATGCGGAGGGAATGGGAAGGACCAGGAAAAGGCGGTGAGTTGCTCCAAGAGCCTCCAGGCATCTGCGGCAGAGGCAGGAGGTGGCTGCAGGTCCCGTCGTTTTATCCTTGCCCAGGCCTTTCTTCCCATCCTGCACACCGTACCTTGGAAACGCAGTGCAGGATGGAGGTAGTGCCGCATGTTGTGTAAAAGGTCTCGAGTGGAATTCATCCGTTCCTTTTCTTTTCCCTTGAGGGGATATACTGTACTACTACTACTAAAAATTTTCTGGCCTCCTGGGCCTCAAGTATAGAGGCCGTTATTTTTATAATAATGATGATACCCAGGCCCTGTGCATCCTGAGGGGTAAAAAATAACACTGAGCGGTGTAAAACCATATTCAAAATAAAACCCTTCGACTTTGGGCAGTCTCTTTTTCAGTGCATTTCAACCCCTACTAAAGGGCAATCAAAAAAAAAAAAAAAAGATGTTACAGGTTTTTCTTCCCAACCTCTTGCTCCCAACCTCTGCAGCAACTCCCATCTGCAAAATGCACCCAGGAGACCTGTTCAGAGCAGGATGGAGGGTTTGGCATCCTCTCTCCCTGCCCCGACCCGGCACTTCAAGGCGTGTGACAGGACTTTCGGAGAGAACCGGAGCCCGCTGTGCAAAGCCTGGGACGGTACGGGCTGTCCCCAGGAGCGTACATGGCTCCAAAACACAGATGAAAGGCAGTTGCTATGTGCCGGCCTGCGTGTGTGTGTGTGTAAAGGGTTTATAAATCTGTCCTGAGACCAGGAAATCTCCTGCGCCTTTTAGATTTAAGAGAAGTTGCCTTCCTGTTGTATTCCCAGATAACGCAGCTCTGATCAAGCCCACTTGTAAATAGCGTAATAGATTTAATCAGTTCCTTTGGAAAATGTTGTTGCTTCCGCAGGGTTTTAATTCGGTTCCGGGGAAAAGCTCAGAAAGGGCAGTTGCTGCTTCTGCTGCAAGCGAAGTTGGCAGCTGCCACCTCTCCGTACCCCCGAATTGCCGTAACCCATGAGAAAACAGAACCGCAGGGATCCTGCTCCTGCGCAAAGCAGGGGGAGAGACCAGGAAACCCAGGCGGATCCTGAACCCGCATAGCTTATATTTACATACCGCACTCTCCATCGCTTGTAATCTGACAAGAGTCAATAGGAACACCCAGGCACGTGGTAAATCGCTGCCTACCTGCACAAACACCCCAGCTTGGGATCCGCGCTGGGTTTTTCCCCTCCATGCACGGGTTAGATGGGGCAGCGGCCGGCCAGCCTGAGGAAATGCCTTCCCATCTCGCGCCCTGGCTCGCCGGCTTTCTGGCAGCGCAGAGAGGAAATCCACAATCAGTCAAAGCGGAGCCGCTGCAGCCCTGCAGCCCATGTCAGGGGGTCAGAATCATAAAGGAATCGAGCGACTAAATATATTCCTTGGGGCAGGTTGCAGGGATGAGCTGGGTAAGGGGGTCCGGCTGGGGATTTTTGGTCCCGTTGCCTTCCTGGAGATCCTTCGTCCTAGCTGGGGGAACGCTTCTCGGGGGTGACTTTCCTGCCCTTGTGAGCACCAAACTGGGGTTAGTGGGAAATATTGTTGTGTGACGGTGGTGCTTCCATCCCAGCCAGCCTGGGGTGGCTTTGCAGGATGGGGCAGCGCTCCATAAAACGTAGCAGCAAAAAAAAGGCCGCAAAGCATCAGACCAGCCCTTTGCCTCCTGATGTCCCAGGGGTGGGCAGTGAGGACCGACTGGGGATGTTGCAGCCCCTCTGGGCTGTGCTCAGCCCCATCCCCTGCTCCATGTGGCCCCTGCAAAGCTTGCTCTGGAGCCCAGCCAGGCTGGACAAGCACCCGCCAGCAGGTTCACTGGATCCCAGTTCTCTCCCACGCGAGGCGACCTGGGAATTTGGGGCAACTGGGTGAAAACCCACACGGAGTGGCAAAGTACAGCCAGGACTAGTGGTTACAGCATGGGGTGTGGGGGAAAAGGGGTAGCTGCCTGCAGGACCCGTGCCTTGATTTCCCCTTGCAAACAGGCACGCTGCAGCTTGCCAAAGCCTGGGGAGGGGGCTGGAGGGGACCTTTCGCACCCCTATGGGAACCTTCCATTTGGGGCCATTTTCCTTTTCTTTCCAGGCCACTCCAAAAAAAATCTCAGTGCCTTTATCCCTCCTCTCTGCATTTCCCCCAGCCTTGAAGTTTTAGGGGCTCCGAGGTGCGGGGGGCAGCGGGGGCGGTGCAGGGGTGGCAGGGCCATTTCCAGCTCCCTCCTCACACCCCTGCCGCCCTTCGGTGGGCAAAATAATAAAAAATAATAATAAGGGGG
>WAAD01007979.1:288668-350854 GCA_013389945.1 Fregata magnificens
GGGTGCAAACCCTCTCCGGATTGAGTACCCCGGGGTGGGCACCCACGCACCCATCGGCCGTCCCCGGGGGTGCAAACCCTGTCCGGATTGAGTACCCCGGGGTGGGCACCCACGCACCCATCGGCCGTCCCCAGGGTGCAAACCCTCTCCGGATTGAGTACCCCGGGGTGGGCACCCACGCACCCATCGGCCGTCCCCGGGGGTGCAAACCCTGTCCGGATTGAGTACCCCGGGGTGGGCACCCACGCACCCATCGGCCGTCCCCAGGGTGCAAACCCTCTCCGGATTGAGTACCCCGGGGTGGGCACCCACGCACCCATCGGCCGTCCCCGGGGGTGCAAACCCTGTCCGGATTGAGTACCCCGGGGTGGGCACCCACGCACCCATCGGCCGTCCCCAGGGTGCAAACCCTCTCCGGATTGAGTACCCCGGGGTGGGCACCCACGCACCCATCGGCCGTCCCCGGGGTGCAAACCCTCTCCGGATTGAGTACCCCGGGGTGGGCACCCACGCACCCATCGGCCGTCCCCGGGGGTGCAAACCCTGTCCGGATTGAGTACCCCGGGGTGGGCACCCCCGCACCCATCGGCCGTCCCCAGGGCGCAAACCCTCTCCGGATTGAGTACCCCGGGGTGGGCACCCACGCACCCATCGGCCGTCCCCGGGGTGCAAACCCTCTCCGGATTGAGTACCCCGGGGTGGGCACCCACGCACCCATCGGCCGTCCCCGGGGTGCAAACCCTGCCCGGATGGGGACCCATGCACCCTCCCTGCCACCCCGCGGGGTGCAAGCTCTGCCCGCGTCTGGCAGCGGCACCCTGGGGTGCGTGCATCCTCCTGGCCGTCCCATGGGATACAGGCAGGTCGGGCACGCAGGGGGTGGGCACCCGGCCACCCACATGGCCACGCTGCAGGGTGCAAAGCCTTCCCGGGTCCAGCACCCTGGGACAACATCCACCGGGCTGCCTTGTGGGGTGCAAAGCACCCCAGGGAGCAGGCACCCATGCACCCACCCCGCCACCCCATGGGGTGCAAACCCCAACGGTGACCCATGCTCTGGGTGCATGCACCCACCCTGCCACCCCTCAGGGTGCAAAGCATGATGGCCTCCCACACCCCAGGGGACAGGCACCCATGTGCACACCCTGCCACCCCTCAGGTGTGCAGACCCCCAGGCTGCCAGTGCCAGGGATCCCCCAGTGCAGTGCAAGGAGGGACCCCCAAATTTTCCTGGCCTGTCTTTGCTGTCCCACTTTGTCCCCAAACTTAGTAGCCCACCCCAATATTGCATGTCCAGGGGGTGGTGGGGTGGTGTTTCTGCTGTTTCTTTTTGGGGATCACAACCCATTTTCAATACACATTTGTTTCCCACTGCCCATCCAGTGTTTCCCCCTTATCCCAATCCCCATTTTTTATGCAAAACCAAGAGGGCAAACAGAAATAACCAGCCCAGACAGCCTGAGAAAGAGCTGCCCGAATTGCAACACAGCTTTGCCGTCCAACCTTTTACCCAAAGTTCGTGTTTCCCTGGACAGTTTTGCGGTGTTTTCTTTGGAGGTTTGGGTTTTCTCCTCACTGCTTTGCCATGCAGCATCTCAGCTTATTCGTGTTGTTTCTGCTGTCTCTTTGGCAATGGGAAGGAATCAAACGCTTTGATCCGTATCCTCCTCTCTCCCCCTACCCTGAGGAACAGCCTGGAGTAGCCTCACCGTGGGGTACAGCCCCCCCGCCCCAGCGCTGCTTCTCTGTCCTGTGTCTTGGGGGCATTTTGTGTATCATCTCAAACAGGGAACAGCGAGGTCGTGCCACCCGGGTCTCCGTACGCCCCGGTGCGAGTCCCGGCAGGGCACGGGCTGGGCCACATCCAGGGTCGCCACGTCCTGACCCCCTGTTCAGCCAGGCATGGCCTCAACTGTCCCCGCTCAGCAGCCAGGCTTTCCATCCCGGAGAGGCATTGCAAGATCAGGCCGTGGAGCTGAGGGAGTTTATTTGCCCTGATTTGTTTGCAGTGGGGCTCAGCTAACCCTGAACCCACCCTGTCTGGGGACTTGGTGGACCTACGGTGGCTTCAATACCCCCCCTTCTTCGCTCTCCCGCTGACGTCTCATCCTGTGGGGTTTGCGGGCTGCATCCTCCATGTGCGCTGGCTCGGATATCGGGAGCCCCTACCTTGTCCTTGGGTTGTGTGCCTGCAAGCTTTGGGTGGCAGCCCCCTTTCCCGCCCCAGTACAGCTGCCACAGGTACTAAGGGGAGTTTCGTTCTCCATTTCAGGCAAGTCCTGGAAGGCTCTGAGCCTCTCGCAGAAGCGTCCCTACGTGGAGGAGGCCGAGCGGCTGCGGGTGAAACACATGCAAGATTACCCCAACTACAAATACCGGCCCCGGCGGAAGAAGCAGGTCAAGCGGATCTGCAAGCGGGTGGACCCCGGGTTTTTGCTGGGCAGCCTGACGCGGGATCAAAATGCAGTGCCGGAGAAGCGGACCTGTGGCCGGGCCGGGGGGGAGAAAGAGGGGCCGGGTGAGTACCCCCCTCGCCCGGGGCTGCCGACCATCCGGGGATACCGGGAGGCCCCGGGCAGCGGCAATGGCAGCAGCACCAGCGTGGACACCTACCCCTACGGGCTGCCCACCCCCCCAGAGATGTCTCCGTTGGATGCCATAGACCCCGAGCAGAGCTTCTTCGCCTCGCCCTGCCCCGACGAGCATCACCGCTCCCACCTCGCTGGAGCTACCTACTCCCCGGAGTACGCGGGCAGCTCCCTCCCGTGCAACCACCACCCTCTCAGCCCCATGCCGCAGCCCACCACCTGCATGATCCCCCCGGCCTCCAGCTGCCCTCCCCTTCCTCCTCCTCCTCCTCCCAGCTACTACACGCCCGGCTTTCCCTCCCTGCACCCCCCCAGCCTCCATGCCCACCTGGGCCAGCTCTCCCCACCGCCTGACCACCACGGCTTTGACACCTTGGACCAACTGAGCCAAGCCGAGCTCCTGGGGGAGATGGACCGCAACGAGTTCGACCAGTATCTCAACAACCCCGGCCATGGTGACCACCACAGCGGGGTCTTGGTCAATGGACACGTCCCAGCGGCTGGCGGCTCCCACACCTCCGAGACCAGCCTCATCTCCGTCCTTGCCGATGCAACAGCCACCTACTACAATAACTACAGCGTCTCCTAGACCCCCGGCCGGGGCCGCCTGGACCGGCTGAGGAAGGACCCAACACAGTATTACAAGGCGTTGCTCCCCGGGGACATCGCTCGCCGTCCCTCAGGGTGACCGAGTCCGAACCGCGAGGGCCGTGGAGTCTCCTCAGTGGCGTAGGTAAAGGCTTTCGGTTGTCGGCTCACCACTGGTGCAAAGCCTTGAGTGCCCTGCTCCGAACGGGGCCGGCGGGCATTTGCCAATGCCAAAGCCCTTTGACCTCGTCCCTCTTCCAAAGCAGAGATGCTCCTGGGAGCGTGGGAAGGCTGCCCCCCATTTTGGGGCGCCCCCAGCTCTGCTTTGGAGTCGGGAGGGTGGCAGCATCCTGCAAACAGCAAGTCTGAAGTCCTGGCAAGGGCAAAACCCCTGGAAGGGGAAAAGGCAGGGATGGGGGGAAAAGGGAAGATTTTGGTAAAGGGGTGCATGGTCTGCAAGCCGCTCTCGGTTCCTGGTATCGACGTTGCTGCAACCGCCCTGACCTGCCTGACCGCACTGGCGGGGGTTAATCCTGCCTTGTCCCTCTGCCCCCAGACCACGAGTTGGGGGCTTCGTCCCCTACCAGGGATGCTGCCGGGCTGGCCCCTGGGGTGTGCGGGGTGGGGGCTGCAGGGGGTCAGCCGTCCCTGAGGGTGCTCAGCCTGTGCATTCCGGAGGAGGGTAAGATCAGGGCTTGGAAGGGCAGGATCCGGCCGGCATCCACCCCCACCCATGGCTTCCCCTTGGCCTCCCAGCAAAAGCGCTCCCGAAGGGGGGGTGGTGTGAGCTTCCCTCCCCGCCGGGCTGGGAACACATCCTGGGACGAGCGCTTGGGCAAAGAGGTGATGATGTAGCAGACACGTTTTTTATCAAACATCCTTTGAAGGCAAACGCTTCACGTTTTGAGCTGCAGCGCCCCATGCCTCTTCTAACTCCGGTGTATTATTGCTTGTAATAAAGCTCTACATTGATTTATTCCTTCCATTATTCCTCCCCTCGGATTTTGTATTGCTCGAGTTCTCTTCCTTTTCATAAAGATAAAGCTTTATTTTAAATCAGTTATATGACATGATTAATCTTAGTGTTTACTGTATGGCACTTGGTAATGATTAGTTAGTAGCGTGGCTATGATTTTCTGATTTCAGTCCCGAAAGTGTATTAATAATAATTGCAAATAATACTTAAAAAAACCCACAACTTCACAGGTTTTTAAGCTAATACATTCCATCTTTTTTGTGTGACTCTATGCATTTTGAATGAGTGTAGATATGAGTTTGCATAAAATATTTAATTTAAATAAATATGTTTTTATACGATGATTGTTTTATGATTTAAATTGCTGTAGCTATTGACAAAGTTTTCAAAACAGAAACATTTCCTGTGCGAGTGCTATTTTTTTAATTTTTGTTGTTGTTGGTATTTTCAGCCAAACTTTTCTACTTCCATTTTTTTAAATAAAAAAGATCTGTGGTTATCTTTACAAATTGTGGATTGCTTTCTAACAAACCCACTCGAGGCGTGATGTGCGCATACCTTCACTTTTCATGGTGTGGCTCAGGGGCAGTGAGTCACTTTGATGGCCTTGATCCTGCTTTCGCCATCTCATGAATATGACCTTTTAATGCCAGGTCCTGTGTAGGTATTACAGCGAAGGCAAAGCTTTGCCTTTGGTGTGTTGGTGAGCACAAATGATGTTGCCTATTTACGGAGCGAGAGCCAGTGCCTGGAGCATGGGTTTTATTCACGTTTAGGGCTGTCTTTCACAGTCCGTGCTGATGCACCGTTTAAGATGCTCCACAGCACGAGGGCCACGTAAAGGGTACTCGGGGCGAATGCAGATCAAGGCAATGATGCCTGAGAAATGGAGCGTGGGTCAAATTTGGGGAGCAGCGTGAAGGACGCTCTTGTAGGTGGATGTGGGGTGGTGGCCTTCAGGTGTCGCTAGCAAAGAGAAAAGCTTAGTCCTTCTTGCGGTCTGTGGACCAGCGTCACAGCCTGCTCTTGCCAGACATTAAATTAAGCTGTGTCCCTGCGGTCCTTGAGGTCGCGCCATGCAAACCTGCCAAAGCAGCGTCCTCCGAGGCTGTGTCCTCCTGCTTGGCCCCAAAAAGCAGAGGAGCAAGTTTCCTGATGCATTTTGTGATGCCCGCTTATATGCGTTGGCTGGAAGGGGTCTCCAGAGGTCACACAACCCAACCCAAGGCAACCCAACCCAACTGGGCTGGCTTGCCTCCCGTAAATGACTTACCTCTGACTCAGGGAGCCCATGGTCCCAGAAGGTGGGAGGCCCCATGAGTATATGGGGAGGCACCAAGATGCCCCTGTTCTGTGCTTATGGTTGCCCTGTGTCCCCCACTCGTAGTCCCCCTGGAGACAGCCCTCCCATCACACACGCCACCTCCTCCTTTGCCCATCGCTCAGGCATCCAAACCCACCCTTGGCCACGTGCAGCTGGTTTCCCTTCTAGGGGGTATGGAATGGATGCCTTTGGGTGTCCTCCTGGCACCATGGACCGTGGTGGCTCTTGCACCAGCACAGCACAAGGGTGCGATGCTTGGTGCTGTGCCGAGATGGCCGGTGCAGCAGCCCAGCTGGGGCAGCGTCGCTCTTCCAAGAGGATTTGTGAATCAGCCCGATGGGACTGGAGGGAGGGAGGTGCCATGAGCCTGTTTGGCCTCTCTTCCCAGTGGTGTTGACTCATGTGGGGCCATGCCAAGAGCAGGAGCAAGGCTGGAGAAGTTCTGCTCCTCCCACCTTCTGCTCTGCCCACAATCCCTGTGGTGCCCCAGGGCCGAGGGATGCTCACAACCCCCAGCAGGACATTAAAAATTGTTCATAGCAAGGGTGGCCCAAGTGCGTGTGTCCAAACCTGGATCTGCCTTTCAACCAGCAAACCCAGGGGGCTGCTCCCTTCCAAACAGGCTCTCGTTAGAGTGTCACCCACCCCAGGGCATCAGAGGGGCACCTGCCCCAGGGCACTCTGCAAATGTCCCTTTCTGCCAGGTCTGCTGCAGGGGCAGCTGAGAACGGTGTAATGAGTTTTTAAACTGCCTCGGTGAGGATGCACAGAGCACATCCCCCAGCCCCCCAACAAGGTCAGCTCACGCTATTGCCACCAGCATGCCTGATTTGGGCTGTTACGTTTATCCCCCTGATGGAACCCTCTCTCTGGGACATTGGCTGCTCCCACCTGTCCTGCCCCTTGTTCCCATGCCCCAAGCAGTGACAGGATCGACTGAAACACCCCGCGAGCCCCTTCTCCCCCTTCCCTTCTCACAGACAGAGTCACAAGTGGGGTTGGCGGAGGCAAAGCCCATGCCAAGAGCTCCCGGCAGCGCGTGCAGCGGTGGCTGGAGTCTGGATTCCCTGGGAAAAGGGGTTTCTCCATGCATCCCAGACCCGAGGAGCCCACCGGGCTGGGATGCGCGGAGACTGCCGCAAGCCAAGCCTGTCCCCACTTGCTCAACCTGGAGCCACGTGAGGAGAGGTGAGAGCGTGTCCCTGTGCTCTCTGCACGTCAGGAACAGCTACAGGTCCCGACGGGGAGCCGGGGCCCCCCGAGGGCATCGGGAACCGCAGCCAAGGCGAGGTGCGGCTCCCTGGGAGCCAGGCCTCGTCGGACAGATCCGGGCACACGCCCAGTGCCGGGAGCAGCCGGCTTCCACCTCCCAGGACACCGGCAGCTGAGATGAAATTCAGGAGTGGAACCATCCACCCCTTCTCCGGCGGGATGGAAAATGCAATGCTATGGGTTACGTCCCACTCCACAGCAAGTTTTTGGGATGCTGGGCATTGCTGCAGGGACCGGCCAGAAAATAAGTGGCTGACAGAGGTGGGAAGGAGCCTTTTTTGCTTGGAAAGCAGACATCCCTGTGGAGGACTGATGGCCATGGTGGTTTATGGATGTTGGGGTGTCCTCCACCCCAAGCAGGACTCATTCTGCATCAGTCCCGGGCGTGTTTCTCCTCCCTCTCCATCCTGAACCCGTGAGCCCAAGGCTATCTCTGTGCCCACCAAGGAGTCTTGTGGTTTGTGGGTTGCTTTCTCCAGGCTGCGACGGGCTGGGAACCAGCAGGAAGATCAAATCAGGGCTGCAGGAAGGGATAAAATGACCTCACACTACGTTCGGGCTCCTGCTCAAGGGTGTCAGGTTGGGCCAGGGCAAGGGTCTCTCCTTGCCAGGAGGTGGCCAGGGTGCAAGCCCTCTGCCCCTGGTGTCCGGTGGCCGCAGCCAGCCCTTGGCCCCTGTGGCTGTGTGGGTCATGGTGCTGGGCGTCAGGAACAGGGATGAGGTCACCTTCCTGGATAGTGCTGGGATTCGGGCTGGCCGGGAGCTGCGGTGTGTGTCATGCCCTGGCCCTCCCAGGATGGGTGATTTCCTTTGCATCCCTTGAGCAGGTGGTCGCTCCTCTCCATCCTCACTCCACCGGCCACATCTGCTTGTCCCAGTGCCACCGGGCAGGGGTAGACCCTGATGACAAGCAGCCACGTGGCTGCTCCATGCCTCAGTTTCCCTGTTTGTAAAATATACTCTTTCCTTCCCTCGCATCCTTTTTCTGTCCAGCACTGGGACATGATCTTACCAAGACTGTGAAGAGGACCAAGTGCTTGTGCTGCCCTGATCAGAAGGGGTCTCTACCCCATGCGAGGGCTCTGGATGCTGAAATTAGCTGGGAGATGATTATTTTCCCTCTGTCGCTTTCAAAGCAGAAGGCGGGGGAGGGAAGTAGAGGCAGAGAAGGGGGCGAGGAGACTTGACTGAGGTCACCCTGCAAATCAGTGGCAGAGCCTAGGGGAGACACTCGAGACCATCAACTCCCCAAAATCCCTTTTTGCCCCCGTCAACCCCTTTCTGCTCACAGGTAAACACCTTCCCCCTCCATCTGTCTTTGCCCCTATCTCACCCCAACTCCGAACACCGCCGCACCCTGCGGGGAGCCACACAGGGAGGACAGGATCAGGCCCTCCCTCCCGTCTCTCCAGAGGAGGGAATGAGACAAGCTGCTGAGTGGTTTCCTGCCCGACACTGCCAATGGGAGCTGCTTGGGGTGCCGGGAGCAGGGGAGGATGTATCCGGAGCTGAGTGTTTCCTGGCAGATAAGGCCAGCCCCTCCTGCCGGATGTTATGAGTCCAGGTCCTACCTCCACGTTTCAAGCAAAGGGGCTGAGGAAAGGCTTGGATGTTTATGTCAAGGAAAAATAACTTCTCCCTCTGTGTACAATCCTCCGGCTCCCCCAGGGCTGTGTGCGGGAGGGTAAATGCTGGGAATAGGAAAACAAGGGCGAGGGGGATGGAGGTGGGTGATGGGGGAGAAGGGTTTGGCCCCAGGGCAGGAGGGCGATGGGTAGGCTGGGGTCTCTCCCTCCCCACTGGGGCTGGGGTGGGAGGGTGCCAAGACAAAGGCAGGGGGAGCTGAGGAGACGAGCCCAGGGCTGGATAGTGCAAGCTTGACCCCGTGGGCTGAGGCTCAGCATCAATCCAGAGTCATCTTGGTGGCAACCCACTTGGCCGAATCCAGCACGTCACCTCTGGTGCCCACCGAGAGGAGATCCAGCCCCCAGTAAGGACTTGCTCAGAAGAGCCCCTTCAAGGCATGAGCTAAGGCCACCCACACCACCCTCTGTGGATGAAGGTCCAGGGTTAGCTCCTGCCCACCTCTGTCATCCAGGGAGTCAGAGATGTTGAACGAGGAAGGATGGTGGAAGAGTTGGGTCCGACAGCCCAGCGGCACCCAGCTGGCAGGGAAGGAAGGAGAGGTTGTGCAGTGGGTATGGAGGGAATGAGACAAACAGGGATCTTCTCCATCTTTTCGCAATAAATAAGCAAAATCCAGTGCTGGCCAGACCCTCCTCTTTTGAATGCAGCTTGTGCGATCCTGCCACCTTTCTGGGACCATCCACAGGGCTCAAGTCAAAACCTCTGCACTGCCTGAAGGCTGGTAAATGTTCAGGGTCATCTCTGGACACTGGAAGGCACATGGAGAGACCTGTACTAAGCTCACACTGGTCAAGAAACCAGGGCAGGGAAGATCCCCAGCCCTCAACCATTCACACTGTGAAATTACCACAGTCCCCAGCACAGCGGTGCCCAGGCCAACAAGTCCTGCCCCAACCCTGGGGTGGGGGTAGCGAGGGCATCCCCAGGGAAGGTTTGGATGTGGCCACCCGGTTTGGATGTGGCCAGACCAACCTGGGGGCCTCAGGGCCAAACAGTTGAGTCTGGGCATTGCCAGAGAGTCTACAGACATTTTTTTTGCCAGCATTGAGGAACTTCTGACCGAGAGCTTTGTCTTTGGCATCAATACAGAGAAGTCTGATAACAGAGAAGAATCCGGCAATCTCCCATCCAGGGTGGTTAACGAGAGCTGGGCTGCCTCCCCACCCCTGTCTACTCCCATTTCAATGCAAGAGGCACTGCTGGGGGTCCCGTCTCCCACCCCGTGGGGCAGAGAGAGGACTGGGGGACACCCTGAGAAGAAAGGAGAGAGTGGGAAGCCCCTTCCCTTCCTCTTCCTCAGAGCCTGGGGAGCCCATGAGGGTCCCCGCCAGCAGCTGAAAGGCATCCAAGGAGCATTGCTGCCTGCAGGGAGAGTTTGGGGTTAAGAAGGCTCATGCTGGAGACCTGACCGTGCCCTCCTTCCAGCTCTCCCACCTCTCTTCCCTCAGCACCCCGAATGCCGTCCCCACTCCCCTGGCCA
The DNA here is from genome assembly GCA_013389945.1 of Fregata magnificens. NCBI lineage: Eukaryota > Metazoa > Chordata > Aves > Suliformes > Fregatidae > Fregata > Fregata magnificens. The sequence goes on from WAAD01007979.1 coordinate 298,544, forward strand.
GCTGGGACGCACCCCGCCTCGGCAAGCCCAAGATGTTGTTCTTTCCCTTCGAATTCCAGGAGCTCCTGCTTGGCCCCCAGAGCTTCACGGCGAACAAAACATCAGAAGCCTGGGCTGTCGGTGCAGGAAGGAAACCCGCTCACGTGGGGGCTGAGTCACGATCCCGCTGCTCCCTCCCGGCATCCCAGGGAGCGGGCGGCATCGGGTACCAAGGGACGGCAGGTCCCACTCCGCCCCTGCCCAACTAGGGCACCAAAAATCCTTCTCCCCTGCCACCACCCTGTCTTCTTGCTTTGAGAAACAAAACGCTGCTTTGCATTTTTTTTCCTGCAGCTTGAATGGGGAAGGCTGGATTTCCTTCCGCAGCAAGGGAAGAGCCTCCACGCTGTCCTTTTGGGCCTCGGCCAAAATCCAGGGAGGGTGCTGAAAACCTTAGTTTAAAACAGGCTCCTCAGCACCCCTGATCTGGGACGACCTATTTGATTCTCTGCTGTCAGGGCCAGACCCCTTGTCTTGAGCATCACATGATACCACAAAGGTTGTCACCACTCAGACCCCTCCAGAGCAGCAAAGACTTGAGGTCTAATTTGTCTCTGAACCCAGGAGCACCAGGAGCTCCGGTCTGGAGGGGCCGGTATTCCCAGTTCTACCCCTCTCATTTACAGGAGAGATTTATATATATATATATACACACACAGAGGAGATATGACATATACATACCTATGCACACAGGCCACATCTGGCCAGACCCAAGGCCAATGCTGCCTATGGTGGTGTTTCTGACGGGGTGACGAAAGCATGTCTGAAGATGAGCATAAGAATGGGGCAAAGGAAGCGATCCACCCCAGCACCTCTCCCTCTTCAGACCATCTGCAGCTCCGGACTTTGTGAGCTGCTCTCTGTCTTAACTCACCCTCAGTGGGATTTTCCTCCCTACATTTGCTCAGTTGTGGGTTTAAAATTGTAGTGCCCTTCACACCCCCACTCCGTGTGAAGAACCACCTCCTCCTGTTGCTTTGATCCTGCCACCTGCCAGGTTTGTTTGATGCTGTATTTCTCCAGTTGCGTTACTCCTTATTTACCCTCTCTGGGCCATGCATGATTTTGTAACCATATATCATATCCCACCCCTTTAGTCATCTCTCTTCCAGCCTGGAGAGCTCCAGTCTTCCTCAGTTCCGGAATATTTGTCAAGCATGGTTAAAAAGGCAGGAGAAAGCAGCCAAGGAAGGAAGAGGTGGGTGTGAACAGCCATGGTCTGGCAAGGAAGGGTAGGGCTGGGAAGGAACAGGGCATGACTGGAAGGATGACTCTTGGATAAGGAACCAGAAGATGGAGGAGAAAAGGACCAGACTAGTGGAAGGAACCTTCTGGAGTGGAGACTGGAGTGGGAAAGGGAGAGGAGTGCCATCAGGATCTGCTGGACCAGGTGGAGATGACAGACCTTACAGTAGGGCCAAGGTCTATTAATAGAAAACAGGAGAGGGACCGATGGCCCAAGGTGGAGAAGAAATGATTGAGCTGCCCATGAGTGGCCAAGCCAGAGGACAGAGGTCAGACTAGCCATGGCTTGGGGAAAGCAGCATCCCCTAGTGTCCTTTTCCACCGCTGTCAGCACACACCGGTGAAAGCCTCAGCGTGTCCCACATACCCCCATCAGAGCTGGCCTGGGACAGGTGACAGCCTCCTGCTGTGCCCCAGTGGCATGGTGGTTCCAGAGGATGACTCACGTGGATGCATCTATGCAGGAAATATACAGGTCAGCTCTGAGCCCAGCTGGTCCATCCTTCCTACTGAATCCTCTCAGCCTCCAAAAAGAGGACAACAGCACCCAAACAGCCTACTGCGAATGGCCTTTGCTCACCTTGAACCTTACCTGGGCACTGGTTGCATCAGTACCACTTGACCTGGGCGAAAATCACAGCAGAGATTGTGCTACAAATAATTGGAGGGTCATTGCAGAAGCATGTGTACCCCTGATCCTGGTCCTATTCATTTATGAGTATAGATGCAGACTGGGGCCCTAGGGAAATGCTAGAGTGTGGGATTTGAGTAGATTTGTCTGTTGGGCACTTTACAACCTTAGAAAACGTTCCCGCTTCCCTTCCCTGCACAGACTAGGATGGAAGAAGAGTGTGTGACAGTTGCAGAGTCAAGTGCTCCAGGATTAGGTAATGCCAGGCTGGAGCATGTTTGTGCAACGTTCCTGCTCCTTCCAGGTGCCAAGCATTGCAGGAGACCTGGAGCTGCAGGAGATCCCGTGATGTGATCACGCAGCGAAAGGCACTCGTTGCATGATCACATTGCAGGATTACACGTGAACTTTTTCCCCTCCTTGGACCACTACCTCTTTCAGCTCACAAGCAGATTTGGATGCATCCACTCAACATTTAACATTTAACTCAGCCTGCCAGATCCCTCCCCAGTGATTGCACAGATCTGGGCAAGTCTGATCAGTGATTAAGGTGGGATTTAATTCCCAGACATGCCCAGCTGTCTCCACTGAGATCCTAGGGTAGCAGGGCTCCCGACTTGAACACCACAACAGAGGGATCATCACAGAATCATAGAATAGTTTGGGTTGGAAGGGACCTTTAAAGGTCATCTAGTCCAAACCCCCTGCAATGAGCAGGGACATCTTTAATTAAATGGCTTCATTTAAATCTTCATTTAAATCTCCATCTCTTTGTTTAAATCTTCATTTAAATGGCTGAACTTAGACCACAGCCCATCAATAATTAGCAGTTGCTGTATTCATTCTCTCGTCACCTGATGTCCAGCTCTGGGCCTTATTTTCTGCTTGCTCTATATGCCCTGCTGCAAAAGCAGAGGATTTGGGTAAGGATGCCTTCCTGATGTTTGTCCTGCCAATACGCTGCTGCTGCGCAAACTCAGCCATTTCCTTGGGCCCCGGTGAAGCAAGGTGTTGGAGACATGGAGGAGCTGCCCATCAGCTTGGGATGCTGGATGCCCACTGGTCAATTTGTACCCAGCAACTCAGCTCTCACCTGCAGTAAGAGCAGTCTACACTGTAGACTGAGTCTATTTGCACTACTGCCCCTGGTCACAAGCTGAGCATCTGGAAAATAAAAGACCTGCTGCCAGTGACTCCAGCAGACTGGTCCCCTAGCAGCCCTGATGGACAGTCTGAACGGCAGAGGTAAAGACATATTTGGTTCTTCAGGGCAGCCTGTGTCCATCTGAATACTGAGGAAGAACAGCCATGCCCATTCAGCATCCCTACATCATTCACTTCATATCTTCTTGTGTCCTCAGCCAACAAGGCAAGGGTCCTAGAGATGACATCTTCCTTCATCGCACACAGCTGTTCCACCCAGTAGAGCAATCCTAGTCTGGACACTGAATAGGATGAGAGGTGGTAAAAATCTGCATCATAAAACACTGGCACCAGGAGGAGAAATGAAGGTTGGGCAGGAATTTTTGGTTCTGCATTCATCCAGCATCCTGCACAGAAAGACCCTCATGTATGGCAGAGTCCCATACATCCTTAACTGCTCAGAGAGTGGAGAAGTTGTATTGTCTGCTGAAAAGAGAAGCAGGAATGAATGGGTCTTGCTGAAAAAACAGTGGAGAACACAAAAGAGTTGGTTGCTCCCAGCCACACCGTATCAGTGCACTGACAGCTTGGTTTTGCAAGACTGGGTGGATGGTGTTATAGAAATGCCAAGAAATATGGCTACTGGCTTGGTGGCCTCCAGATTTCCAAGAACACAGTATATGATCACTTGGCATGTGCAGACGTAACTTTCTGTTTTGTCCCCATGTCAGTCAGGTTTCAAGAGCTCATGCTGTGCTTTGTGTTAAGCATTTGCATTCCTGAGACATGTTCCCAGCATGGCTCCAGTTCGTTTACATGGATTAAAAAGACCAGAGGAGGTAAAGGAGCTTGCCTTGAGGGTTGATCTACAATAATGGGTTGATCTACAATAGAGAGTTGATCTACAGTAATGTGCACAGAAGGACCTGGTGGGGCTGCAGAGCAGCAGGACATTTCATTACGGTTGGCCACCTTGAGACCTGCCAAAATCTCCATGTCCCTGTGGTAGCTGAGAGTCAGCAGGAGACAGAGCTCACCCACTTCTGACTTTCCAATGGCCGGTGCAACACCAGAGCCCTGACTAGCATATGCCCAGAGCTTCCTGATGAAGTAAGCATTGACAAGTCCTTTGTGAACCCTTTACACTCCAGCCTCAAAATAAACACAGTTGTCCTCCCAGGAGCCTGTCTTGGTGATGACTGATAAAAGTGAGGCCCAGAGTTGAAAACATCTGTCCTCTCCACACCTCTGAGGAAGACGCTGCCTAGTCCTCCTCCTGTATCTGTTGATTATAGCGCTGACATGATTGAGGGCAGAGCAGGACTGTATTTCTAAACCAGGATCTCTAAGGTTGCCTTGAAACAGAATGACTTCAAGGCTAGTGTCTTCTTCTGGAGTCTCAGCTCCAGGATCTCAAAGGTAGTCTGGATCTCAGCCTGGAAAACCTCATGCACGGATTCTACCTTGCTACTGGTCACCTCTTTTATGAATCCTCCAATCTCTAAAGGAGCAAACAGAAATGCAGGAAGGTTGGGGCTTCTCTTTTTAGAGTTCCTTCTTGCTGACAAACTGACACAGGTCCAAGCAGAGGGTTACCTTTTCTGGTAATCCTCTTGAAACACATGTATAAGGAGAGCCTGAAATCTGGGTTTGCTCAGGTTGGAGAAGAGAAGGCTCAGAGAATATCTTCTTGCTGCTTTCAGCTACCTAATGGGGGGCTGTAAAGACAGAGAGTCTCTTGTGAGAGTGTGCAGAAAAGGATAAAACGCAATGAAGACAAGTTGCAGCAAGTGAAATTCTGGAAGTAGTTAAGCCTGAGGACAAGGTCCCACAGTGGCCATGGGATGTCTGTCCCTGGAGACAGTGAAAGCTCAACTCATCAAGGTCCTCAGTAACCTGCTTTAATTTGCCCCGCTTTGAGTGGGTGGGACTGGAAATCTCCAGAGGTGCCTTGCTATTATCCTATGATTCTCCTTTGCAAACCTTGCAATTCTCTTCTCTCCCAGCGTGTGGGACTCACCTTCTTGGATGCCTAGAGAAGGCTGTCGCTTTCAAAAAGGGATCCTTTCCATAAGGGGTCTTGTGTAGTATGATACCTTGATGAATGCACGGTGTCCCAGTCCCTTTGGGACCCCGTAAACCAAGGGTGGGTGACGAACAAATCCAGCCTGGTACAGCAGCTTCTCACAGAAATGTTGAGGTTGTAAGGGAAGTCTGGAGATCCCATATGGGATCTATGGCAGATCTTTTCCGAGATGGAGGCCTAGCTTTGAGACAGAAGGAGGTGGGACTCTCCTGAGGTTGAATGGCCCTCTCCAAACCAGCATTACATTACAAAACAGCCTTTCCCTGGTGGCTGAGGAGGGCTTGAATAAGCCCTTCACTTGAAACAGAAGTCACATCTCCACTAGCAACAAAATAGTGCCTTTCTCTGGTTAGTGGGTAGCTGTGCACCAAAGTCCCGTGGAGGATCCATGGAGGTCCCTGCTCACCACCCAACTCTCCCAGGATCTCCCATGCCAGAGCTCCCTCCAGTCTAGACTCCTCCCTACTCAAGGGAAAGAAGAGAAGGAAACCCATGACCAGACCACCACCACCGCCCTGCCTGCCTTCCATTCCCCAACCTCCTGAAAAGTCCCAAAAGCGACTCAGAGGGAGTTTCTTCAATGCACAGGACTCACATGTAAAGGACCTGCTGTAGTTAAATGACCCATTAGAGCTTCCTGGTTGCTCTTCCCTGCTGCTTTCCCGAGTTCAAAAGGTGATTTAGGATGACACACTCTGCTCTACATGAACTTGCCAGCTATTGCCAGCAGCATGATGAGACGCCCCTTCATTGTACATTAATTCCACTAGGCATATGGCCCAACAATCAAAGTACCTCATTAAAGTTTAATTAAATTTCCCAAGTGATTTGCTCCCGGGCTGAGAACCTGTAATGCAAGCCGAAGCAGGTCCGCATGTGTATGTGTGTATGTATGTCTGCAGTTTTTAGGTTTCTTTTTTTTTGTTATTTGCACATGTGATTTTTTTTTCCTAAGCATTATCAACATTTCATGGCTGGGGCATGCAATAAAACTAGAGGTGGCAATCCAGCCCAGACTGTATGAAGAAAAGCCAAATCCTACAGACTTTCTGCACCCACCACTCCTGCTGAGAGTGCTGTTCTCCTGGAAGAACAGCAGGATTTTGCATTACAGTCCCCTTGTAGGACATAAGCAGGAGGTGCAGTGATCAGGAACTAGAAGTCGCCCTCAGATAGATTAGTTCCCACTATCAAAGCTTGGCAAAAAACCAGAGGGACAAAGGGATTCCAAACTCAACAGCTTTGGATGGCAAACAAAACCAGATCTCTTTACATCAAAGCCAAGTCCCATACCTCATCCTCACCCTTAGTCTTACAGGTGAAAAATGAAGAGGTAGAAAGGTCAGAGAGTAAATTGGCGGCAGAGGGCTGAAGCCATCTCCAACCCCTTTAGTCTGCTCCAAGTACTGCACCAATGGCATCTCTCAGTACAGGGGGGGTTTACTGCTATATCCAGCTTCTTTCCTCGGTCTTCCAGTGTTGTGTATGCTTTCTCCAGGATGCTTTCCTTCTCCACTCTCACTGTCTTTTGCAGAAGCAGCACATTGGTGAGTTTTTGGGTCTTGGTGTCCAACAGGGCAGCAATGTGCTAATGGTGTTTTTCAACCTCTACATCTATGCCATCCTCCAGTGGGAGGGCATATCGAGGCACACAGACCTCCAGGCTGGCATAGCTCTGCCACCACAGCTCTCTTGTGCCATAGCAAGAATTGTTAGAGGTGGAAATATTTGAATTACACATTGAGAAAGTAATCACACAAGATCCTCAGCTTCGGCTCACCGGCTGAGGCTTCGTCCCAGAGGACTTGGAGGGTCTGGAAGATGGTTAGACCTGGAAAGAGATTCTAATGGCTCCTGAGGCTTGGATTCATCCCAGTGAAAAGAAACAGGGTCTTCCAAGGGTGATCCTGCTGCTTTGAGTTCTTCCTAGATTTTGAGAGTAGGCCACCTCTTTCCATGGGGTCCAGAGAGAGACTAGTCAGCTAAAATCCTTTAGGAACCTTGGCTGTGTGCCCAAAGGTGAGTGAATGCAGGCCTAAATGAGCCTGCAACAATCCTGCAGTTATCAACACACACTACTTTGTTTTTGGAAAAAAAAAAAATGCAGCTATTAGCATCAACTGACGTTCACTCAACTGGAAAATGTAATTTAACCTCCTCTTCCCCTTTATTATTATTATTTTATTTCCTGCAATTCCTACCTGAGCTGGAGAGGATGGGAGGCTGCTGTTTCCAAAGACCTGTTAAACCAGTTCTTGTTTAAGGATTCTCCAGGATAACCTAGGACCCTCTGCCTAGAGGATTTTGACAAGTAAAGCAGATGGACAAGGATTTGGGTAGGACGACATTCACCAAAGGACAAGACCCTTCTGCTACTTTGCTCCATGGTACAAAGATGCACTTTAACCTCAGAGAAAGAAAACCAGTCCATGATGAACCCAAATAGTTGCTTACAGGCAGACTAACCAGGACCAGTGCCCTTGGTCTACCTTGGTGGCCTGGTCTGGTGGAGTCCATAGAGGTAAACTCTCTCCAGAGCAATATGGCTGCATCTAAACAACTTACCAGGAATGGTCCTTGGACTATGCTGACTCCTGACCTATGGCTGGGGATCATCTGGGTCCAGGCCAGCAGACTCAGGCCAAAACCAAGCCAAGGACTATGCTAACAACAGTGCAAATGACTGAGCTCTTATAGCCAGTCCATATCGAGATATATCCAGGTTGTCTCTGTTATTTCCTGCAAGCTGGAATTTAATCTCCAGATTAAAATTCCCTGAAGACAAAAGAAGGAGCCAAGACCGAGGCTTTGTTCAAGGGACTACAAAATAATCAACAGGCGTGGACTTTGCAGATCCCTGCACAGTGATCATGCACTGTAATGGCAAAAGGGGAAATTTTCCTGTATTTTTCCTTGGACTGGAGTGGATGGATAGCAAACAAAAGCAAATACTGAAACACTTACTCATATTGAAAGCAGTATGAGCGCAAAATCCAGTCACCTCCTTGAAACTTCAAGTGAGGTGGGGATTTCCATGTATTGCATGTGTTTCCAGATCTAAAGATAAGAGTACAGCTGGTCAAACATTTTCCATTGATGATTTCCTTGCAGAAAACATCCTTCTAAGGAAAAAAAAATAAGAAACGTAAAGAAAATCCTAGGTTTAGCTTAGTTTCCCTTAAACGCAGTTAAAAAGAAAATGCGTTTTACACAACTTTTTCTCTTCTCTTTCCTCTTTAATGGCCCACATGCATAAAAGAAAAATAAAAGTGATGACTGACCAGTCAGAGTGAGATTGTTTGGGTTTTTTTAAAGACTTGATGCATATTTTTAAAAAAATAACATTTTTCATCACAATGCCCAAGCTCCCCCAGAACATCCACAGAAAACAGAAAATTAATTTTTTTTTCAGGCACTGTACTTATTTCTTTCCATTAGCTGTAATTAACAGTTTCTTGGTCAAGTTAGGCTTCATCCTCGTCATCAGATTCTACCAGTTTGAAGGCCGATTTAGTTTTAGTAGATTAAAGAGAACATAATGAAAGTATAAAATGCCCAACTCCGAGCCTTTCTGGTTTAGTAAAACTTTCAGCTTTTAAAAAAAAGGCAAAGCTTAAAGTGCTATGGAAATGTGACCTTTGCAATCACACTATTTATCCTCATCTATTGCCCCCTTCTCCATTATTTGTAAGTCTTTTGGCCAGTTTGAATCCAATCTGAGGGCATGGAAAAGGTCCCAAAGATGTGAAGCTCAGATAATTCCGATGATATTAATTGAACTCAAACATCACGATACTTCTTCTTTCTGGGAATATGGCCACAGCACGCACACAACTATACTGCTGGACCCAAGAGCCTCTACATGGGCAAGACCTATTAGTAGCGCATGGTCCGCAAGATGAGCTTTGAGGTGAGCTCCTCACAGCATGACATCTGCATGATGCAGAATTACTCAGGATGGGCCACGCTCTTGGGTGCTGCTTTCTAGTCATGCCATGACCTGCTGCGGGACTCTGGGCAAATCATAGCATCCCTCTTATCCTCATTTCCCAGCATCCTGCACTGAAAGGTGTTACGAGGTTAAAAGATTGGAGTTATTTGGGAGGAAGGAAAGAACCTGAACAGGTAGGTTATTTATCTCCCAGTGTTTGGGAGTGGCATTTGATCACAGTGGAGACAGCTAAAAGTAGGTGAGCTGAATCTCGTCCCTAACGTCTATAAAGCAGACGTTGGCTTGAGAGTTAGTCTCTATTGATGGACAATGAAGAAAAGGGTGTTACTGGGACATCTGTCGCTCAAAATGTTTGAGATCAAATGATCATACCCCACCCTAACACTTCTGATGGGACCGTCATCTAATATTGAAGACTGTTCCTACCACATCCTGTCTGAATGGGAAATATTTGGGGGGGAGTGAGAGGAAATTAAATAAAAAATACTCCTGATCTTAAAGCCCACCAGTATTTAGAGGAGTAGGATCTCAGCAACAGAGCTGGGAAGAGATGGGGTTTCTGTGACACAATCACCTCCCAGCCTGTGAAGAGGCAACTGGAGGCACAAATGATCAGAGGGCTCCAGGGAGACCTTATTGCAGCCTTTCAATATATAAAGGGGCTCATAAGAAAGACGGAGGGAGACTTTTTACCAAGGTCTGTAGTGACAGGACAAGAGGCAAAGATTTTAAACTAAAAGAGGGTAGGTCTAGGTTGGACATAGGGAAGATTTTTTTACGATAAAGGTGGTGGGACACTGGAACAGGATGCCCAGAGAAGCTGTTGATGCCCCATCCCTGGAAACATTCAAGGTCAGGCTGGACGGGGCTCTGAGCAACCTGATCTAGTGAAAGATGTCCCTGCCCACAGCAGGAGGGTTGGACCAGATGATCTTCAAAGCTCCCTTCCAACCCAAACCATTCTACGATTCTATGATTCCAAAGCCTCTTTAAGCACTCTTTACTTAAACATTTACTATATTGTTGACTAAAAATATGAGATTTTTCAATAGACATATAAGATTGATAGATTACTGTTTTCAATTAAACAAAGCAAAGCTGTATCAGAGAAGACATGTTTTCCATTCAAATAAAATGGAGATTTTCACAAGATTTTTTTTTTTAGAAAGGCAGCTTTTTTGAAGAAAAAAACTATGAAAACCTAAGCTGAGAGAACAATTCAGATTGCCTGATCGTTTATTGCTGCTTTGGCTGTACCTTTCAGCGAAGCTGCAAAATGACATCTATAGAATTAGGGAATATTTCTAAAAATCAGGTGTGGGGATTACATCTGTTTGGAGGCTGGAGGGAAATGGGGATCCGCTTCCCAACCCTACAGTCTGAGTTATGTTAATGACGGACAGTAATTATGAATGGAGTGAGTCAGGACTCCACAATTACAGTCTTGCTTCTGCCACCAAGTCACTACATGCCCTTTGCCAAGTCCCTTAACCTTGGTGAGCTCTGGCTAACCTGGCTGCAGTACTGGAATGATAATTCCTCCCTTAAAGGAACTGGGAGCATCCTCTATTCTCTGCAAAATCCTCAAGAGCTGGTGAACACACGCTGTTGCTAGTTTCCTCCAAGATGACAGTAATGAGTTCTAGAGAGATTGGTGTTTTTTGGGAGAAATGTCTGTAGTTATAGGCTGAGCTTTGGGACATAAAATAGTTAGCATGAAAACATTTGGCTAGGAAGGACGATCCACAGCAACACATGGCAAAAGTGTAGCCAAGCCCCTTGGGGAACTGAGGCGAAGCAGTGCTGAATAAACTGATGTGGTGATTAAGTACACCATTCCCTTGATGCTTTTTGATGGGAAATATCTGAAAGAGCTTAATTACCTGAGGATGTAGGAGCCTGATGCATACTGATCTCACTTGGAGACACATCTCCTGGACTTTCTTCAGGCTTGATGTCCACAAATGAGTCATGCCGTGGGAATGGTTTTAGGGGAGGTGAGCCCAGGAATTGACTGTGTACACCTCATCCTGCCTACGCCTGAAAATCTTTCAGGGATCCTGTGGGATGAAAGGGAACAGGTTATTATTGTGCAAAGTGCCTGACTACCCCACCAACCTTTTGCAAATATAGGTTCATACATAAAAGTGGAGTCTACATCCTTTGTGCAGTTATACAGGAAAAAACGTGTAACATATAAGTCCCCAAATCCTGCAGCTTTGCACACATTTCTCAGCAGGACAAGGAGGAGATGAAATGTGTGTGTTATCAACATCGCAGTGACACACAAGTGTCAGCCAGTCTTGGGAACAATATTTCTTCAAGGTGCACAGTGCAATACAACCCTGTACAACACCAGGTCTGCAGCGCTCAGCACTGAAACAGGCCCAACATCTGGGGAGGCAAGAGGAGAAAGAATTCAGCACCACTGCTTGTTATCACCATTACTGTTAATATTATTTCAGGGGAACTGAAGGCCAGAGATCCACCCCCTGCTTCTAGTTTATGCACAGCCCCGTTCAGAGCATTGGTGCATGCCCTTGTAGTGAAAATGGCAGGATAAGCCTCAGCATCCGTCTTAGGATCACAGAAAAAACATAGGGTGCTATTTATCCCACCTAAATTTAGGCACTCAGAGTTGTATCTCCATTAGTTATCGAAATACTACTATGGCCATTCCCTGCCCAAATAATCGTAATATTAAACTTCTTATTAGGGTGGTACACCTATGTTGCCTGTTGGGAACCACCTTGATCAGTGCAAACTCCCAGAATGTGCACAGGAATCACCTGGGTCAGTGCTGGTTGGCCAAGAAAAAAACACGCTAAGGTCTGCGTTATTTAACAGAGTGGACAATGGTGCTCCAGCACTGGTGCCTTGGGACTCCCTAGTTTGCTGGTAGAAGCATAGCCTAAAAATTCAAGACCGAGCTAATTTATTTAAGTTTCCTCTAGTCAAGGGGGAGGGCTCAGCTCCTCCAGAGATGGTCAGGATTTTTTAGACATCTATTTTAAAATAAGACAACTTGTTCTTTGTAAAAGCGCCCTTCATTCGTACTCCGATGTATTCTTCACTGTATTCTCCATAAGGTATAAAGGGGACCAAGAGCAGTGAGGTTGGATTTAGCTGGCTCCAGCATGCTTCCCGCAGTTCAGTGAATCCCAACAATACGTGAAGAGCCTGGAGCAACGTAGACAAGACCGAGCAGCGTAGACAACACCACCGGTGTTTTATTGCCTGTGTAAGTAGTGTTATCATCACTGAACTGCCAGAGGACTTCAGCCAGCGCCCAGCAATGCCCCATGCCAGCTTCTCTACAAATGCAAAACAACAACAACAAAGTCCTTCCCCCCAAACACTTACAAACAAACAGGGGATCCAGGAGGCTGAAATACTGAGTTAACATATTAATGTTAGGATATGGCCTTTCCCCGACCACATGCTGGTTTCATTGAGTGCAACCCCCTAAGGTTCAGTGCAACTACTCATTTGCTTCCATGTAAGCTCTGGCCCACCAGATGTAGCTTACTCCACCCCTTTCTTGCACCCTTTTAGCACCTAATCGCACCCATGTCAATGTGAGGTAGCTCCGCCAAAACACAGTTACCCTAGATTTACCACAGCACCACACAAAACGGAATGAGGTGCTGTGATTTCCACCCAGATCTGCAGGGAAGAAACAGGCTGAGGAGACACCAAAGCTCAGCTGTAGTGGAAAGACATCTCAAGCTGATGATGAAAGTTCTGAGATCCCTGCAGCTGCTGAAGTTACTTAATATTTAGGCTCTTTGGGCTGTGGCCACACAACTTACCGGTAGCTGTCTGCAAGAGACCTGAGCCTTTCTGTGTACGTATGCAGAAGCAGTTGAGAAGGTGGAGCACAGCCCATGGCTCTGCTAAGGTCCAAATTCTCTGTGACGCCCTTTTCCTCTCAAAGGAAACAAAAAACTTGTAGTTAATACATTTAAGGCACAAAGAACTTGTATTTAATGCATTTTAATGCACTTCTAACATAAACTCTTGGAAGCCTGATGGGGAGCTGGCATCTTCTGGGGCTTCCAAGGTGGAGTCTGGCCTTTGGTCTAGTCAGAAGCTGATCCTGATGTAGTGGTGTAAACCCAGAGGGGATGAAAGTCAATGAAATTGCTTAGTTATGAAAAAAAGGATGATGGAAGTTGAACCCTTTGGTGTTTATATCTACCCATGGTTTGTAGTTCAGTACCGCACTGTGTGGGGAATGGCTGTACCACAGTGTGTAGGGATGTGGCTGGAAAACATGCCTCACACAGGGTAACAACAGGGAGAAGTTGTAGGGTAAGTGGGGAATTGCAGGAAGCCTTGGAGGAACAAGCTGAAACCATGCTGGAGGAGAGATGGGAATGGGTAATTCCTATTCATATCTTAAAAAGCAGGAATATAGTTCCCAGGGGAGAGCCAGAGCTGGGTGGAGGTAACCAGTGCCAATCCTTTTGTTTCAGCAATGGGTCAAGAGGAAGGATGGGCTGCAGGGAGCTATTGGGTGGCCGTAGTAATACCCCGGGCAACATGGACACTCCTCTGCTGGCTGTGTCCTGGACTGGGACACATCTCTGGCTACACCTGTGCTATGAAACAAAACTGCAACAGCACTGACTGTCTCACCCTCATGCCAGTGGGCATCATCTGGCCATGCCTTTACTTATTCAGCCTCCAAAATCGGGTGGCCCCACTGAAAGTGCCTCTTGGGAATGGTCCTTGGTCTGTGTTGACTCCTGACCTGCACCTGGGAATTGGTTGGGGTGCGTTAAACAGCTCAGACCAAAAACTTTGCCAAAGATTACAACTACGGTTTAATGGTGAGGAGAGGACTCACTTTTCAAGAGAGGGTTTTGGTAGGGCCCTCTTGCCAGCGGTCACAAGCACCCATACCCCAAGCTGTCCTCAATCCCTGCTGCACTTCTCCACCAAAGACATTTCACTTGCAGGACACATCTGAGCCCACTGCTCCCTCACCAGGCTTTTGCTCCCAGGCCAAATGGCCCTCGTGGACTTTTGTCCTTCTTTCTTGATGTCCTGGCCATACACAACACAGACCTCTCTACTTGCCTCCGTTCTCCATTCTGCACCACCAATCACCCACTGTTTTGCTGCCACCTCCATTTGCTGCTCCCAAGGCTAGGGCAGGGTGAGAGGGAGAGCACAGTCTGCTTCGAACTCCACACCTCCACCTCTTCTTTCAAACCTTCAGTTAAAATGAGCTTCATCCCAGAGACATATTGTCCTGCCTTTTCTTTGCAGAAAGACAGAAAAGGTCAGGGAATGAACCAGAAAGGTTGTGTTTGCACTACTCGGACACTTGCTTTTTCACCCCAATTCATCTAGACATTGGCTGCTGCCAGGCTTAGATCTTTCTGTGTTTCAGCTGGCTTTGCTCCTCCAGCCCCTCACACTGGAGATGTCCTGCACTGCGGCAAGGCAGGAAGAGCCTTTCTGCTTTCTGAATATGAAATAATTTAGGGTGGCTTAAAATTACAATTTAACCAAAGCCATGCACTGTGTTTATAGCCATTAACCTCACGGTTTCTGTTAAAAAACCCCTTCTAATCAGGGACAATTTCTAGGCTTGTAGAGGTAATATGAGAGCAAGTCCTCTTCAGAGCCCTACAACTCCCAATGTCTCATTGCTCCTGATTCCCCACAGCTTCCTCTCTCTGTCTCAGTACCCCACAGCTCTGATTTCCTCCTTCATTGGGCTTGTGGGGGTTGCGTGAGAGCATAAACTGTTTCAGGACTTGTTTTCAAGTATTAGTACTTCTGCTACAGTGAGAGATGGGAGAAAATGTAGTAACAGAGTGAGAGCCCAGAAGGCAGTTTCTGAAACGTCAAAAAAAAATGCACCTCCAAATATTCATCAGGAACTCACAAAGTCCTCAAAGCTGCATTTTCCATCCTGGCTTCTTAAGTTGAAAGGAGATTTTTTAATTCACCTCTCCACTCCTCCCCGCCAAAAAAGAAGAGTTGTGGAAATACACTCTGGCTCCTTCTCAGGACTTCAGTCTGTCATTAGCATTCCATGCATTATTTAATGGGCAGATTATGAATGAATCAGCATAGATCCCTCCCCTTTGAAAGCTGAGAAAAGCTGCAACTTTCTCAGAATGCCCCATGGCCCTTCCCGACCCAGCTGACTGCAAAGGGAAATTTAATTTCTTAGTGATGTTTAATTAAAATTTAATTAATTTGTTAAGAAGAAGTGGATGTCCTGAATAGATTTTTATTTCAAAAGGAATGCTTGAAAATTGGTGCTCTGATCCTGTCTAGTGTTGGGAAAGTAATGAATGGACGTGTTTTTGTAAGGAAGGTAGTCAGATTGTAAGATCTGTAGGGCGAGAAACACAGGAGTGTTGCAGGTGGATGTTTGATCCAAGATTGAAGTTGTACTATTTGCAAAACAAATAAGGAATGAATTATTATTAAACATCCTCTGATCAGAAGGGTCAGCAAAAACCAAAGATGCCCTTCAAGTTATAAAGCCTTGGCTAAATTCTCCCTAAACCTAGCAATCCAGGAGCAATGATACAGTAAAGTCCAGCTACCTTTCTGGTTGCGCTTCCCTTTTCCTCCTTCCTTCCCTTCAAAATCCACCCTGCAACAATTTCATCAGACTGAGATCTGATCCCGTATCGAATGTGCTGAATGCATAAAATCTGCAGTAGAAACCAGTTGTCTGTGAGATTAATTCACCTCTGAAATCAACATTATGCAAACGGAACCCACCCTAATATATGTGCACAGGCTGTGCATTATCTTGTGATTAAACAGCTCTGTAAATATCAAAATACCTAATCTCTCAGGCTTCCCTGTGCAGGGTCTAATCCAGGAGAGATTAATACATTTTCTTCAGCTCTGCTCTGCACCTTCAATATGATGCCTAGGGCCTGGCAGGGGCAGGGGTCCAAGTACTGTTCAGGCACAGGAACCAGCTCTGTGTTGAGTTATGCATTACTGACATCTTAATTTTATTTTATAGGTACCCTAAAAACCCCAGTGGGCAAACAGGTTTACTCCAGCGTCAGTACAAAAGCCTGTTATCTCTCTTTGGCCATGTGGTGGACATGGACCACCTCCAAAAGGTGAGTGAGATGGGAAGCCAACCAGCATATAATGCAAAATAACATGGCTCCACGGTACCATTCCCTCTTCTCTTTCCATCCAGTGCAGGAGATGATAGGCAGATGATAACTGTTTTTTCACCCAGCTGTTACACGGACATCTCCCACTGAACTGTGTTGATGTGGCTTTGCTGCTGGTTTCTCTCATCACTTGCTCCATCCTTCTCATTCTCAGTGGAGGCATGAAGGAGAAAGAGATCATCCTCGCCTCTCTCTTAGCTTAGATCTGATTCCTGCCTTACATACCTCAGATCAAGTAAGAAACAATTTCACAACACCAAGGAGATGGACGGAAAACCAGCCCAGGAGGAGAATAATCCTTATTACACCTTCTGGAGTGTAATAGAGTGTAATAGAAGAGTGTAATAGTATAATAGAAGACCTATTCTCCTTTGTATGGAAGTATTGGTACTTGTAAGACACATCCAAAATCCTGTATCTGGTTTTGGGCTTCCCAGTTTTGGCCTTTTCCACAAGGAGGAGATGATTGACAAACTGGAGAGAGTCGGGCAGAAGGTCACCAACATGGTTAGGGGTTAAAGCACAGGATTTACAAGCAGAGGCTGAGGGAACCGCGTTTGTTCAGCCATAAGCAGAGATGTCTAAGGGAGGGTATAGAGAAGGTAGAGTCAGATTCTCCTTGGATGTCCACAACGAAAGGAAAAGAGGCAATGGACTTTGATTGCAAGAATAGAAATCCCAGTTAGACATTAGGGGGCAGGCGGGGAAATCCACCATGAAGACAATAAAAAATTGGAGGAGGTACCCAGAGATGTTGGGGGATCTCCATCCTTGGAGATACTCAAAACATAGCTGAGTAATATGTTATAACTTTGAAGATGGATCTAACTTTAGACTTACCCTGCTTTGAATGGGGGTTGGACCAGAGACCTCCCAAGGTCCCTTCTGAACTGCATCACTCCGTGAATCTGTGAAGGGCCCAGGACAAGCCCCCAGCTGCAGGTGTTCTTCCCAACACTGGATGTAAGGGAAGCTTTAAGGAAGTTCACACCAAGCTCCACAGTCAAAGGTGACTGCTCATCACTGCTCATAGCTGTGCTGAGTACACGTTGGGCATGCCCAGTGGTGTGAAGCGACTCTTATCTCATACGCAAACGAGGGAAGTATTAACTCTAATTTATTTCTTGGCAGCAAGTAGGGACGAGAAAGAAACAAACTGCCTGATAATGTTTATAACTGGCCCTAACAATGCAAAGTTACTGAGTGGTTTTGCCCCCTCTGAAACCCCTAAGACAATGCAAACCGAGGTTTTTGCAGGGTAAAGCCCTCAAGATACCGATTCATATCCAACAAAGCCACAACCAACAGGTTGTGTGGCAACATAAAAAAGTTTATTGCAATATCTGTAAATCAAACAGTGCCTTGTCCATTCTCTGGGCCTTGGTTCACCTGATATGGTTTGGCCATGTCCATACTGTCAAATTCAGCCTTCAAAAACAGGATGGTCCTGTACAAACTCCTGATTCACGCCTGGAAACTGTTTGTAAGAGTGGTGCAAGGTCATGCTGAAACCATGTCAGGGACTTGGCATTAGTTACAGTAGTAGCCAAAGTTGCCAGTGACTCAAGTAAGTGGTCTGGTCATCTGCACAGGCACTCAGACACACTTTAGGGCTAATTCACTCCTTATATTTACCACTGCATTCCTGGTGATCCTTGGGGGGGACTCCACTACTGAAAGTGAGTAGAAAATGCCCCATTAAGAATCTGCACACCTCTCAATAAAGAGTTGACGGGGCCGCTTCAGTGAAGAGTCAGAGCTGGGCAAGGCGGTGACATGCCTGCAGCAGCAGAGGTGGAGGATTAACAAATCGAGACAGTGGTTTTGGAAGAAGAAAAGTATAAAGGCTACCCTCGTTCACTGGGAAGAACCCATCTGCACTGGGGTTTGCAGCAGTGGCATAGGTTTCTGCAAAACTGCAGAGGCAATTCCTCACTCCTGGCCAGACTGTCATACCCAACATGATTATAATACTCAGCATCAAGTGAGGGGTTGAATTCTGGATAATTTCAGTGGTGTAAAACCATAGTAGCTCCTCCAACTGTAATGTCCTTACTCTAGATTAATACTACTGTGATGGAGAATCTGTATCTAGACCTGATGCCCAAGAACGTATGTAAGTCCAAAGCAATATAAGATACAAGTAAAATCAGTAGTGATATTTTTTACTGTCATGCAAAGGACTGAAGTCTCAGTTTTTTATTTAACTTTTCACTTCTGGTGTGGTGTAAGTGTACTTCGAAAAGGTTGGGACAAAGACATCAAAAGGAAAGTGTCTAGACAGAACCTGAGACCTGAGACCAGAGCCCAAAGCCACATTGCCTGAGCTAAACAGTAGTCCCTTGAGCCAGTCTTAGCAAAGGAGCAAATTCTCACACACCTTGGTATTGCAAGTAAGTGTGTGTTAAGTAAAGTTGTTTGCTGCAGCAAACCACAGGCACGCGTAGGGGTGAGCACCGTTTTGCCTCACACCGGCAGGAGCAGTGGGCAGGACCCTCTCTTGCCTGCTGGCCTCAGGGGAGTGCAGGGATGTTTACCCGCCGCACTCAGATCCCCATTTGGCAGGGGATGGATAGATGTTGTCATCTTTATTACAAAACAGGGAAACAGGGAAGCTCTTCAGCAGCTCACTGGGAGGTAGGGTGAGGGCATGATTTCATACCAATCACACTGGTGTGAATATGCCAGCAACCCTACCAGACTTGTTCTGCCGGGCTGTGCTCCCAGACATTTTGCCCAGAGCATAGCAGAGCATGACTGTTCCTGGTGTCCCCAGCAACCACAGCTCTAACAAACCCTGGGCTTTTCCCAGCCTGGGGCATCTCTCAGACCACCATGGACTTTTCTGCCTGTATTTACACACGATGCAAATTGTACTCCCTCCTTGAAACAACATCTGCCTGCTATGGCCTGGATTTTGAGCTAACCATCCCACACTCTTTACCTAAAACCTCTCTGGAGGCATCTTTTCCTTTCCATTGGCAGGGAAGACCCAAAGGTTGTGATGTGCCTTACATAGACACCTTGGGAAGGTCTTAGCTGTATGTGGGATGAACCTGGGGATGACCAGGCTGCAGAAGTCAGATGGTGCTTTGCAGGGAGCCCAGGCGTGGGACTTGTGATGGGGTAGAGGAGGCTGTCAGTGCTGGTCTGGGAGGCTGGGTTTCACGTGCTGGGCTAAAGGCATCCCCTATTGCCTTACCCAAAAGGGACCTGAGCTGAGCCCATCCCACGGTCTGGATCTGGCCCACTAGCCACCATGCGATAGGTGTAACAAATCACTGAATGCTCGGATGAAAACTGTGCATCAAAAGTGCACATTTTGGGTTATTTCTTCTGCTGGTCTTGGGGTGCTGGTCTCCTCTCAACTTCTCCCCACCCTGGGGACACACATTAGGCAAACAGCTCATCCCGGACCACATGAGCTCAGCCCTCCATTTCCTTTCATCTCCTTGAGGAACTCTTCCGTCTTCCTCACCGCTATTGTAGAGGACATCCAGGTGGGCACTGTACTACAGATCCCAAACTCGGTCACAGGGCTCCCATCCCAGGAGCTCCAGCAGGAGCTCGCACCTCATCCCTCTGCAGTGGCTCCTTTTGTAGTCGAGAAGGGTCTTTGGGTTCTGCCAGAGGCTTTGGGAAGCCAGAGCCAAGATCTGGTGCCCCATTAGAAAACTACTGACTCCCATTAGTGGTTATTTCCAGGGGAAAAGGAAGTGAAGCATACTCGTCCTTGGAGGTGGAAAGCAAAATGAGAAGGAGAAAAAAAAGAGAGACAGTTTGGGAAGAGCAGAGGTTCAGTGAAATAGCTGATGGGATGGACTTTTGAATCCCAAAAGGACATATGGAGCACCTTGTAATGTTGTTGTGTTGAGGAGTTTTAAGGCATTTCCCTCTCCAATGCAGCCAGGAGAAATCGAGGCCACTTCCCCTGGAGGTATTGAATGTCCCCAGTCCCAGAGTTGTGAATAAATCTCTCCCTCTAAAAGTTTTTCCAAGAGGGCCAAGTTTGGTGGATGGGTAGGCAAGGAGCACCCCGTTTGCACGTGGTAGCATTTCCTTGGGGAGGCATTTCTGCACTGATTCACACACACCCTCTGGCACTTGAGAGCCTGACCATAGTCAGCCTTCCTCTTCCTCAAGGTACAGCCCTCTCCAGCCTCTTCATCCTGTTCCTTGCTTTCCTCTTAGGCTCCACCTTTTTCTTCTCTCTGAATCCAGCAAAGTGCTTATGCTGGCAAATTAATCAGCAGTAGGGCACAGGCAATGGGGTAACTGGTGTATATATACTGTTATACAGTTAGCACAGTCCCAGGTCTGGCTTTGGTCTAGGCCAAGTAAGTCCCAGGCCCAGACTGAGCGGATAGCATGGGCCAAAGACCATCCCCGGTCCCTCACGGTTAGGAAGCATTCACCTTGTTTTGGTGGAAATTTAATACTGTGGACATTGCCAGCTCTGACAATTGGCCTCAGGACCAGAAAATGACTACAAGCACCGTTTAGTTTCCTAGTAGAGATGTCACCTTCCTGTTCTGTATTAGTATTGCATCTCCAAAACAGATGCATGAAAATGTTGGAGCGAGCAAATCATGGTTATCATTACCCCTCCTCTCGAAACCAAAGGATCAGTGGCGGTTTTGTCTGAAATCTGAGATTATCCACCTTTCTATGCCTCTCCCTTCCCAGTCCCTGTGTTTATCAGAACAGCTGCCCCTGTGGTCATTTGTGTATACATCCCACAGGACACAAGACATCCGCCAGCACGAGAAGGTGCATTTACCCAAAGGCTGCCTGGTGCGTTCAAGTCCTGCATCCTCTGGTTAACCACGGCTGCTGGTCAGGTGAGCTGAAGTCAGAGTTCGTGTCCCAGTTGCAGAGCATGTGCTAGAGCATTCAGAGTCTGTGCCACAGCCAGGAGAGCACTGGAGATTTTGGTGTCCTGCTCAACAGTATCATTTCCATCACCACTTTTTTGGAATTCAAACTGTTCAAAGTAGCAAGCAGCTCCTGGGATAAGTGGGAGAGATTTCCCCGTGTGCTGATATGACTGGGGCCAAATCCTCAGGTTCAGATTTAGAGAAAGGTGCATCATTCCTCAGAATACAGGAGCTTTTCACATACAATGTTGCCACACCTCCATGTCCTCTGCGTGGCCCAAATTCTTCCCAGCAAAGATCTTCCTTAAGGAAGATCTCTATTTACTCTGTAAATGCCTACCACTTGGTTGGATGAATTCAGGCCGATGCAGCTGAAATTGTGGAAAAAACTAGCCATGAAAAGCTCTGCTTTGCAGAAACTACCTTTGGACTGAAGGCAAGATCTCAAAGTGGAAGTGTTATGGTATGGCTATAGGAATCAGTCAAAACTGCTAGCAAAGCAGCTGGTTCCTGCTAGGAGCTTGCATCATCTAAGGAGAACAGGAGACATCAAGCCTGTTGCTGACACATGGCTGTATTTTAGTATAGCTGCAGAAGATGATGAATGATTGCTGGAAAGCACAAGGACCAGGTAAGGATGGAGCCCCTTAAAGCACGGTCGTGTGGTGGGTGGGAGTGTGGAGGTTACAGTACTAATCAAGTCCCTAATGCTCTTAGTGCTAATGCATTAATGCCTTAGCATATAAGGCAGTTGTCTCTTATACAGATTCTGGGTACAAGGAGATTAGTAGGGAAGGTCTATCATCTCTTGCCCTTGTGTTCTGCATTGCACCCGTTGCTCTCTGCATCGTATGGTCTGTTGCAAGAGGCAGCACCTTGGAGGGTGAAAAAATCCAGTCCTGAAAACCTTACCATTACCCACTGCAGGTGTAACTGCCGTAAGGCCAGAGACCTTCACCTCAGCCCAACAAGGCTTGTGGTACTTCAGCTGCCTCCCAACAGCAACCTGAGATCCTAATCTCAGAGTCCACCGCACAGAGAGCGTGGTAAGGGCAGGGGTGTTGGACCGAGGCAGCGATATCACCCTGTGCATCTGTCGGTAGGCTCTGCCTGGTTGTGTCACAGCGCTAAGAGATGAACCAGTGAAGATATGTCAGAGGCTGCACTCCAGCCGAGATAAGATAAGTGCAGCAAAGCCTGGCAAAGCTCCAGCTCTCCTTCTGGTTCACCCAGAAGAGCCGCTGATGATGGAGGGTCCTGCTCAGACCTCCTGCTGTGGTCATGGCCCCACCAGGAGCCTGGGGTTGGTCTTAGAGAGGGGCCCAGGCAGAAGGTGAGGTCTGGGGAGGTGCTGAAGCATCCCACAGCCATCTCTTATCTCTGTAACGGACCAAAGCAAGGTAATCTCACCGCCCTGCCAGTCAAATGCCTCCAAGGCGATGGGCATTTTAAGACCAGTGGTTTTGGCCTCCCCACTATCCACCTCGATGGGTCTAGTCTTTTTGGTGCTGTTGGGCAGCAGAAGACAACACAGCCATTGCCTGTGGCCTGGTTCAGAAAAGCCAGCTAGCTGGGTTCAGAAAGGTGCTTCCCACCTTAGGGGTAGCAACACCTTTGTGATAATCTTCATCCAATGTGCTTGACTTTACCTGTGCGCCTTTAACAATTTAATTTTTTCTGCCCCTGTCCTGAATTAATAACGTGACAATCCCTTCAGATGCTGAAGGCTAAATTTCTCCATCACCCCCAGCCGCACAAATCCAGAGCCATTTTATGAAAGTGAGCAGAGGGCAACTGAGTAACTTCATTTTCACTCGTGATGACCTTGATGGTTTAATGCATTTATACAGCTGCATTTCAGGATGGAACTGGGTTTCCTGGTTTGTTTGGTTTTCAGATGTTTCTATTTTTTATAAAACACAGGAGTGAATGAAAAGCTTTTTCAAGTGACCCTGCAATGTTGAAGTAGGATGTGTGTTTGGTGAGGAAGGAGGGGGGATTTGGCAAAGAAATAAATTTAGTCTCGATGGGAAAGAGGGATCTGCTGTAGCTAGGACAGAGGTTTGCCTGCAGCTGTATTTCCTAAGTTTCTACATTCTCCAGAGGTCCTCATATAGCCTTGATAAAACCAAGGCTTAATAGTCCTCCTAGAAGTTGGTCAACCACAGTTGGGATCCTCCGAGCAAACCAGTCCTGAAGCACAGTCTGCCTAAAATTATTCAATATTGACATATCACCATACACATGGGGACTGCAATGAGCATTGTTAGTTCTGGGAATTATTTTGGTAGAGAGCAGTAACTGATAACTGAGACAAACAGGGAGGTCTACACTCATTCTCTTCTGCCGTGCAGGCTGGGCAGCACAATTACCTCTTGATGAATACCTCTGGGAGGCCGGGACCGAGATCATTTCACTATATGTAAAATGACACTATATGGAGAAAATGAGGCCCTATTCAGCAGAGGACAACCTAGGAGGAAGGTAAGCACCTCCTGGAAATGAGGTGCTGGCTTATATTCCTTTGTGTACAAGGAGTAAGTGATTTGCCCAAAGTAACCCCAATTGTACTGTACTCAGTTTTTCTGAGTGAGACCTAAGACCCTTGGCAATTTCAGCCGTTAAGTGTAAAACCTTTAAATAATGGATTAGAAACAGGTGCTAATAATACCCAAACGTAAGGAGGGTTTTATGGGAATCAAAGAGCTTAAGTTCTCCCTGTCTCTCAGTCAGCAAATTTCTCCTGTCTTCTGCTAAATTTCTCATTGTGGGGCAGGAGGTGTTTATTAATGGAGGAGGGGGATTCGAAAAGGGGACCCCTGGGTTTGTTGCATGACTTGCTGCTGTGTCACGTTCAACGTGCTGCTTCATCTGCCTTTCTCTCACTCTCAATGCAGATGAACAACACGGCTTTTTCTTGGGCTCAAGACCTTATAGGACTCTTTATTCGGTGAGGAGACAGGGTCAGGACAGCCACTGTGGTGTGGAGCTGGGACCTACGGCGTGATTCTTAATTTATTAAAAAGGCTTGAATCTGGGTTAATAGCTATCTACCCTGGGTGTTTTCTCTCCCCTGTGGATTTGAGTAGGGTTCAGACGTGAATCTGAGAAACGTTGCCAGCAGGAGTTTTCTCAAACCTAACACGTTTTCCAAAATGCTTTTTCCCTGCTGAATTCTCCCTTAACACTTAATAAAAAAATCCTCAGCCACCTCTGCGGGTGAGTCCATTTTCATTAATGCCTTGAAGTTGCACGGAGATTTACAGGTAAAATAGGCCAGAGAGGCTGCCAAAATGCAATTAATGATAATAAACAATTAATTATCAAGACAATCTTGCAGGAGAAGTGCTGGAAATCCCACTCTGAGCAACTCGATGTGCAATCTTCTTTTGGAAAAAAACCCAGTCAACAACTGCAGCATAAGGTCAAGCTGATCATGTGCAGCTTTAACTGACGAAGCCGTTGCACAGAGTAAAGCTGGAGAGATTCCCCTCATTCTGATGATAAACAGCCATCAATCCCTCAAGAGGTTTAACATGACACCTGCCTGAAGTTACAGCCTGCAACATGTGGAGTCCTCACACATGTCTGAAGTGAGCCCTGTTTTCAGCTGCGGTTTGAATATCACTGCAGACGTGATTTAAGTTTCAGATGGCACAGGGTGAAGAAGGAGGCGGGAGTACAACACACCAAAGGAAAATCTTTTTACACCACTATTCTTGTGGCCTCGTCTTTTGGAGTATTATTTTGGGTAAATCATGCAGAATTAGATTCTGCTCTAGTTACAACCATTGCAAACAGCCCCTGGTCTGCCATCGATGGGGCAATAGTCACTTGCAAGTGTAATTCAGAGCTGGCTGAGGTCTCTCCCTGTCTCCCTTCATGTAGAAGAAACACAAGAACCTGAAGGTAGGTAATAATTGCTGGGACTACTTATTTGCGCCACAGCTCATGTAAGGATGGGATTCATTGTAAAAGCTCAGCCACTGAACTCTTGATGCTTATACTGTATGTGTTTTGCACGTGATGTTGTTCCTCCGAGGTGAGGCACGGTCAACAGAGTCTGGAAAATGGTTCAGCTCATTCTAAAGCAGAGGATCCAGATGTGTCTCTCTTCCCCTGGGTGAAATTCCAAAATTTGCAGTTTTATTCCCTAATTTTTCCCTCCCCTAAAGAAAAAAAATACACAAACTTCCAAGGGGTACAGTACTATTTCTTACTTCAGCACAAATCTAACTTACTTCATAAGCATCCACAGAGTGTCTTTAGGCTCAGTTGTAACAGAGCATTGAACCCCTCTTTGAGATTTGCTGGCTCTCATGCTGCTGGGCTGAAGCTGATCTGCATCTAAGGTGGGGTGAGAAGGCATCTGACCTTGTTAAAGGAGTAACAAGTAAAAGATGGGCATCACTAAAGTAACATCATCAGAGTAACAAGTAAAAGGTGGGCATCACCAAAGTTTTTGTTGGTAAAACAGAACAAAAGCCATGTTTGCAATTAGGATTCCTGATCACCACCAGAAGAATAGTAGCAATTATTGGACGATAATTATTCAGTATTGCAGTTAGCTAATTGTTTTCACTCTAGGATACAGAAAGCTTTTGGCAGGTGCTTATCCTCATGTGCCCTATATGACTGGGCAGGCTGAGAGTGGGCACACATCTCATTTAACTCTGGATGTCTGTGAGGTAGACATCGGTATCTGAGCTAACATCTCAGATGTCATTTATTCCCTGGAGAGAATGAGACACTCTTGAGGGTGAATCAGCTGTCCTGTTTTTGCCATCAGCTATAGCATGTGAGGAATTGTGCCCCGAGGAGCATGCTGAGCAGGGACCGTAGGCTGCTGTCTCACAGGGTCTGTAGTGGAGACACCTATATTCGGTCAGGTAGTTTCCACCCATGCTGTGTCCCAGTACAAGGTTGGGGTGACACCCAGCCATGCATCATCATCTCCGCATGCTCTTGGTCCAACCCAAAGGAAGTGGGAATGGAGCCTCAGCGTAAGCTGGAAAGTTTTTGGGTGAATGGTCATTAACAGGGACTGCAGAGCACACCAGCTTTGCAGGCCAGGCAACGTTTTTATACACGAAAACGTGAGAGTCTTTTGGCAAGGAAGTATGGTCTGGGGTGAAGGTATTGAGCTGAGCATTAAGGCATTTGGGATCTGCACCTGGCCTGACTGTAGAAAAAACACCAGAATTTGAAGATGCCTCTTTTCCCACTGGTGAATGAGGAAAAATGTTTCCCCTCAGCTCTCTGGGGTTGTGATTTTTGTCATTCCTTATCATTTATAGGTGTCCTTTAAGATCCCCTGGTGGAACATATGAAACTTTGCCCTGGATTCTGAGTTTTTCTTATTGCCATTCATGAGGTTTTCTTCAGGCTGGGAGGGACCTTTGCAATAATTTAATCGGATTTATTTACTGCATGTCACAGGCTGGAGACTTAATACACAGGCTTTGTGATCAGAAAATGCAAGAAAGCCTTTGCCACCAGGAGCCAGCTTTCCCCCTGTGTTCAAGCTCGTGACTCGAATACATGTGTACAGAAGAGAAGAAGACACTGGGTCAGGCTTGTCAAGTAGCAGAGACCACGATGCACACAGTGATGCATATTTCTCAGTCATAAGATCTGTATCAGGAACAAGAAAAAAACATCTTTAAAACCTCATTAGTTAATTATCGTCACTGCAGATGGTGCCCAGCTGTAAGCTCCTTTCTGCTCATCTTAATCCCATTCCAAGTGGCTACCGGAGGCAGAAGAGCTTGTTTGGTTTTTTTAGCTGGAGAAGTGGTGGAGCACATGGCAGTGGGGAAAGCTGTGAGAAGGGGAGAGATGTAAAGCTTTAGGAAGGGAAGTGGGGGCCCATCTCCTGTGTCAGCAGCGAGTGAGAAGAAGTGTTCCATCTTTCATTTATAGGGCTGAGAAACGTCAACCAGGGAGATTTCTCTGCCTGGCTTTTGATCTCCGGCGTGAGTGCTCAAGGGAAGCCTGACCTGGGATGGATTATTGACCTGAGCAAAGCTATGTACCTGGATTACCTTCGCTGCGGTGAGTTGAAGCTGCCTCTCTCTGTCCCTCTATACACTTGTGAATCAGTACAGGGATAAGGAGTGATAAGGGAGATAGTGGAGCGATGGAGAGCAGGCAGCAGCAGGAGGTCTGCTGTTAGTATTGATCGCCTTTTTTCAGTAGCTCTGTTGTCCTTTTTTTCTTACATCTTTGTTTCTTACTAGGAAAGTGAGATGTGGTTGAGGTTTACGTGGGAGAAATAGGTGCCCATGATAAATAAAAGTTATACTTATGGGGGAAGGTTGCTGATGGGATCAAGCCATAGCTGGTGGCTGTATTTTGCTCTGTTGAATAAGGCAGATCATATCCCTGGAAGATTTCCAAAGGCTGTTTTTGTGTTTTTCTGGGAGGCTTTGCAGTGGGCTCTGGGTCCATCCTTACTGAGGCATTTCCCAAGTAAACAGGTCTCATTTCTGGCCAGAGCTGGATTCCAGTTTTCCTGATATAACTCACTGCAGCCACTTAAAGTCTCTGCTGCTATTCAGGGACAGCAGGAGATTGAGTGGATCAAGCCCATGAGAAGATACGAGCTCCTGTGCACAGAAAGGGGACCCCTGTCCATTTTAAGCAGTGTTGCCCAGGCAGGGAGCCGGGCTGGTCGCAGGCTTGTTCCAACACCGGTCCCTGATGGGAGAGATTGTGACTTTCACTACAATCCCAGCTGGAGTCTAAACCAGAATTTATGCTCTGATTTTCTCTGTAAGATCTGAATAGCCCACAAGGCCTTTTTTTTTTTTTTTTCTTTTTTCTTTCTTCTTCATTTGTTGGCAACCCCTCAGTCTCCCAAAATACATGCTAAAAGTGGGGCCTTGTGTTTTTTGGCTAATACAAGCCTGAGGTCATTAACCCTTGACAGTTCTTCAGTGAATTACTATTAAAAAAAAAAAAGAATTCTTTTCTTGGGCTGAAGAGAGGTTCGTATAGTTGATGACATAAGGGTCATTTAGATCATCAAATTTGACCCCTTGAATAGCATGGGTCACTGAATTTCATCCTGTAGCTCCTGGCCTTGCATTTATGGTCTTTAAAACTCATGTTAGGAAACTCATAATGTCAGGACTGCGTATCTGTAGGGGCTGAATTAACACAGAAGGGAAGAAGAGTATTGATATAAATTTACCAGGAGGTCATAGGTCGGCAGCCCATTGAGCCTTTGAGGGGAGGAGCCTGGCAATACTCAGTTGCCTCTTGCTCAAAACCTACCTGGTTTCATCTGTCTGTTATGAAAGAACATTGCCTGGTGGCCGTACTCCTGATCTGCGAATTTCTGCATCTCTGTGACTCTTCGTGTAGGGTTGCGACCAAGATTTCTATTTGCTTTTGAACATTTGAAATTACAGTAGGTTCTCGGCCTGTCTATAATCACTATGAATTATTGGTTGTGATGGTGATTGGTTGGTATTTATCTTCTACATCTTCTACTCCCCCAAATTGTTCCTTACAACAGCTGAGGGCACAAGATAATGTTTCCATCTCTTGCTGTTTGGTTTTGGGGTTTTTTTTTGTTTGTTTTCCCCCCTGCTTCACTGGATCTCCCTTGGCTCTCCTTTGGAGCTTTAATAGCTTTTTTTCTCATTTCTTTAATTTATTTCCTTGTAATCATGGCTGTCTTCTTATTGTGCCTTGGAGAAACATGAATCATTGGCCAATAGGTAAGTTTTTGCTATCAATTGTTGTTATTGTTAATTTGCGCCCGTTAATGTAAATGAGGGACAAACTGCACATTCAAGTGTAAAATGTCACTTATACAGCTTAGGTGGTTTTAATATATTAAAAAATCAGTTTGGAGAGATAAACAATGGATGTCTTCATCTCTTTCCTTCACAGTGTAATTTTTTTTTCCCTAAAGTCTACTCTCCCTTAAAAAAATAAAACAACATTCTTCCCCGCCCCAATCTAGTTTAAAATAACTGTGAGAAGGGGCTTCCACTACTTCATTTAAAGATTACTCCAATCTAAATGACCTCACTTGCCCTTTTCTCAGTTTTATCCCATCACATCTATTTATACCCTCTTGCTCTACATTAAGCAGTTCCTCTGCATGCCTGGAAAGAATTAGCGCCTTAACATTTTGACCACGTAGAGAATGACAAACAGAGGAGAAAATCAAGACCCAGGTGCTGCTAGTGCCAAAAATGATGTTTCAGAAGGGACTTGATTTCACCTATTTGCCTACACTCATCAGCTTCCCCTCAGCCTAACTTATCTCCTGGCTTGCAGCACATCGTCATTCCTCATTGTTCACTTACAAGGGCTGAGAGCTCTTAACAATGGAGATCCTACTTCTTCCTTGGCTCTCAGCTCCCTCCTGCCTGCCAGCTCTTTTATTTTCCCTTGGGCACTAGTTGGCCAAGCAATGTATATTTAGTGCTTTCAATATGTTTTTTTTCCTCCCTCCTTCATCTAACCAACCCCTCAATCATTTTGTTGCTTTTCTCCAAAACCTCTCAAAATTGTTGGCATCCTGCAGGCTTGTGGCTGTCCAATGTTACCCACAGTCTTCCTCCTCCTGCAGGGCATGGAAGTTAAGTTTGTTGCCTTACTTTCTTAGGTGTTTCCACTGACATTGGTGTCCTGGATTGCATGAGAAGAGTCCTGTGTGTACTTAAAGGCTTAGCAGGAGAGGTGGGCTACCGAGATGACAATGCAAATCCTTCCATGCTTGTTTCAGAGCAGCTCACCCGGAAACAATGCACTTTTGTTGGAAAATGGCTTTATCTCTTTCTCTTTGCTTTATTGAGGCAGTGTAAATCACTGTATTGGGACCAAGGAGACAAAGGTTGTGCCCTAGTGCTGTCCCAGTGGCCAAATAACTGGTATTGGGCAAGTCACTTGATCTGTTAGTACCTCAGTTTCCCTTTTAGCCTTTGTCTGCCTCTTCTGTATGATGCCCTGGGAACCATGACTATCACTTAGGTTTGTGTCTGTACAGCTCTGAGATGGAAAGAGAGCCTAAGCACTGCAGGCTCCCCAAGCTGCCTGCTTTCTACCCACCCTCTGTGCCATGTGCTGGGCTTCAGCTGGGTCTCAGCATCCACAACGTGCTTGGAAGGAGCCAGGCTTGGACATCTGGTGATGGCATATGCAGGACCACCTGGATGTTGCCCAGCAAAGGGAGGCTGGCTTGCATTACAGCACCCAGAGAGCAGAGGTGACCTCTTTGTGCACGCGTGCCTGATCACAGAGTGGTGGCTGGCAAGTCTGTTCCTGACAGCAAGCTTGGGCCCGTGCTGGCTGGCGGTGTGGATGTCCTAACATGTGCATTCACTGTCAGCCGTCTCAGCCACAGCCTCGGAGCACTGCTGGAATCCAAAGGAGCAATAAATCTGTAGAAATGATATCTGCTTACTTGACAGACCCAATGTACATCCCAGAGCTGCATTGCACCAGTTCTACTCCTTAAACAAGCGTGTTTTTAGACTTTTTAGCCTGGTGCAGTCAGTAAAGCTGTGAGAGTGAGAAATGGATTCTTTGCTGTCTTATGGAGATGTAAGTACAGGTGCCAGTTAACCTCCAGCTGCTGTGCTGGGTTGCACTGGGAGTGACAGAAGAGCAGAGCCTGCCTTTCAGAGCCCAGAAAGCAATAAGGCTCTGACAGGTGATAAAAATAACCTACAGAGTTGTAGGTTTAGGATATTTGATCTAGAGTTACTAGGAAGAAACACATTTACAGTAACTTTTGGTACTAAAAGTGCACCTAAGAATAATGAGATATATCCCAAACATAAGAGGTAACTGACAGCCACTACAGTTGGTTCAATAAATTACAACAGCTTGGTGGAATTTTCTTTTGGCCCTACTTGAGGGAATATTCACTGCTGCATCGAAGTTTATTTGGAATTATCCCATGTAAACGGCTCACAGGTTTCTTTTGCTCAGTGGCTTGGTTGCATCATATTTGCATTCTTTCTGCATTAGCTGACCAGGCTTAGTCACCTGGTGTTGTCCTTGTTTCTTGACTGCACAAGCCAATCTTGTGTCACTGAGATCTGGCCATGAGGTCTTGCAGGGAGGTAGTTCTGACTTGCCCTCTATGAACACCTCAGCAAGCCCGTGAGCACATTTGGCAGATGCCCTTGCCGTTAAAGTTCAGGCAAAGTGAACACTGAAGGCGGAAAAATGTGGCACTTGGCCAATCCATGGAAAAAAGTCAGCACAAATAATCCTAGATATATTTTGCAGTACTTTTCCAGACCTGTTATTCCCTTTTTGTTGGGGATTCATTTACCCACTTCAACATGCTTTAACTTCACTTTAAGCTTCCTCAAAGGCACACAAAGCCTCTTAATAAATAATCTTGCTATTTCTTATCACATTTGCCTTTGAGTGAGAGACAGGACAAATGGGGCAGCATTCACATCTGAATCCAGGTCAGGATCAGATGTAGGCTGGGAAATGGTGGTGATAAGAGCTGAGTGGTGACTGCAGTGTTACATAAGCTTTGCCTTAACTCCTACATGGTTTAGAAGATCTGTGTTTTTAGGATGGGTATGAGGCCAGGGAAGGGAGGTGCACAGCAGCAAGGAGGACTACATCTCTCCCTACAGTTTCACATGTCACCTATTACCATAGTATCCAAACACTTTCTGCTCCATGGATTGCAAGGTGTGAGCTGAATTGGCCAACCCTGGCAATCTTCAGGTGGAGCAGGAATAAGAAAGAAGGTGAAGATCTTCAGAGCTGCTAAGTGTGGTAAGGGCAAATGTAAAAGCATTGAAAAACAGAGGGAAACCACCAGATTGCAGAAGCGAAGAATTTCATAGGCAGGATTTTGAATAGACCTTGCATAATATTGTGAAAGCTGGTAAAGTTTATAAAGGTTGAGATAAGCTAGCTCAGAAACAGATAGGTGTTTCAGCAGGAAGGGGTGGCAGGAGATTTTGGAGAGGTTACAGTCAAGAATCTGTAGGATTTGGCAACAATCCAGATATGAGTGTTTGGTGTGAAGGAGATGTAGGTGTTGAACACGACACAGAGATTGTGAGTTTGAGTGTCGTACGAGTGCGGGTTATTAGCAGCAAGGAGGGCTGGGGGAGGGAAGAGTTTGTGGTGAAAGATAAGGAGGTGCTCTTTTAACCGCGATAAAAGAGTTGGCAGACCGACATCTGGGAAAGAGCTCAGAGGAAGGAGAGGAGAGACCCAGCAGTGGAGAGTTACACCTGCTACCATGGATGTAGAGAATGATGTCACCAGCTGACATCACAGGGAGCATGATGTCAACAGGAGAGAGGAAGAGGACGAAGTACCAGGGTTTTCAGAGAAGACGTGGAGGGAAGGCAGCAGAAGATGGCCAGTCTCTCACAAAGCAGACCAAGGGTAGCAAAGATGGTGTCCATTGCCGTGGAGGAGAGCTGGATCTCAACTACAGATCAAGTAGAGGAGGTGGCTTTTTGTAGCTGTTTTTTTTTTTTAATGTCAAGTTCAAGTGTGGAATCTTTTAAGTATTTTATCACTTTGAGATTTTTGTAGTTAGAAATTAGCCCGAACCATTCTGTTCATGAAGTTTTGAATGTTTCAATAAGAAATTCTATTTTTTTTTTAACAAACACTCTTTCAGCTGACTTGAAAGAGTAAAAGGAAGAATAAGGTGAAGCAAAATTTTTCATTTAACTTAAAAAGGCTTTTTTACCTCCTCATCTCTCAAAAAATATCAAAGGAATGCTATTCGAAGCATCAGCCCAGGAGAAAATGTGGCTTTTTTTTTTTTTTTTCCCCCCTCTCCTCCTCAATATTTCAAGTATTCATTTCTGGTAACTCTTTTTCATCCAAATTTTTAAAAAATATTTTAAAAGTTCTTTGAAGGGTCAGCATCAGCCACAGAGAATCCCCCTCAATCCCCCTCCTCTCCTTTCTTCGTCAGCATTTCAGTATTCATTTCTGATATTTTAGAGACAGGACACAAAGAATGATATATGCCTGATGAAACATCCTTATTGTCACCATCTCTGTTCATCACCTTGAGCTTCTTTTCCAGACAGTGGAGAGAAACAATAGTTTTAAGATAGAGTTCATCTGAGACGTCCAGTTCAGGAAGAGATGAACACACCCTAAAAGACACCATATCTTTCTGGTGACTCTGAAGGAAGCCTGCAGTGACTGTCTCAAGTAGAGGCATTACAGATATCTGCATCCAGCCCAAAGTATCCTGCCTGGCTAGGAAATATTTGTCCCACAGTGCCCAGGCATTGGCTGATCCTTGTCCCTGCTCCCTGGTTGCACACGGTCTCTCAGACCCTGTTTGGGGTTGAGCAGCTGTGGAGCCACCTGACCGTACTACCCCACCACAACAATTTGTTCTCCCAGAATGGCCCCAACGCATCTGGGAAGAGTCGTGTGTGTAGGAAATACCCACCATTGTCACGCAGCTGGCGGTGGAGAGAAAGCATTGTCCCTTCTCCTCCTGCACAGTGCCTGAAAGGAGCAGGTGTTCGGCAAGCGCTAATCCCAAGAGATCTGGTGAGCTCCAGTGAGTCCTGCTGGCTCATCCAAGCTGTGAATCTGGCACTGAGATTCAGTAGCTGGGGAAAAGAATGAACAGTTTATTGTGTTAAAAGTGTAGGCAAGCAAAAATTGCAGAAATCGCCAAATTTAGACTTTGGCCGGGGTACCACTATTAGCAATGCTACCCTTGAAAAGAGGTCAAAGTTCTGCTGACATGAATGAAAATCAATAATAAGTAAAATTGGATGGATGTAAATCTTGGGGGTAGACCAAAAATGGTGGAAGAAGCAGGATCATTAATAAAGGAAAAAGGAGGACAATGATTCAAAACTGGCTGAGTTATTGAATGCCTTTAAAAAAAAAAAAAAACAAACCTCTCCTAAAGAAAAAAAACTATAGGAAAGTAGTTTGAACAGGATTTAAAGCGAGGAAGGAAGTCACTATAAAAAAAAAAAATTATAAAGAACAACTGGAGGAATCCTTGAAAAAATTGAAAAGGACACAGATCAGCTTTGCTGATCATATTGGCATGTTGGACATTAGAGAATGAATAGAGAAACCGACTGTATCGCTTCCCAAAGGCAACTGATGCTAACTGGGATGAATAAAGGAGAAAGGGCTGGGTTAATACCCCTGATTNTACTCAAAGCCAAAAGGAGAGAGTCACTCCAGGTGAGACATTGTGTCTTCTTATATAATGGAACAGATGTTAAGGCAGAAATAAGTAAACGGCTATATGGCACAAGAATTGTAGACAAAAGGCCAAATAAGTATATGACGCCAGAGAAACTTGACTGCTTCTACTGTTTATCAGATTTTATGCAATGCTTAATTTGGCTTGGAAAATTATTTCAAAGGGTTTTAGAAGATATATTGTTGGATGAATAAAAGCTGTCCACAGATTAAGTAATAAACGTATTGAAAAAGTGAGAAAGAAGGAGTATACATGTTGAAATGTGGAGGGATCTGATTTGATTTAATATCTTTTGAAATAATATTTTAAGAGTGCAAGACACACAATGAAAATCAAAATTTGTAATCATTTGGAAGGAACTGAGGGCATGAGAAAGGAAAGAGAAATGCTATAAAGGGGCCTAGAAATGTTAGAAATGGTCAGGAAAATAAGATCCATACTGGGAAAAAAGCAAATGTCACATATCAAATGTTTAATAATCTCAAGTAAATGTTTTGTTAGAAAAGCACAATTAGGAAATGATGGTGGTGTAGAGGAAATTAACTTGTGCCTTATGGTAGAAGAAACCGCTAGGATGCAAGTGGTTGTTTTGTGGCACATGTGGATAGCCCAAGATCGAACTCGGGTGGTATGTGCAATGAAGTGCCTGCGTGTTTGCAGAGTTCGGTGCTGCCCTGAGGAAGAAGGGTTGGAGTGGGTTTGCATGGAAACCAGGAAAAAAAAAAAGCCTCCAACACCTGCAGTTGCTGGAATCTACGAGTGAGTTTCTTCTACCGACAAATAGCCTTTAGCTGCCAAGTCCATATCCAGTTGTAGATTGAAACCTCTTCAAAGCTCGTGGTGACTTTCGTGGTTCATCTCTCAGTAATTGACTCCTGGGTGTCACTTTTTAGGCATGCCTTGCCTCAGGTCCTGGGTTTTGTGCATATTCCTAGTTCTTCAGCTGCTCACTCTAGTGAGCTGTTTTGCTTTCCTGGATCCTCACATAATCAGCTTTGCTCAGCCTCTTTCTTCATTCCCCTTTACAGACAGGAAGACGAGGGAGCGAAGCCTGGGTTGTTAAGGGGAGTTGGTGCGAATGAGTTCACCAGCCTAGGAAATCTCAACTGGTTGTCTATGAAACTTCTCCTGTGTCTGAGCTTTTATATCCTCCTTGGAGATGGAAACAGCCCTGGAATGAGAAATGGGAGGTGGAGGAGCCACCTTGCGCGGCTGTGATCACGTAATCAAGGGACGTGCATGCCAGACAGACCTCATGAGAAGACAAAAGAACTGCTAACACCCTGCTAATCACACCATACTTAATCCTCGTGATACGTATATGTTCTTGTGATCGTGTTCCTTTCATGTAGTCAATTGTGTCAGTTCTAGGTTTCTGGCCCAGAACTTGGCAAGCTACTCTGATCTTGCCATGCAGTCACCTGCATCTGGTATGGTAAATAGGACATCTGTTTATCAGTTTCCTGGCACAAACAAACACGCAGATCAGCTTGGACATAAAACTTCAAGCCCACCTCAAAAGGAAATACAAAGTTATTCTTCCCAGTATTGCCAGAAATGTGAGTAAAAGGCAGCGCAGGTTACCTAAAATCCTGGATCTTTAAAACAGCAATGTTCTTAGGAAATGCCTGACTATTGCACTAGAAATACCCTCTGAAACAAAAACATTGCCCCTAACTTCTAACGATATTTCTGAACTGTCGATGGAGCTGAACTGCGTGCACTCTGGAACACCCTGATGCGACCGTTGCTGTTGGAGCCTGTTGCAGAAGCACGTGTGATCAGGGCTGTGCCACAGAGCTGTTACTTCGGTAGACCATGGCTGGGTGTAAGTATGTGGCAGAACTGGCCTCTCTGCCTCTGGCTTCTTAAGCCCCTGTCTCCATTTTAGGAAAGGCAAATCCTACATTTCTTCAGCAAAAGAAAAAACGATCCTCTATTAGGGCGTCTCCCCTCCCTTCAATGGAAGAATGCTTTAATTTCACAGTGGACTGTGATTAACAGCATCCTAGGGGAGCTGTTACAGTATGATTGTACTGAGGAACTCAGAGAACGGATCGATGGGAGACATCAGGATATGTAGGGGAAGGAATAACGAACGTGCACCACCATGTCCCTGTCTCTTTCTGCTCACCAAGAGAACATAACAGATGCCCCGTGTGCCATCCACCATCTTGCTTTATTATGTTGTACTCACGTGCAACTAACCTTATGTTTGCTCCTAAGCAGAAGGCAAATCTCATAACTCAGGAATCTGAACAAAGTCTCAGTATAGTGCTGAAGACCCAACCTCAGGAAGGTCTCTCCAGTCTGAGGTCCCGATCCTGTAACCAGGTCTTTACGGCTCGGTCATTATTCTCTGAACTGCTACTGATACCATGAGCTTTGGTCTTCAACTTCATAAATGCACCTGTTATTTGCACGGTGAGGGTGACTCTTGGCAAAGTAATAACGTTTCTCAGCTGTATTTTGTCTCATGTTGAAAGGGCTCAAGTTCATAATTTAAGTCCATGAAGACCGATGTATCAACTCTAGAGACATTGTCTACAGAATAAATGCTTTTAAAAGTAAGGAGCGTTGAAAAAACCCTATTTTTTAGCAATTTCAGAGGGTTTTCATTCTTTGCACCTGTGGCGTATGGCTGAAAAACTAATTAGATAATGCATCTAGAATAGGAGGGAGATTTGCTGGAGGCGAATCTGATCCCTGAGACTAATTCTTATCCTCCAGAAAGCTGGGCTTCTTGATTACCTAAGTTAAGTGCAATGTAATCCTTAGCGTTGAAGGCAGTAGCTGGAAATTTGGACTGTTGTGCTTTGAAGATTGACTTGTGTCGAACTGATATGGACTTCAATAAAGAACTAGCAATATGTTCTTTCAAAAAAAAAAAAAAAAACACCAAAAAAAACCAAACACCCGAACCCATAATGAAACCCCCACCAAAGCTCCCCAAAACCCCAGAACAACAACCAAAAACCTTATCTGCTAAGATCTGCCTCACATTTGTAAATGAATATTTAATTCTCCTAGAAGAAAATCCAGTAATCAGAAAAGGGAAGAGCTAATAATATTAAATTAATTAGACGTGGAGTATTCTGTCAGATCACAGAAAACATCTCTGCGGATGGAACAGTTCAGATCGCTACAAATGATGGATCGTATTAAACTGGCACTTAGCTGGATCTTAATTACCACATGCGCCTGAGCCAAGGAGAGCACAGACAACCTTTGGAGAAGCTGACTTGCCTTCACTGAATCATGGAATAAACTAGGCTGGAAGGGACTTTGGAAGTTCTCTGGTTCAGCCACACACTCACAGCCAGGCCCAACAGATCGGGTTGCTCAGCTGAGTTTTGAATATCTCCAGGGTTGGCTATTCCTCCACCTCTTGAGTCCCACTTTTTGTCTACTGTCATGAAGAATTTTTTCTAATACCTAGATGGCATTTTGCATGCTGCCAGTTGTATCTGCCCCGTCTTAGTGTTTTATTATGCACTTCTGGGAAGAGTCTGGCTCTTCCCAGAGACAGAGCTATAACCATGTCCTCAGTAGTTATAGACAATGGTATGAATGCCTTCAAGTATCTTGTCTGGGTTGAACAATTCTAGTGCTCTCATCCTCCCCCTCCACATCATGTGCTCCTATTTTGTCCTATCACCTTGGTGACCTTTGCTGGACTTACTCCAGTATGCCAGTATCTTTCTTGTTCTGTGGAGTGCAAACCTGGACACAGTGGCCAGATGTAGCCTCAACAGAGCCAAGCAGAAGGGAGTTGTGACTTCTCTTGGCCTGCTTAGGTCACTCTTGCTAATACATTGCAGTATGTGGGTGGTGTTCTTTGCCATGAAGGCTCACTGCTGACTCCTGTTCAACTTTTTGTCCACTGGGACACCCACATCCACTTCTGCAAAGCTGCTGCCAGTCAGCCTGAGCCTGCATTGCTGCATGGGAGTTTACTGTCTCTGACACATGGTTGGTGTTTTCTTCTCCTGGGGGTCATGTCAGCTAGTTTCTCCAGCCTTTCAAGGTCTTTCCAAATGGCGGTCCTGCCCTCCAGCACATCAGGTGCTCCCAGCAGTTTGGTGTTACTGGGGAACTTGCTGAGGGTGTCCTCTGTCACCATCCAGGTCACTAATGAGGATTTCTGAGTAGCCATCTCAAGTGCTGCCCTGCCCCTGCCATTCAAGCCCTAGGGCTCTGCAAAGAACAACCTGTCTGTTATACTGCTTCTTTGAGTAAGAAAACATCCAGATCATAGGCACGGACACCGATATAAGAGTTTGGGAAGTGCGTACTCCAAAAGAGGACTAGAGAGAAGCTGGCACTGTGGTTTTTTCTGCTTAGGACCCTGACTGTCCTTACCTGTAAGGAATAGGACATGGGCACAGTACAGCTCTAACAGAGGAGATATCCACATGGTAGATTCCCAACTGAATCCCAGAAGAGAAGGAAAAGAAATAAGTGATCTTAGATGTGATGAATCCAAAGCCTTATACAGATGTGCCCATGTTCCTCTCTGAGAATGGTAGAGGAAAATGGTATAAGCTGTAGGTGCCATCAAATCCGGGTTGGTTTTAGCACAGAAGAGAGAGGCTTGCATCTCCAGCATGCCTTCTAGCTTACTGGTCCAGTGGTGTGGTTCAAGCGGTGGTCGCAGTGGCTGTGTTTATTAACACACAGTTCCTACCAAGAGGTGGTTTTGCTTGTATTTAACACCAGCTGTGATGAGGACCTGGGTGAAGAAGAGCGCTGTGTTTTAAGCTCATTCAGCCATGGAACAGAATGACACTGTTGGCTATCAGAAACCTCTTTGGCAGACAATGAAAATCTTCGAGTCCTACACAGAGTTTCACAATCCCTTTCAAATAATTTTAAGTAACAAATACATTGAGGGAAAAATATACAATCTACCTGTTTTGTTTGCAGGGAATTCCTATATAATCACAGGCAAACAGATATGCTGCCTTCCAATTCAATGCTTTTCTTTTTTATGAATCAAATGTCTCAACTTTTGTCATTTTCCACACAATACTTTGGCTTGGTCAGACCATAAGTACTCTTTGTTAATAAGATCACTTTGGCATTTAAAAAATATTTTTCTTTCTCAAAAAGGGCACAGAGCAAATTGAAATGAGCCTTTCCAGAGAAACACGGTTAGATCTTACAAAACAATGATTCATCTTTCTTGCCAGAAACTCCCACCTTTTCTGGGAAAAATTTCAAATGAAATAATCTTGTTCATGATTTCCCTAGAACGCACCCCTGGATTTTTCAACCAGCCCCATTCCAAATGTTAATGGTGACCTGTACATTTTCTGTCCGGAAGAAATGACTTTGTAAAAATGGAAGTTACAATTACTTGTATGGGAAGAGAAACTTCCAGTAAAAGTCTGCACATTAATTTATCAGCGAAAGCCATACAAAAATTGACACTAGGCATATTCAGGCTAGAGAAAAGGCACAGATATTTAGCACTAAGTGGGATTAACTATTGGAACTGTTGCTGCTGGACAGGGTAGACTCTTGATAATTTAAAGTATTTAAGTGAAGTCTGGATGCTTCTCCTAAAGGCCTTCTCATCTCTCAAATAGAGATTATAGACTTGGTGCTAAATCCTTTCAGTCAAAGTCCCTGACAGCTCCCCTGCCTCAGCTCAGGCACTTTCTAGAGTGGTACCTGGATTCCTCTGCTTCCTCTATGTCCCCAACAGAGAGAAGGCTGCAAAAAACCCTCAGAGATAACAAGCCTAGCGTGAGGGACAGAAGATGAAGGCTGATGTGAAGACACATGCTGCAGATGTACTGGAATTTGACTAAGGAATCACATAATGGATGCCCAACCACACGGTCACATAGCTTCCTCTGGGTGAAGTTGGATAGCAGTGGTTTGATAGGGTTTAGAAGTGTATGACTTGCCTGTCTGCTATGGTTTAATCTTCTTGCAATGTCACTTTGAACTGTGGTGGGAAATTGAAAAATAAGGGCCAGGCTGCCTGACACAGTCTTGATTGAGTAGAATGGCCTCCATGATGGCTTCAGTCTTTCCCACGGATGGACTACAAATTTTCCAGTAGAGCTGCTGGCCTCTTACAGTAGATGCAAGCCTACGGAGAGATGACCTTGTTCTTCTGGATCAAGGATCCCGCAGGAAGGGTCTCTGGACCCTGAAAGGTGTGCTGCCCACAGGTGGAAAAGCAATGTAAGGAGGACTGTGTAATGTCTCGAACACTAACCTTTCATTTGGAAGATTCATATTGAGGATCGGAGATGTAAAACTTGATGAACCTATTCTGGCAGGATCCCCAAAACCCTGCCCTTACAATAAAAGCCCTTTATGACTCTGATCTCTCTGCGAGTAATTACTTTCTACAAAAGCAGGTGCTTAGTGCTGTAAGTGACGTTGGTGCACAGGTGCCATGGCTAGGTAAGCAATGAATAAATATTGCTAGAAGACAAGAATTCCAGTCCATACAAAAGTGAGGTTTCCCCCAGATTTTGTACCTGAATCCGGCTGATCAATTTTTTTTGGGGGGGTGTGTGTGTTTTCTTTGCAAAAAGGGAATGTGAGAGAAAGCAGGAAGGCTCTCATAGGTGAACTATGAAAGAACAAGTAATTTCCCATCATTTATCATTGATGGATTGCTTGTGTGTCCTTATTTCATGCCCAAATCTCAGTGACCCAGCTGTTGAGCATTCATCTGAGAATCTGACTTTGTCATCTGCCGTGAACTTGAAAATATTTGGGTTAGGACTCACCAGACTTTCCTGTTAAGATAATATTTAACTGAAAAATTGTTATGAATCTCAGCCGTCTATGTCCTGAGTCAGTGACTATCAACCAGCCGGGAAGTAACAACCATATACACAAATCCTTAAGAGCTACCATCATCTTTACTCTAGCTCCGTTGATTTCCCTGGTGTTACCCAAAAGATAAATCTGCTTCTAAATATGGTTGATGAGTGGGTGGCTTGACGAGTTGATGAGTGGGGTGGCTCAAGAAAGTTATCCAGATCTCTGCAGGCCTTTATGCAAGAGGAAGATATTATCTCTTTGGCCTTGAGTGCATTCTCACTTATACTGGTACGATTTGAGAGGAGTGTCACTGAGTCAGATTTATACCTGAGTTACATGGGCACAAGCAAGAGGAGGATTGGGCAAACTGTGCCTAAAGCCCCAGTGGATTTGAGAGCCTTCTCCAGCAGCTTAGGTAGCTTTTCTTTCTATCCTTAGCAACACAGTCCTGATTAACCCTCCAAGCTGTGGTCAGTCATTTTGAGGACAGTTTGATTGACAGCATGTAACCTGCTAATGCTTTTCCCTGCA
Source organism: Fregata magnificens (assembly GCA_013389945.1). Taxonomy (NCBI): domain Eukaryota; kingdom Metazoa; phylum Chordata; class Aves; order Suliformes; family Fregatidae; genus Fregata; species Fregata magnificens. Next base: position 340,222 of record WAAD01007979.1, read on the forward strand.
TTGTCCAGTGCATTGGATCCTGGAGGTGGTTGGTTGGCTGTGTTGGGGTTTTTTTTTAATTATTTTGTTGATTTATTTTTAATCTCTTGGATATTCTATAAGAAAAAGTCATCTTGAGCAAGAGGCATGAATTATTTCAATGTAAGTACAAAAATATGCATTAAGACTCCTTTGTTATGTATCTGTAGAAAGGTGTATTTGGGCAAGATGACCATTTTTGTTGCCTTGCCAGATATTCAGCAGAACCCCCTTCCCATTCTGAAACTTCAAATGGACCATACAAATCTTCTCCCTGTGCGAACTGTGGGAATTTCATGCAAGGTTTTTGTGGAAGGCTCTTTCTTCATTTTATATAGTGCTTCAAAAGAGCAGGTCTGACAGACCATCTAGGCTTGGGTGGGTAACCAACTCTTATCACCCAAAACTTAAGGGACAATGTTCCTTTACATTGGTGATCCCTTAACAGTCTTGTGAAATTATCCCCAAAGAAAATTAATATTGGGAAAGTATGTTATGATTTGTCCTGTATTTTAATTCTTTATACTTCTTTCAGTATAATTTAACAGCTTGAAAAAAGTAGAATAAATCCTTGGGAAGCAGTTAGATTTCTGGGAGTACAGCCAGCATATTGTGGACCACCATTGGTCCAGGGACTTCAATTTGTTTGGATAATGGGTTTGTTTGGAAATAATGTTGCTGGTGTCTGAAAGCTCTAATGTGGGACTCATGGAGAAAAAGTTAGAGCCACGTTTCTGAAAGCTGTTGAAAACCAGAGAAATTAGGTTATTTTTTTTCCTGGACAATAGAGTGATGGATTGACCTTTAACTGGGAAATAAATAAGTGAATAATTGCTTGGTGAAATATGTACATGGAAAGAATAAATCATACTGAAATCTTTGTCAGTGTGCATGGATATATAAAAGCAGAGATTTTTCAAAATAATAATCTTTCAAATGTGCCTGATGTCTTTTCTCATCTAGCCTAGGTTAAACTTCCATTTATTGCAGGAGTGAATTTGCTGTAGTACAAAGTGCACAAATATTTCACTTAAGAGTAGCATAGTAAGAAAATAATGGTTTTATTCTAAAATGTGGAGAAAATCAGCATTTACAGCTTTTTGAATGCTGCACCTCAGCAATCAATGACAAAATTCCCATTAATTACAGTGGTCACCACATTGGTTCTCCAAAGAATAATTTGTGAATGGCGTGACTATTTTCTAGAAACTAGAACTTTATTCAGCTGCTGCAAGAAGTGTAACCAGGAGCATACTGCAGGAAACTTGTCATTAGAAATACATTTATTGTTTTCTAAGTCATTTGTGAACACTAAAAAATTTCTGTCTTGTGAGAGATTTTTTTGAAGTTGCCATAGAAAACTGCTATCAACTAAGAACATAATTTAGAACGTAAATTGGATGTAGGTGCTTGTAGCCAGAACCGCCTTCTGCATGCTACAGGGCAAGCTGCTGTATTCCTTATTAACAATTCAAATGGTTTGCTGCCTATATGTGAGCAGTAACTTCTGATCAGAAGATGACATCTCTAAATGCCATTTTGAGAGTCTCCATTTAAGTTCAAGTAACTGACTCAAAGTGAACTGTGGAATCACTGTTCATATTCATGAAATAGACATTTGTCATACTCATTACAGCCAATATTTTAGCAGTTGTAAATAGTGTTGTCTGGGTTTTTTCCACGTCAAAAATAAAGCATCATCTCTTTTGGCATAGCAATTTCGTTCCATGTGGGGTCTGAATTTTTTAGTGATTGAATGCCAAGACAATGCATTTGATAAGGATAAGCAAGAAAGAGTAGAGTCCAGTCTCTTTTCCACTTGCCTCCATCATGGCAAAGACATTAAAAGCAGTTGGGTTCCAAAAGGTGGGTTTCTGCCTCCAGACTTAAGCACTAAATCAGGTTAGCTTTAAAAGTGAAGGACACCGGGCGCTCCGACACAAATTGGGCAGATGGTTCTCCTCACACCTGTGCTTACCAGGCTGAATTCAGATTTTCCCACTGTTTAGCAGAACAAACTTTTGTAGTTCTATTTGAGGTCTTGTAATATTTCTTACCATATTCGTTTGCATAACTGCCGTAGATTTTCATCCAGATCTTGCCTTAGCACACTGTGCCATGCCCACATGCAGCTGTTCTGAAACCAGGCTACTCTGCCCCTCGGTACACTCAGGAGTGGTTGTGTGCTGCAAGGTGCAATCACTACCTGAACAAATTCTGTTTTGGTTCGGTTTTTGTTATGCGCCAGTTCACGGGGTTAAAGGGTTACATGAGAATCTCAGCTCTCTGCCTGTAAAAATAAAACTGAAGTAATCACTGGCTTTGATAGTTTCAGAGAAAACCTCAAAAATATAAGCAAGGAAGACACAAAACTCAAAAGGACAAGAATACACAAATATCAGTTTTTGTGGGTTTTGCTTGGGGTCTGACTCATGCTTTTTGTGCCTCAGGGGTGACTGACTGAATTCTCATTGGCATCTGCAGGACAAGGATGGTTTAACTGTGAGGAGCAGGGTTATGGCTACTCTTCCTGCTGTGTTTCCTCGTATCTACCTGAGCCAGTGAGTTCATAACTCCATGTTGGTACAATCTGCTCTTGATCAAGCACAGATAGTGAAACTATTGTGAGGAAAACAAACTTTGCTCCCATGCTAGTCAGGCACTGATTCTGCATGACTCAAACAAACCCTACTCTATTTTTGCTTCTCTTGTAGTTACCTTTAAGCAAGAGGGATGACTCAAGTGCCCGCTGACTACCTGTCAACCACCAGCTCCTACAACTATGAGCAGCCCTTTCTCTCTGTGGCTCGGACAAGCACTGTCACCAAGGTACCCCCAGCCAAAAAAATAACCTTCTTCAAGAGTGGAGATCCTCAGTTTGCGGGAGTCAAGATGGCCATCAACCAGCGAAGCTTCAAGAGCTTCAATGCGCTCATGGATGACCTCTCTCATCGGGTCCCACTGCCATTTGGGGTACGGACCATCACCACCCCACGAGGAATACATTGCATCAGTGAGCTGGACCAGCTGGAGGATGGAGGGTGCTACCTTTGCTCCGACAAGAAATATGTCAAACCTATTAGCATTACTTCAGGGGGACACAGGCCAGGCCCTCCACGAACTGGTCGTCCCTCCAGTACCTTGAGAAGAGCAGCTCAGGAGAGCAAGCTTGAAGATTATTCCACACCTTTCACTCAGCATGGCCCCAGAATACCCAAGAAAATCACTCTGGTTAAGAATGGAGAAAGTGGTTTTCGGCGCTCAATTATCTTGAACCGCAGAAATGCCAGGAGCTTCAAAACGCTCCTGGATGAGATTTCAGAGATCCTGCAATTCCCAGTGAAGAAGCTCTACACTGTTGATGGGAAGAAGGCAAGTATGTCTCCTACCCGTTGCTGGTCAGTTATTCTAGCAGGTGTTACCACATCAGCGTTTGCATTCCCTGTGATGCAAATCCTTTAGCTCATGGGGCCAATAGTTTACCACATTACCTTAATCCTTTGGGCTTGTGTAGTTACTGTCGCACTAGTTACTTCCCCGTTAATTACATGAAGGGGTGATGTAGATGAATGTTGTTCAGCCTTTCAAGAACTTCATACATCAGATACTGGTTTGGGTCAACGGGAGGCAACTTCTGACAGAAGTCCAGAAGATCAGTGTATAAAAAAGCCGGGTATAAAATCCCTAAATAAACTTCTAGTAATGGAGTTTCCCACCCTCTCACAGGAGGCATGTCCCAATGATGGCTTAACTTTTCTGTACCTAATAACCAGGAATTCAACAAAGTAAGACAGCCTTTAGGTAGCACCTTGTGGTTGCATAGTTCCTAACAGAACAAGGTACTGCTCATGATGTGGGATCCTCAGCATTGTTGTAATATAACTAATAAATGCATAAATAACTAGGATATGAGTGGGATCAGGAGATGCATTTGCATTGATGATTTGGTAAATGTGCCAATTGGGGTGGACTCTTATAATAAATTCAGGGCATGACAACTACTTTTTTCTTCTGTTCCCAGAGGAGTTTCCTGACAAACCCGAGATTCTCCTGATTTCTTCTCCATCTCCTTGTAACGTAGACTAACTTGTACTTCCATTTCTTCTGAAGAGGTCTCACATGTTAGCCTGACTTGTCCCTGGCAATGCAGCCAAGTGGAACAGTTACCCTGCTCCTTGCCACATTTTCCACCTTCACAGTGCCGTGTGCCAGCTCCTCAGGGATAATCTTACAACCATTTGTGGGGTCACTTTCTGAACCAGATGACTGAAATGACTTGGGTTCAAGTGACCCACTATCCAGGAGAGAAAAAAAATGGAGGAATATTTTTAACCCAGATCATTTTGACCTGGCACAGGATTGTGCAGCTATGAAGGAGAGAGGGAGGGGATAATGGTGCCTTAAGCCAGCTTTCCTGGTGGAGGCAATATGTCATATCACAGTGCTTTCTGTTATGCCCACCACTCTGGAAAGAGCTTCCTGTTCTCAGCTGGAAGATCCAAGGAAAATGTCCTTCCCAAATATCCTACTGCTACAGCTTTCCCAGCCCTACTGATCTAGAGGCTAAAAGAGTGTCAGCCTGACTGCACTCAGAGATGAGATGAAACGCCAGGGAAAGGATGGTGCCACTCCACATACGCCAGACAAGTGAAAATGCAATCTTGCTGAGAAACTGAGGGTCCTGCAGAAAATGAGGATTTATGAGAAGAGACTCAGGAGCAAGAGAGGGAACTTAGCTGTGGACAACCCAAGCATGGCTTAGGATAAGCAAAATAGATAATTCATCTCCTCAAACTTTATGGCCAGTCAGTTGTCTAAGTCCAAGATGAGCAAGCTGGCCACCCTGCTGTGGGATTAATCTTTTCTAAGTGTGTCTAGAGTCTGTGTTTCTTCTAATGGGAGCGTAGAAAAAAATGGGTCACTTGTAGGCAACTGCATAGTAGGCAAGACAAATCCCATGCCCTAGGGAATTTCGGCAGTCAACGGAAAGAAATAGGTACTTTAGACAGCTCTTTTCCAAGTAACTGTCTAAATGACTGCGGGTATCTGCAGCTGGATTCATTTCAGATTCAGCTACCTGAATGTCAGTGTCTAAATGTTTCTGTAAGTGAAGTAAGTGGCTAAGCTCCCATATAGCTGTTGAGACTAAGCTGACAGTCCATTGTACTTGGAGCCGACCAAAGAAAGGTGTCTAGAGGCCATCAGAATCAGTTAGGTTCTTTTTTCCTAGCTTCCACCAATTTGTTTGCAAGGTGAAGTTTGCTGTGTACCACAGCTGCAACTACACTACTAAATTAAAAAGTCTTAGAGCGAGATCTCATCCCTCTCTTCTGCATTCTGCTAAATTCTTAATATTTTCTCTGGTTTGCTCTTGGCCCAGAGTAACAGTCTCCCAATAGTTTAGAGTTAGGGCCTGGGACCATTCACCGTAGGTGGTTTGGATGCGGCCAGCCTGCGTCTGAGCAGCCAGGCTGCTTCAGTTGACCTCCATTCTGAAGAACAGGGTCTGGCACTGTTTGCTTTACAACTACAAACATAGCCAACTCGAATGAGGAAAAAAAACCCAAACCCAACCCTGCTGGCAAGATGTGTTATAATCTATGGATAAGTATTTTATGTTGTCACTGATTTCTTCAGTTTTCAAAACTTGGACTATGGTTCAGTCCACATGGAGATAATAATCTTGTGTAGTGGTAGTAACTTCCTCTTCACTTCTTCCATTTTTGAGATCTTTCACCCATTTCTCTAAAGAAAAGACTTGCCTCCTACTTCTTAGTGCAGTCTTAATGTTCTCCTTGTGATTCTTAAATGAGTTTCCCACAATTTTCCTTCTAGTCATTATAAAGCCTTTTCTTCCTAGTCATTGTAAAGTCCAACATTTTAGCTGGGATATACAATAAATACACGCTCAGTAAACACAGTATCTTCACTTATTCAACCTCCATCTTCCTTTCCATCTAAAGACATGCAGTTATCTTCTACGTTTTCAGCTCTGCAGTGGTAATCATCCTGCCTAAAGGTCTCTATTCTCCCAGAGTCCAATCTCATCCCAACGTGCCAAGACGTGGCAAGACATGGCTAGAATGACGTGGGTACTAACTGACCAGAAGTGGTCACTGTGGACTGTTTGAAGCTGATGGCACCTACTAAGTTTTGCATGCTAACATCTTTGCTGACAGTTTAAGTAACAAGCTATGTAGGTCTCTTCAGAAGACAATGTGTCAATAGCTTTGTCACTTGTTTTGCATCCCCACTCCCAATTCAGCCTTTGGTTCTGGAAATGGTTCAGCCCAAGCTGCACATGAACATCACTTCAAAAGATATTGATGCTCTTTGTTGCAGCTAGATTATCTTCTCTGGCATGCCACAGAGTTTAAAATTATCCTCTGTGGAGTGATAATGATATTTTCCACAATAAATCCCAGGGGTCCCATAGAGACCTTTTCTCCCCCACTTTTTTTCTCCATGTTTTCCATCTGCAGAATTGTGGGGGTGGATCAAACACCATCATGTAATCTCTCCATGGTGCCTTGGGATTCTTTTTTTGGATATGAAAATTTTCATTACCATCTTGTCAATAGGCAGTTCATCTTCTGTACCTTATTAATTTAATTTGCACTCTTTTTATTCGTGTGTAGAATGTCACAGTAATAGGTGGCCATGGGTCCAACCTGATCAATGTTATCAGATTACACATAGCTAGGAAATATTCGATTATTAATATCTTTTTGGGGAATCTTTTAAAGTGATTTTTTGGCCATTCTTAATTTCAGTCATTTACCTCGTGCTCTTTAACGGTTCGTTACTGCTCATTCAATGGTCATTCCTGTTAGGACTTCTTGCAGCCGTTACTCTAGTCTCAGGTGCAAAGCATTTAAACCACAGAAAAAGTCACTCTGTCTTGGATTTTCCAATCTTTTCTTTTCATAAGGATACTCTAAACCATTTCTGCTCTTCTGTCTAAGTTTTCTTGTCATACCTCATCTTCAAGATCCCTGTTCCCTATACACAATTGGTTGTGTCCCAAAGTTTTCCCCAGATACTGATGATTACTTTGAGAAGTGAAAATGGTGAATTTGTCACACAGTTTGGGGGATTTCCTGAAAAAACCTACTTCAACTGGTGCTGAAGATTAATTTTGACTGTACATCTTGCCTTTATACCTACATTTGCATTTTCTGTTAGAGACCATGGAAACATGCCTCCATTCTTCCATGACTATTCAAAGGTGTCTGGATGCTTCATATTTCTTGTTGCTTGTTTCTCATATTATTCTCTTTGAATAATAATTCAAATTGTCTTTTAATAGTTTTGTTAACTTCTTCATCACATGTCTACATCTAGCCTTATTACAGAGGACACTATTTCTTGGAAAGGGGGCTGGGAGCGGGAAGAACAGTAACTTTTGGCATTCATTCCCAAGATTTGACAGATTAGCTGAATAACAGTAAGATTAATTCCTAAGCAGTGTATCTGGACTACTGCTTGATTGACTTTGTATTAGTGTGGTTTAGAATGACATGATTCACAGCATTTAAAAGCAAGTTCACAATGTCTTTTTTGCTGGCAATTTTTCCTTCATCTCTTGAAAACTGAACACAAAAAAGGAAAAATCTCCTCTCCTATAGGTGAATCAATCCCTTTCATCAATGAAAGTGCTATCTATAGACCTGAGAGTGTTGCCCCTTCAATCTGCTTTTGTTTTCTTCTACTACTGTAACTCTAGTTCTAAACTCGGATCTTGAGTTAAATCACCTCTGCAACATAATGTATGGTTGGCATACATTGTCCCAGTGGCTCTGTTCTAATTTCTTTGCCATTTTGTTGAGCAAATCCAGAGCACTTCAATGTTACAAGTTTTTGTTTTCCTATTATACCTTTATGTGGGTATAAACTTAGACACACGTGGAACAGGCTTGTTCTTTTGTGTTCCTTTCACGTAGTATTGATTTGAAAAAGCAGAGAAAAGTGTTTTCTTCCTTTTGTAGTCCACCTAGTCCACAAATGTTTCCAGTAAACCTCTAAATTTAATTCAATCATAATTCACAGGGAAAGAAACTTTTTGGACTGCAAATCTTACTGGTTTTGCACATCAGTATGTTTTCTTCTCCAGGTAAAACTTGTGTCATTTATTTTTATAGCCCTTATTTTGTCGCATTTTTTTTCAAATTGGCTTTAGCCTAAGGTTTTACCTGAAAAGGAAGAAATGCTAGTGATTTCATGAAGCCAATAAACTGAACATTTTACCTCTTTTTCGTGGAACAAAGTCAGAAGAAGGTGACGGGCAGCTATGCAGAATCCTAATAGAGGTGAAGTTCATAGTAAGGCCAAAGGTGATGTTGTAGCATCAAGATCCATTGGAGGCCAGCAGAGCTCTTGCTTTTGTGATCACATGTATTTTGCTGTTATTTTGTCTTTTCTTGCTCCCATTTGTCTGCTTGTTTACCTCTCACATATTTTCAAAATTATACTTTATCAACTCCCTGGGAAAGGTCAGTTCGCTGGTTGTTTCTTCTGTGGCCTGGACTATGGGGCCTTCATCGCTCTTGGGTCAGAGAGTCTTTCAGTGCTATGAATTCAAAATTAGCCTATAATAATTATGCAAAGCTCAGGTCAGTAGAAACAGTGCTTGAAAGATCCTGGTTCCAATGTTAGTATAAATCCAGAGTGGTTCTACTGGAATTTACACATCTGAATTTTCATTCTAACCCCTGAAGCCTTGAACGAGGTGAAACCAGTATTTTTACTCTTAAGCATCAAGCAGATTGCCTACTAGGAAGGAAGAGCTAGTCCCACTGAAGTGAATAGGTGTTTAAGTATTTGGGCACTGACTTCAGCAGGGCCAACAGCCCCTCTTCCCAAACTAACCATGATTTTTGTTGTCAGTTCCTAAATCAAAATAGTAATTTGACAACTATGGGACTGGAGAGGAATTTAATTTGATCTTAGCTTAGAAAAATCAGTTAAATTTTCAGCAAGTAAAAAGTGTAAATTATATAGTTCTTTTCAGGTCAAGGCACTAGTTACTGTTTTCCAGGTGATTAACTGGAAACAGTGCCCAAATAGAGAAATCTGTTATTTAAGTTAACATTGACATGACATTAACTTGCAAGTGAAACTTTGTTTGTGCAACTTTGTGTACTAAAAGATACACAGGCCTGGACTTAATTAATCTAAAACTGATCAGCTTATTAGGCATTTAGGATGGGGGGGTCATTTTGCCTGTTGGCTTCTCTTTATTGACTATAGAAGAAGATCAGAAGACTGACTCGGACTAGTCACCTAAAATTAGGAGGAATTAACCCAGGCCCAAGTTTTCATACACTTGTTTTAAAGTACTACAGTTATTAGCAAACATAAGATATGGGACTCTACATCTGAAGATCACTTGGCTGATGAGACAGTTGAAAATTGCAGCTTTCCTAGTTTTTACTAGAGACATAAGTTCTACACTTAAAAAGAACCAGGTGTGCTACTAAGAGCAGATATCTCTATTAAAAAAGGTAGAGTAAAATTTGTAGGTTATCTTCTCCATCAGACAGACTTTCATCTCTGTTTTGGGAAGTTCTTATACGACCCAGTGGATTTTCTTTCTTCATGGTCTAAACCACAGAAGAATGCACTTATGTGCAGATCCTCACTGCCTGTCTGTAGAGAGGGAAGAATGCCTCTAGGGGCAAAGAGGCAGACAGAGATCACAGAAAGGTCAGAAATCCTCACAGACAATTAAACTATAAGAAATGACGTGTAGGATTACGAGACAGCAACTGCACAGCAACAGAGGATTTCCCTTACAAATGGCAATTATCCAGGGTCCACCAGCTGAACAGTCATTAAGACTTCTTTAAGTCACAGGAACGCGGCAACATGACTACGTGTCTCATCACAGATGTGCTGATTTCTGCACTTACTCTTGAATCACTAGGCCTTCCTTTTACTGACTGTCTTAAATTAAAACAAAACCAAAACCAAATTCTTCCTTAAAATCCAATACTCCTCCTTGTATGGCGTTTGAAACCACATTGTGTTATGGCAAATAGTCTACATAGTTTATGGCTACTGGTGGCAATTACCATGAGCTTCTCAAATGGGATTTATCAACCGTCAGAAGAGTTTTCCAAGGGATGTGGCTAGTTTTATGTTTGTTGGAGTCAGGCCAAGACTTAGATGTTTTTTTGCCTAGGCGCACTCAAGGCTGACCGTAAGTTGTTATATTTAATGAGTGAATCCGATCCAGTCTGTTATGTAGAAAGGCAGAGTAGGTGACCAGAAAGACTCTTTTTTGCCTTAGACTCTACAAGTGACAAAATTGCAGAATGAACACTGTTTGGAATGAAATTTCCTTGAGGGATCAGAGAATTACTGTGCGAGTTAATCAGGGGAGCAATCATGAGTTAAGGAATGCTTCCTCAGGCACCACTAACTGGAAACTGTAAAGGATTAGTTATTAGAAACTCCTTGGGGTAAGGACCCTCATTTTTCTTCTGTGTTTGTGTAGAGTTTAGAATGAGACAGTCTAGATGCTGTGGCAAGACTAACCATTCTGGGTCAAATCAAGCTGTCTTTGGCAGTGGCCAGTTGTAGCAGTCTTGGAGAAAGACAGAAGGGCACATAT
>WAAD01007979.1:350907-562841 GCA_013389945.1 Fregata magnificens
TCCCAGTCTGCAGCAACCTTTAGGCTAAGATCTTCCTCAGCCAGAAGTAGCACCATAGGCTACAGCTATTCTAGTAGACAGAACAGTATCAGGGCACGTACTCTGGCCCTAGAACCAAATGGCAATGTTTATACCTACTCATACTATGTAGCCTCCAAAATAGGGTCTAATTCCCACAGCCTCTAAAATTGGGTGGGCACATTCAAGCTACTTCTTAGGAAAGGTCCCTGGTGTACGTTAACTCCCAGACCTGCCCAGGAATTGACTGGGAGAGTGCCAGTTGATCCAGGCTTTAAATGCACCAAAGACCATTCTAACAATTTAATAGTACAGGCAACTCTGTTCCAGTGCCCTGGATCCAGAATTGTTTCATTTAGCAGTAAAGACAGAACTTTTATTTTTAGCTGTTATTAGTAAAGGTATCGGCCTAACTATTATTACTAAATCGTTCTTGATAATAATGAGTGCATTTACAGCGACCTTAGGGTTCAAGGCCAGGAAACAGGCTTGTCTGACATATTTCCTGACTCACATTTACACATCCATATAGCCATTTCTAGGACATCTGTAGACTGCCCGCAGGCATCCTCTAGGCCACTCATGTTTGGGCTGTCTACCAAGCTCATCTGTCTTAATGACAGGTGTCATCAAGACCCTGATGGAACTGTAAGAGGGAAATGAGATACATGGAGGCATATGAGCTCGTTTAAAATGTGGTGCATATATAAACAATGAGAAGAAATGTGATAATTTCCCTCCTTGGGATAGTTAATTTTTCTGGTTCCATGTTGACATATTCACTGTGACACTTGGTTTCGTGCTGTGTTCAGGTATGAATAATTGCAACCAATTTCAGCCCCTCATCTGGTGCAAACCGTTGTTATCAAGTGAGCTGTACCACTTTCTACCCACCATGTGTGTGACTCATAGTCTAAAAACAAACCACAGGTTTCAGGTTCAATATTCTCTGATTCTGTGCCAAAACCACAATGACTCCAATGAGATTTACACAAGCGATCTGTAAACCTCAGCAAAACTTTCCATGAACCTGATCCATAAGAAGACTCATATCCAGGTGTGTTTTATGAAACTTTGAGATGCCCTGAAATCATTTGGCCCAGTGCCTTACAAGATGTAGTTAAATGGACCCCGTGTGCTAGCCACTTTCTTATCTAACATATACCAAATCTAATACTTTCTTATCTAACATATAGCAAATGCAAATGACTCTTTTAGCCTGAGGAGATTTTGTTCTTTCAATAATAATGTAGCAAAGTGTAATTACTTTCTAATTCTTTTGAATTTAATCCAGGGCAAAGACATTTCCAATCATATTATTGAGTATATGCAGTAATATTTGTGAACAAGACGCTTCTATTTATTCATTTACCCAGAGTACAAAGAATAGCAGAATTCCACCCTCTCCTGGAAAAACTGTGAATTTTCTTTAAGTAGAAATCACTGTTTCTGCAAAGAAGTTTTGCAGGAGGAGCAGGGGTTTTTTCCTTAGGGAAATCTGTTTTTCTAAATTCAGATTTTGGATTTTTTACCAATAATTGGAGAGCAAAAGATAGCATGTTTTGCACTTTCATCAATTTGCTGCTTCTTTTGGGTCCCAAACAGAGAATTCAAAGGATTCTGCTGCAACTCTTAGCAAGGTCTGGTTCTCTTTCGACTCACATCTTTTCTGAAATAAATTCAGTTAACATCAGGGGAGCTACATCTACTGTGTAGCAGTAAACAGCTTTCCAGCTTTCACATTTGTACTATGGACTTTGCAAGTTGAGGGTGAAACCCTGGACTCGGTAACAAGAAAACTATTCAATTAGATCAGAGCTTTCAGCTAGATGTGTTTTTCTTTATGCCCTGAGCTTCTGGAGTCCATAGGCTGTATCCATAGTGCTCAATGAAGCGCAATGCACAAATGTTTAAGCTAAGAGACACCTGCAATGGTAAGACCGTGGAACAATGCCATGTGGATATATGAGCTTGATCTAGAAGCAGTAGGGTTTATACACTCGGTCCCAGCTCCTACAGCTAGTTGGAGCACATCTATGTTGTGCTTCCCTCTTTTCCCCCACAGCTTCCAGCTGGAGTAACTTTTCATCCGTGGTGTAGATATTGCCCATATAAAAAGAGTAAGTTTTGAGAACTTCTGGTCGTGGGGAAGAGCTTGAACTCATGAACCGTATCCTTCCCACTGACTCAGTCACCACAAGGCTAATCACAAGAACCAAATGTTTAACATTTTTCAGGACTTGTCAATTTTTAATTTAATTTTAAGCTAATCCTGCCCTCAGAGAGGATAAGGGCAGGTGCTTGGGGTGGGGTGGATGTTAGTCTGACTCATGATTTTCAAATGCTGATGTTGGATGGACCAGATTTAATGCACCTGGTGTCAAAAAAGGGGGTGGTGGCCTCTGATTTTAGTGAGGAATTGCAGCATGTCAGAAGGTGGAAAATATCTGCAGCAAAAACTTTCTAAGAAATGCCTTCCTCTCTTCTATGTTGAAATTTGCACCCTTAACNTCCACAGAGGCGGTAACCGTGGCAGCCCTCATATGATCCTAGCAGCCTGTCTTCCAAACTGAACCGGGCTGTAAATCAGTTTTCTTCCCCTTTTTGTCCTCTTCACTTGTTTCTCAAAAACTTTTCTGCTTTTTTCACGCCTTTTTTTCAGTCTTTCCTCTTCCTTCCTCTTTTTCCATGCAGTGTTTCTCTTCTGCTGCTACCCAAACGATTTCCAATGGCCACTGAACTTCTGATTGCAGTATTTCTCTTGATCTGCTGAAAGACACGTTCATCTAGACTTTTTCCAGGGCCAAACTCAGAACATTTTCTTTATGCATGTGCATAGTGTCACACACAGGGAAAAGGCATCTGTGAGTACTCCAGGAAAAGCTGCCAGCAGTGCAATAGCTAAACATGATCTTTGCCTGTGGTTGACTGAGAAAGCAGTGCAGTGCATTATTCCTCTATCTTTCACATGTTTTACTTGGCTGTTTGAGTGCTTCATGGCGTGATTTCCAGATCACAATTCCCAAAGCTATCATTTTTCATGCAGCTTTACACAGTGGTCAAAACAGAAAACTAGACAGCTCATGTCTGAGCAGTTCCAGAAGATGCTGATGTTTTTAGAAGTGTTGGTATGACAAATCATCTTAGGTTGCTGCATTTCAGCATCTGAAGTAATGGACTGGTCCATATTCCCATGACATAAGCATCAAATAAGGGTAGCAGTGTGTAATTTATGTTTAGTGGAGTACCTGCTATTGCAGGAGCCTAGGACACCAGCATCTGTCCTGCTTCCTCCACATGGATTTTGAGACCTGAGGTTTGATGGGGTGTGTAGGAGAGCGTGTGAGTTTTGGTGTGCTGTGGGAGAGGAAAGGATGCTGCTTACTCTCTTCTGGACTAATCGTTTGGGTGCTACAGTTTGCAGAGGATTAGGTCCATTTCTATGTAATAGTTCCCTACTTTAAGTTCAATATTAGCTCTTGTTCTACATTCCTTCTGATGTGACGGGGAGAGCCTTCTGGCTGCTCATCAAATACACACCCATGCCACGTCCCCCATCCTCTCTGCAGATGGGAAAAGGGGTATTTCACTGTGGTAGGCCATGGGAGAGGTTGCCCATGATGGTGTTGGAGAAAGTGAGGTCAAGTAATGCACTTTCCTATACCTATACCTTCCACCTTCTTTTCTTCCACTAATTTGCTAATATGTATGTGGGCAGGGAGTGGCAACATCCCGTGATTCACCTTCTGACCAACAGATTAGCATAGCTTTAAAAAAACCACTCCCCAGAAGAACCACTCTCTAATTCCTCCAGTGCAAATTCTGGGGAAGGGAAGGGCAAATGGGTTCTTTGCACGGATAAAATACAAAATTCATTATTGTTAAACCAAGATCCCCCAATTCAGAGCCTGGATCCCCCTGGTTGAATGAAGTACAACTACCAACCAAAAGAGCTGTTCGCACTCCAAAGAGTTGTAAACCTGAATGAAAGACTAAAGGGAACAGATGAAAGAGCACAAGGAAACAAGGCAATGAGTCAGCATGATAGGCAACGAACTCAGCCCATTAGCCTTTTCTTGAACATGTCTGTTACAAGCTTTTCCTGTTTCTCCCTTGCATCTCTGCACTTTTTTGGAAGATGGATTAGCTTATGGACTTGTGATCTCAACTGTCTTGCATTATTTCCCCATTCTGTCTTTTTCTCCCTGACTCTTTCAAATGTCTTTGGTTGGCTGGTAGCCAGCAGAGGAGAAACAAAGGGTATTTCGTACATTTTACCTTTATCAGAAACTAGTATCTATATTCAGCTTCTGTGGTGAGTAACGTTTACAAAGGTTTTTTCTTCTCTGGGAAGAGCCAGAGGATAGCATGTTCTCCACAAGACGCAACAGATTCCTTATTATAGAGATGTTATGTTTGTCTCTCTTCTGTTTAGGTATTGATGACATTTTATTATTAATTGTGTTGCAGTAACACCTAGAGGTCCTTGCTGAGATCACAGTCCCTTTGTGGTAGGTACTGTACAGTAACACTCATGGAGACCATCCATCCTCCAATGGATAGCACCCAAACTGAAAAAAAAGTCATGATTCAGAAGAGAGGATGATCTTTCATTTCCACCTCACAAATGGTGGCCTCCCCAATGGGGCTTAGAGTAATGCCTATGAAACATTTTTATTGGAAAGAACATTTAGCTTTTTTGAACCGATCCATACATGACATATCCCACCGTGACAGGGAGTTCCTGTGGTATGAGATAAAGAAGTATGCAAGTAAGCAAAAGTTCTACTGCTTTGAAAAATCACAATTTTATTGTCAGAAGTACAAAGACTTCAAATGAAACCTAAAGACATAGCTGATATTTCCTTGGAAGAGTCTGTGCATATAGGTTTAAAGCACGGCAAATTACAATTTTTTTCACAAGGCAGCACCTGATCTTTTAGACACCACAGTGGTTTGTGGGACAGAAATTGATTGATGCAAACAAAAATACTTCAACAGAGGCAAGTATTGGCAACAAGTTTTCTGCTTTCTGGTCCAGAACTTCATTCACAGCCTCCATAATTCTCTTGGTTCCTGACCCAGAGTCTGTAGAGGTCAACAAGTTTCTCTCCATTGGTTACAGTGGGATTTGGATCAGGTCTTACAGTAAGATTGAGAAACTTAATTTCATTTTCAGGGATTATGCAATAAAACTTTAATGGAAGTCTGTTTTAGCCCACTGAGTGCAACTGCTAGAGATTGTTCCCTGTACATTTTGCTTAGTGGATTTTGTCTCTGAATTTCAGGTGCCTTGACTGTGAACAACCCTTCCCATGAGCTCATATGATAGGGTAATTACATTGAGGGAACTCAAAGCAGGGCTTGAATGGGGCCTGAGCTATCCAAAGGAACTCTTTCCTAACCCATCAAAGATCCTTATCATAAGCCGTTCATTTTCTTCCATTTTATTCTTGACTGTTCACTTATCATAGATTAAAATATTCTTGAAGTTACTATGTTTTGGGATTCAGCTTGCAAATGAAGACAATTTTCTGTCTCTGTAAGAATATGCTAGATGTTTCCTGCTCAGGTTTCAGGTGATAGTTTGGCGGGGCACAGTCTTGTATCCTGCCTACCATCCTCACACACATATTAGATACCACAGAACATCTCAAATTGCTCTAGGTATCTTCATTTAGTCAACTGCATTGAGATCATTGACTTTCTATCTAGTCAGTGAAAGAGGCAAGCATACCGCCTGTATCAGGTGGCTTTCCGGGGGTGAAATAACCTGTCCCCCAGAAATATTTATTGTGTTCCACCAGTGTGCAAGAGGCCTAGATTGTAAAAGATGACTTACAATCAAGTGTGGCAAGTTAATGGAGAAAAAATAGGGCAGGGCATTCCCATCTCCATCAGAACTCCTTCATGTGATCACTGTATTTTAAGTATTCACAATCAGTTGCCTTTGGTTTTTGTGGCTAAATTGGGCTGGGATGTAATACTGTTTTCTTGTAATATGGTATCCTGGCATGGGTACTCAAAAATCTTGCTGTGGCAGCCAGAGGGAAGTGGGGAATCTGTTTACCAGAAGGATTTCCTTACAGGCTACTGCTCGGAAAAGATAATGGCGTCTCTGAGAGAACAAAGAAAACTCTAATGTCGGAAAAAATCTGTGCTGACCAACCAGTAGCCACCATTTTATTTCACTGGGGCATTTTCTGATCTACCCCTCACCTTAAAAGAAACCACCAAATATCTAAGGTTTTATTGCTGCTTTAGAACAAAACATATCCCATCCTACTGGCATTTATTTTTCTCCACTGGTTGTGACAGCTAAGGCAGATAAGAACATCTACCTTCTACTCTTTGAGTTCCACCACACTTTTCCTCAGGCTGATGTCTATATGAAAATAACAACCACCTCTCCTACAATAAATCACAGAATCACATTATTGCTGAGGTTGCACGAGGCCTCTGAAGATCATCTCATCCAACCCCCCGTTTTCAAACCATAGTCAACTAGAGCAGGTTGTTCAGGTGTCCAGCTAAGTTCAGGTTGTTCAGGTGTCCAGCTGGGTTTTGAATATCTCCAGGGATGGAGACTCCACAACATGTCTGAGCACCCTGTTCCAGTGTTTGGCCACCCTCATAATGAAAAAGGTTTTTTTCTTATGTTTGAATAGAATTTCCTGTATCAATAAATAGATAAATAATCCAATACAATAAAGGTCAGACAACAATGACCTTTAAAGTCCTGGGTTTTCACCGACTGCAAGGAATTTAAAGGGCCCTTTAAAATAATTTAATTTTTACTGTAGTGACAGATTCCCTGCTTCAGGCCAGACCTGTTTGGCCAAACATGCTCTATTACTGATTTTACTTACATTGGGATTATGCCACATGTGATACTATACAGCTGAAGTTAATAACAACTGTATTCCTAAAATAGCAATTAATAGCAGGAACTCATTGAAATAATATGGCCTTCAAGAAGGAGCACAGGCCTGGGACCTTGGAGACTGATATTCAATATTCAGCTCAGATGATGCTTCCTGATAACTATTGAGTGGTCATGCCGGCTGGAGTTAATCTGCCTTAGTTTAGATGTCTACATCTCTCCTAATCATTCCAAGGCGCTCTTATACCAAGGCAGAAAGAGGCATCTCCAGAGCATGATTTGTCTCACAGTAGGAGAGATGTCCAATGCAGAGTACAGGAACTGCCCTTTCTACATGGACTATACAGCCTTGGCTGACTAACTCAGTCCTACACATCTAACTTTTAGATGTCCAAAATCTGAAGCAAAATCTAGTTATTATCTTCCTGTACTTTGTTTTCCACATTTACAGAAGGATGCCTGTTACTGGTTTTTCACAATTTATCTAAGGGAGATGATGACAATGTGTTCCTTTATTGAAGTTGCTTATAAAATTTCTTCACTGAAAGAGTTATCAAGCACTGGAACAGGCTGCTCAGGGAAGTGGTGGCATCACCATCCCTGGAGGTATTTAAAAGACGTGTAGATGTGACACTTAGGGACATGGTTTAGTGGTGGGCTTGGCAGTGTCAGGTTTACAGTTGGACTTGATGATCTTAAAGGTCTTTTCCAACCTAAATGATTATATGATTCTACAAAAACACTGTACAAAGCCTAGGTCCCAGAACAAATAATTGTAGAGTAAGACAACTCCTAAGAGTTAGACTAGGATTGTGCTCGGGGAGGCCTTGAACAACATCCCATACGCAGGAATTCACACTGTCCTCTCTGCAAGAACATTCCCACCTCTTACCCATGCTGAACAGCAACTCAACATCGGATTATTTTCTCATAATTTAATCAGATCTAATATTTCGTCTCTTTCTCTGGGGCTCATGTGCTTCTGAAATCTGAATAGCTACCGTGTCTGCTTTTCGCCGTGGTGTTATTGCCAAACCTTGCAATCTGATCTCTCAAGCCACTTCACCAATTTTCTGTTTGATGTCCTGTTTCCTCCTCCAGCATGCAAATCAATGGCAGAAAGTGCATGGAAAATACAGTTTCACAAGTCATAATAGCTCTTTGTCAGGTTGTTGTTATGTCCAAGCGGAAGAACAGAATCACTTTTCTTGCAGGTTAGCAAAACAAAGCTCCCAGTTTTCATGTTGTTTCCTAGTTGTAAGCAGTGTGATGCAGACTCCAGGAAAGCCAGGGGAAATTCTGCCACTGGTTGAAATTGGGCCAATATTTCACTCAGCACATTCAGGAGCAACAGTAGACCCTGGCATGCCTGCAGGTTCAGGGTCTGATCCCTTCACATTAGAAGTAATTTTTATATATTCCTTAAAAAGAACCAAATCTGAGAAGCAATGCATAGACCTCATCCTGGGGGACGCTAAGCGAGCTGCCAGTTGCTAAACACCTAAGAGGGGACATACTGTTTAGAGATAATTTAGCACTAGTAAAAAATGCCATATTGATTGCCCTGAAGGCAGATGTCGTCTGTATAGCCCAGGTAGCGACGTGTTGTTGAGAGGATGGGATTCATGCAGCAGTGTGGGAAAGGTCTGTGCTGAGCAAACTGAGATGAACTATGATCCCAACTCCACAGTAACTGTACTGCCCTGACAGAATGGATGTTGCATTAAACCAAATCAATGTGAGAAAAATGGTTTATTTAACGCTTAAGAAACATTCAGTTGTATTTACAACTACCAAAATGTTTTTAACAATGAAGCATTACGAAGTACTGATTTCCCAATTTTAGATAAATTTCTACAATAATTAATTCAAAGAGATTAAGCTTGCAAGATATTAGGAAGAAAAGCTATGTTATAGGTATAAACACTGCTAAAGAGCTGACGATGCCAGAAATACTACACGACAGACCCTTTGTTTTAAGTCACATAACACAAGTGTATTATTCCATGTGAAAGGACTGGGTTTGTGCAGTGTATATAAATTCAATAACTCGGCTGGCTCAGCTCCATTGATTCCTGAAGCTGTGTCATTGGCACCATCTATTTTCTGCACACGCAACGCAGCAGTGATGAGTGTGATTGAAGTATCTATATACAGACACAGTACCATGTGAGGAAATGTCCTGGGCAAAAAATAGCTTTCACTGAAAAGATGTCCTTTACAAATAGGAATAGTTCCTAAACTCAGTGCGGGTTTAAAGACAGATTGTTTTACATTAGGGTCAGAAGAGATTTCATGTCTATTTTTCTTTCTTCTCTCCCTCTTTTTCCTTTTCTTTTTCTTCTTTTTTACCCTCACCTTTTTTCTACTTGTATGAGGACACAGCAAAAGACCTCACTAAAGAAATACAAAAAGAAAAGAAAAAAGAACAGGAAAGTAAAGAAGGAAAAGAAATATACAGGTGGCAAAAACCTACTCAAAATATTGTCATTTATTAAATTATAGGCTTTCTATACACTTTTTGAGTGAGCTTTAGAAATATATGGACCGAAAGTGGATTTATTGACAAATGACAAGCAGTAGACATAGACGGAGTGAGATTTGTGGGTTATTTTCTGTTTCTGTTTCATGGTACTCATCACATAGACTCAGCAGTTTTGTTGCTTTCCACACAGTGGTGCTTAACGTAAGCTTTAGAGAGCAGAGCCTCTCTTCCTGGGGTTTTTTATAGCAACAAACTCAATGGGTCTCAGGTCTCAAGTGTTGTTAGAGTGCGAATAGCAAATAAAAAATAATGGGAAGACGATGGGATTTTAGTGTATTCCCACTAAAAAGTTGATGCCACATGCTTTACCGTAAGAAAAATTACCAGAAGTGTTTAACTGGATCTTGAGTGTGATTCTATTTACCTCTGTCTTGTTCTTTCACCCTCCACACATTCACCCTCCTCTCATTTGCACAAGATCCAGCACTATTTTCTTAGTACCTCTCAAAGCTCTAGTGGTACTAACTAATCTCAGAAAACCCCAGAGGCATTTCACAAACTAAGGGCCTGGGCTCCGAAGGGGGCCTGATTCTTCATTCCTTTGCTATAGCAGTATCTAGAGAATGAGGTCCTTTCTTCATGCTTTGTTATGTCAGGCACGTGTGACAACTGCAGAACTGTCACCACAGCTCCTCTGAGATTTGTTCTCTTCCATACTCGGTTTCTAGTTAAAGGGCTGATGATTAAAAGTGACACAGTGAGGTCAGGGTGCATCTTACAGGCAAGATAGTGCTCAGCCCACCACAGGTGCTAGCTAGCATCTTGGTAGCCCATTGCATGGTCACTTCTTATTGGTGAGTCCCCATATGCTCTAGAGATGTTCTCCTGATGTAGCAGTCTGAGGAGGAAGGAACATCCTAGCTGGATTGCGGAGACCCCTGACAGCACAAAGCTGCCACATGTTGGCCACTCTAAAGCCCTCTCAGACAGCAAGAGAGCCCTCTCATCCTTTTAGAAGCCAACAAGTGGTTTACCCGGGAGCTTAACTTCAGTCTTACAAATAAGGGATTGCAGAAGCAAGATGGAAGAGGGGTCCAGGCTTTGTCTATCCAGTGCTCATCATGAGACTGATTCCTGTTCCTTTAGATCTGTGGTGGGTTGACCCTGGCTGGATGCCAGGTACCCACCAAAGCTGGTCTATCACTCCCCTCCTCAGCTGGACAGGGGAGAAGAAAAATAATGAAAGACTCATGGGTCGAGATAAGGACGGGGGAGACCACTCAGCAGTTACTGTCACAGGCAAAACAGACTCGACTTGGGGAAATTAGCTTAATTTATTAATAATCCAATCAGAGTAAGGTAATGAGAAATAAAACCAAATCTTAAAACACCTTCCCCCCACCCCTCCCTTCTTCCTGGGCTTAAATTCACTCCCGATTTTTCTCTACCTCCTCCCCCACAGCAGCGCAGGGGGAGGGGGAATAGGGGTTGTGGTCAGTTCATCACACGTTGTCTCTGCNCAGCGCGGGCTTCCCACGGGGTCACAGCCTCCTTCAGGCATCCACCTGCTCCGGCGTGGGGTCCTCCACGGGCTGCAGGTGGATATCTGCTCCACCATGGACCTCCGTGGGCTGCAGGGGGACAGCCTGCCTCACCATGGTCTTCACCACGGGCTGCAGGGGAATCTCTGCTCCGGTGCCTGGAGCACCTCCTCCCTCTCCTTCTTCACTGACCTTGGTGTCTGCAGAGTTGTTCCTCTCACATATTCTCACTCCTCTCTTCCAGCTGCTGTTGTGCAGCAGTTTTTTTCCCCTTCTTAAATGTGTTATCCTAGAGGTGCTACCACCATCATTGATGGGCTCGGCCTTGGCCAGCGGTGGGTCCATCTCAGAGCTGGCTGGCATTGGCTCTATCGGACATGGGGGAGGCTTCTGGCATCTTCTCACAGAAGCCACCCCCATAGCCCCACCAGTACCAAAACCTTGCCACGCAAACCCAATACAAGATCCTAACTAAATGTTGTATTTGGGTTAAAGTGACTTCCTGCCACGTCTATCCCTGCTCCCTATTACTAGCTGCAGCTGACACAAAGGACTTGGTGTGTAATCCAGAAAGAGGTCATGCGGTGAAGATGAAGAGACAGTACGTAAGCCTGGGTTCTCATGGAGGAACATGGTGTCTCACAGACACTTCCCACACTGAGGGGCAATGTCCCACATTGTCCAGCATCGTGGCAATATTTGAGGTAATGTTTGAGACAGTATTTGAGGTAATATTAGGGGAAGTCACAGTTCTTGTCCCTTCCTGAGCAGAGGAAGGAAGAGAACTAATGGTCAATCTGGAATGTAGCATTTACCAGTTAATAATTGCTGTGCCATACAGGAATTGGAAGAATTAAAGAGTATAATTCTCTGTAAGGGAAACTGAAAAGCCTCCAGTTCCATCCCTTCCTCACTACCATGTTGACTATGCCTAAACCTCTCCCAGAAGATGTAAAACCTTGTAATAAATGAGATATCTTCTCCCTTAGGCAATCTCTCCCACCCCTTCCTTATCTTAGGAGATCTGATTAAAACATAGCAGAGCTTCTCTTTCAATGGAAGACTACTGCAACAGAGCCTGCCAACAGGCTCTGGTAGACCCTGAAGTTCTCCAAAACCACGCTTATTTTTTTTTAGGTGGCGACTAAATGTTAGTTGATTCTGGGCCTCGAAAAATCTAGCTCTGCTTTATCAGCTCATGGTGATCCACTTGCTTTTCTCTTTCTAGATCGACAGCATGCAGGCGCTGCTTCATTGCCCCAGCGTGCTGGTGTGTGTCGGCCGGGAACCATTTAAACCTGTATCGATGGAGAATTTGAGGAAACAGTCGGTGGAGAAGCTGCCTGACCTGGCTCCCCGTTCCAATGGCAACAATGTCAATGAAAACAATGAAAGTAAGAAAAACTCCGGGGCATATTGCACAGTCGTCTCCAGGCCTGTGTCCCACAACATGGAGATTACAGGCACCTATTGTACTGCCCCAACGTGCAGATTTCATGTGCAAAATGTACTTCCCTCTCTCTGCCTCCCAGACCTTTCCATCCTCCCCTTCTTTTTCTCTGGTTTCCTTCTAGGATTTCCTCCCTACACCCTTCAGTCTTTCTTTTACTTGCTCCCCGTGTCTGGCTAACTTCCCTTCCTCTTTCATATCTCTGTGTCTCCTTTTCCTTCCAGAACTCCCTCCTTTCCTGTGTCTGCCTCCAAGACTCCCCAAACCCTTGAGATTTCCCACGAATCCTCTGTCCCCTTGTCTGTCTGTCATATAGTGCTTGCACTTCTGCATTTGCCTGCATCAGAGGATGCCCTGTTTTTGTCATCAGGAGACTCAGTTTCTCCTGCAGGTTACAGCTGCAGTGTAGCCCTTTGGGAACAAAGCATGTTTTTATGGAAAGGTTATGTTCAGGAAGGAGTATGTTATGGCTTAGTCAGGATGATATTTCTTAGGTACTTCGTCATGAGTTATCAAAGGTCACAGGTAATTAAATCAGCCACCCTCAGTAGCCTATGGAGAGAAACTTCCCATTTCCAGAGGGCAATTCATCTCACTTATATTAGGAATTTGGTTTAGAGTGAAATGAAGTGTGCTCTGGAGGTGCACCTGTTTCTCACCATTGCCAATACCAGGAGCCAAGAAAGATTCATTCATGTGTTGACAACTAGTTGTAGAAACTTAAAGACAGAGGCATCCCACACTCGCTGCCTGTGACATGAAAAATTGGAGGAAGCAGTGGGAATAAGCTGAAGATTTGTCCATCAAGAGACTGAGCAAATACATCAGTTCAAATGCATGATGATGGTTAGATAGAAGCTATTTCATGTGTTATTGATCTTGGTTGGTGTGCTCCCTGTTCAACACTTCCTTCCTAAAATGCCCTCCATTCAGCTGCATATCCATGTGCCTACAGAGGCATGTGGTTGTCTAGACATAGAAAAGTAAGCTTTGACAAACATTTGTATTAGAAACAAGATAGATGCATATCTTGCAAGACAGCATGATAGCAATATACTCTGTTTGAAATGAACAGCCTAGGACCTCAATAAATCTATGCAGATCACTGCACGGGGCCATAGAGATGTGCTTCGGATTACAATTCTTAAAATTCCCTTACTATCACTGATACACACTATCCGCTATAACTACCACTATTTCTCTTTGCACCTATCACCAGCTTACAATTCCTTTTCCATTTGTTCTTTATGTTTTAATAAGCATTATAATCATTCATAGTGTCACATCCCTGCAGGGACTGAGTGCTGCTCTGGTCTACACGGCCACACCTGTGTTCCCTGGCATGTGAGTGGAGAAGTGGATGATGCTCAAGAAATGTGTGACACTTGACCTCTAACTAAGGAAGAGGCTCACTTCTCCATATATTTTTCCCTGACTGAATAAGAAGGATGAAAACTTGTGCAGTTAAATAAAGGGATATTTGCAATGTGATAAAATACAGAAACTTTGAGACTAAATTGCTTTGTATATATTTTTTTTCCCCTGGCATACACATAATACAACAAAAAAAGTGTTTGTGTTTCAATTTAGATTCAGAAAAATAATAAAGTTAAGGTATAGAAGAGTTTAATACAGACTATTCATTCAAAACTTAACATTTATGGCTATCACTTAGTCAAAACTAAATTTTCAAATTGTATAAACCAGCATAAGCTTAGCTTTAATGGAATAATATCAGTATTCACGAGTTTGTGGGTTTGATCTATATATTTTGTGACATCATGAGTTAACATTTCTCTCCATCTTTCTTTTCTTTACCTGTTTCAAACTCCAGTGAACTTTGGACTGAAAGCCAAAAAAAGTGTTATCCATCCACGATCATCATCAAGCAATAGGTCAATGAGATTTTCTTTATCATCAGAAAAGTCATATCCTAATGGTCTCGCTGCCTCACCAGATAATGGCGCACCTTTCTCAAATGGTTGCTCGCACGCAAAACCTGGGGACCTGGTCCATTCCTTGGTCAATGATGACATAGAAAAACGTGTACATGTGAACAAGGATGGTAGCCTGTCCGTTGAGATGAAAGTTCGCTTCCGCTTGCTAAATGATGAGACTTTGCAATGGTCCACCCAGATCAAAAAGTCCAATCTGATGAACCAGATGCCTTGTGAAGAGTCAGGCGTAGAGGAGGACAGTGGAGTAGACCCCGCACAGAAAATGAACCCAGAAGCCAGCTCAGAGGCAGATGAGTCATTATATCCCTGTGATATTGATTCTTACATGTCAAAACTTGAGGAATCAGAATGTGATGAGGCTCATTGTCATAGCTGTGGCAAGAAACACCAGGACTATGACATTTGGAAAAATCCCATGCACACATCCCAGGGGGAAGAGCCCAGTGTACGAAGCACCTGGCACACACGGTCATCATGCTCCAGCACATCTTCCCGGCGGAGAGTAGTCCACAAAAAAATGGCTTCTGTGGATAGCCTCCACACCACATCCAGTGAGGAATTCTCTGAGCACATTGTGCAAGAGTCCTCATCCTACTCAGAGACTACAGAGAACAGAGTGGCATATCGATCCGTTAAAAAGTGCACGTGTCGAAGTGATTTGTCTACAGGTGCTTCCAATGGAGAAGACCAGCAAGAATACACTCGGACAAACACAAGCAATAGTCAGAGACCTTCATCCCTGGGCTTAATGTCACATTCAAGCTGTGAAAACAACCTGGATACTCAAGACACCCCTGAAGACCATGAGGCCAGCAAAACCAATTCACAAAATGAAGATGAAAATTGTTTTGAAGTTTCCTCTGTGAAGTGCTTAAAGGATGATGCTGAAGAGGTTGAAAGCAGCAGAGTTGGGAGTGTCATGTCAAAGTCATCTCTGCAGTCCAGACGGAGCAAGACAAATGTATGTGAGGAAACAAGTAGCATGGGTAGAAGCATGTCCTCCTCCAGCCTTCAGAAGGCAAATCAAGAAGATAGCACTAGGTGCTCCACTCCTGCCAACAGTGTGCACAGCAAGTCTAGTAACTGTACTACACCAAGAGCAAAGAGTGAACAGGATGACCACTCTGATGACAATGCAGTGGTGTCTTCCTTCTCCAGTGAGTCCTGCCCTAAGAAAGAGGTTGAAGAGGTTGAAGCAGAACAAGAAGAAAATGAAATCAATGAAGTCAGCTCAGTGTCAGCAAAAACAAAGCCCAGCCAATCAAACAGAGATGAGAGCAGTGAAGGTGAACGATGCTCTACACAAGGAACCCCCCATTCCAGAGCTAGTGACAGAAACAGCAAGAGAAGTGACAGTGATGAGATCGTTCTGTGCAATGCCTCTTGCTCTTCCAGAGGATCCAAGAAGAGCAAACACAGCCATATTCATTTGGATGCACAGTCTGAAATGTCTGTGTCTTCACTTGAATCCACTCCGAATAAAAAGAAGAATTCCCTACATGCAGATGATCAGAGATCATGCAGCAGGGCATCTAATTACTCCAAAAGCTCATGTGAAATCAAGAAAAAATCTATCAGAGACCCCATGTCTCATAACTCAGGATCTTTTCACTCAAACATTTCATCTACTAGTGAAGCAGAGGCAATTGCAGGTTTTACTGAGGAGAAAAGCTTGAAAAGTACCACCAATGGCTACAGTGAATCCTTAAATGGCTCAAAGAAGAGAAGCCATAGAGAAGAAAGCAGCAAGCCATCATCCCTCTGCTCAAGTGTTTCAAGCCCTAATGGAAAAGCTGGAGAGGGTCATTCCAAGATGAATTCAGAGGTCCCTTCTTCAAGACATGGAAGTATGAGTGAGAGTGTGTGTTCAAAAGGTGACCTCTCAACTGAGACTGGGATTAGGAATGGAAGTCCTGCAAGTGTCTCTTCAAGAGTCTCTTCAAAGTCAGAAGTAAAAAATAAATGCTTGTTGACACAGATATCCCAGGAAAGTGATGATAGGTGTTCACAATCAAACATGTCTCAATCTTCAAAATCAAGGCAGATAAAAACTAGGAATCTTCGTGTGAAGATGTCAAACTCCAGCCAAGCGTCATTGTCTGAGACTTTGTCAGTATATAGTGTGCATTGCCCTGCCCCACCAAAAGGGAAGCCAAAGAACAAAAAATTACAGTCAACCATGTTGAAGAATTCCTCCATTAGCAGCATAGGTACTGAGTCAGTGCTGACCACAGGAAAAGAGCAGAAACAAATTATAGATTCCTCCAAAGCAACTTCCTATGGGTCTAAATCAGCTGCAACTGAAGTAAATGATCAGAAGAATACAGAGATTGATGACTCTAGCAACAGAAGAGTGGAGGAAGAGTTGGAAGGCACGGGCATGCAGGAGGAAGGGAGTGATTTAATGCCATCTACTCTACCAAATACATCTCCGGAAGAAGTAGTGCAAGAATGGCTAAGTAAAATCCCTTCAGAAACATTGCTTATGAAATATGAAATGGAGGATGATGCAGAAGAGGAATGTATAGAGGTAACCACTGAGGTATCATACTGTACAAATGCAGAGGAAATCTCAGAGGATGAAAAAACTGAGAAAAAGAATGTGGAGGAGGCTGAAAACGAGGCAAAGGATGAAGTGGGAAAAGAGACGGCAGAAAGCACTGCTATTAATGAAGAGGCTGAAGAATGCTTGAATCAGGAACAAATCTCTGAGGTTGTGTCCGAAGCTGCCAAGGCCGACCAGGCAGAATGCAGCCAGTCAGTTACATCCAGCCAAAATAACAACAGAAGAGACCTGCCAACCTCTGTCCAGACTTCCGTCCAGATCATGAAGGCCTTGCTCAGTTCAAAACATAACACAAAATTTGACCGATCAAACAGTTTGCCTGAAGTGTCCCCCACTATGGGGAGAAAACTGAGTAACTCTGCCAACATTTTGATTACTTGTCTTGCCAGTCTCCAACTCCTTGATGAAGAGTCAGAAGATTCATCAGATAAATCAAAACATTTGAATAAGCCCAGGTATATGGAGCTGCTGAATATTTTTCAAGCCCTGTGGTTTGGATGCACAGCTGAAAAAAGTGGTCCAAGTTCAGGTCAAGAGGCAAGTGAGCAGGCAAAGACAGCCTCTGGGTTTAAAGCCCCCAAATCTGTAGATTATGATTTCACTCCCATGTCCTCCTCTGGGGTTGATGTTAGCAGTGGTTCTGATGGCTCAGGAGAAGATAGTACAGCTGGTGCCAGGGACTGCACTTTAATGGCACAGAAAACTGCTGAATTCAAACCAGCTGGACAAGTGGAAAATGTAGAGACTGCAACTGAACTGACTGAGGCTGAGGGGCAAAGTAAAGATGAAGAGCAGTCATCACAACCTTCGACAGCCTGCTCAAAATCGAAAGGTGAGGAAAAAGAACAGTCTACTAGAGAAGAGTCTCTAATTCAGGAGGCAGAAGAGAATAAAGAGGATCAGTGCAGTAACTGTGAAAATGGTCAGGAGGAAGAGAGAGAAAACAAAACTGAAGAAAATGGCAAATTAGCTGGAAATGGAGAAGAAGAAGAAGCTGACGCTGTGAATGATGAACTCCCAAAAGAAAATCTTGAAGAGAAAGCTGATCAGCTAACCACTACTGATGATACAAACATCAGTGATGTTGATTGTGGGACAGAACTGAAAGCTGATTTGGAAGAGCAGCTTGAAAAAGAGTCCCCAGATGACCCAAAGCCCAAAGTTGATATGGCCACCAGTGTGGGGACATCCCTTGTCCAGCAAAACTCAATGGATCCGGATCCAATCTGGGTCCTGAGACTGCTCAAGAAAATCGAGAAGGAATTCATGGCTCACTATGTCAGTGCCATGAATGAGTTCAAAGTCAGGTGGAACTTGCAGAACAACCAGCAGATGGATGAAATGATACTGGAGCTGAAGGAGGAAGTGAGTAAAAGGATACAAAAAAGCATAGAGAAGGAGCTGAGGAAGATCAAAGCCCGAGCAGGGAAGAAGACACCAAAACCTCCGGATGAACCACTCAAGCGTGAGTTAACGCTCCAAACTGAGCAGAGGAGACGGCGATTGCAGACTATGCATAAAAAGTCACTCTTCAGTGACACGAATGGAACCCGGAGTAGGCTAGAGGACACATCAGACTTATCATTTGATGTAGATGAAGACACAGCATTTAGCGCAGTTTTTGAGGCCAGTATTAGTAAACAAACAAGTGAGGAGGAATACTGCCCATGTGACTCTTGCGCAAGGAAAAAAATGGCTTCCAAGCCCACAAGAAAGCCAGTGGTGGCCACCAATGCCCCAGTCATGAAAGCATTTGATTTACAGCAAATCCTGAGGTTGAAGAAAAATGATAATGAGGAAGCCTGTGTCTCAGAAGCAGCCCAGGACATCAAAACAATTCCCAGCAGTTCTGTGAAAGAAGCAGCAGAAAACAGCAATCCAAATGAGGAGAATGATGAGGGTGAACTTCAGCCAAGTGAAATGGAAGTGGAGGGCAATGAAGAAAAGGAGCCAGACTTAAATGAAGTGGGCAGCTCAACGTTGAATGGAGATGGAGAAGGACCTGAAATATCAGAGAGTCAAAACTGTGAGATGGAGGATGAGGTTAAAGATGAAGAAACCAAAGAAGAAGAAAAGGAAGAAGCAGAAGAAGTGAAGGAAGAGATAAAAGAGAGAGAAGAAGAAGAAGAGGAAGCAAAAGAGGAGGAAGAAGAGAAAGAGGAAGAAGAAATTATGAAGGCAGAAGAAAAGGAGGAAACAAAAGAGGAGGCAGAGGGAGAAACAAAAGAGAAAGAAGATGAGGAAGTAAAAGAGGAAGCAGCAGAAGAAACAAAGGAGGAAGAGGAAATAAAAGAGGAGGAAAAGAAGGAGGAGGAGGAAGAGGAAGTGAAAGAGAAGGAGGAAGAAACAAAAGAGGAGGAGGAGGGGGAAACAAAAGAGGAAGAAGAAGACATGAAGGAGGAGGAAGAAGCAAAAGAGGAGGAAGAGGAAGAAACAAAAGAGGGAGAGGAGGAGGAAGTGAAGGAGGAGGAGGAAGAAACAAAAGAAGAAGAGGAAGACATGAAGGAAGAGGAAGAAGGAAAAAAAGATGAGGAGGAAGACATGAAGGAGGAGGAAGAAACAAAAGAGGAGGAGAAAGTGCAAGAAGAGGAAGAAGTAACAAAGGAGGATGAGGAAGCAAAAGAAGATGAGGAAGAAACAAAACAAGAGGAGCAGGAAGTGGAAGAAGAGGAAGAAGAGCCCAAAGGGGAGGAGGAAGAAGGAAAAGAGGAAAAAGAGGGAGCAAAAGACAAGGAAGAAACAAGGGAAGAGGAGGAGGAAGCAAACGAGGAAGAGGAAGGACAAGAAGAAGAAACTCAAAATGCAGAGCAGGAAGCTGAAGAGAAGTCTAAAGCTGAAGATGAAGCTGACAATGAAGCTGAAGAATCAGAGGAGCCAGAGGATGAGGACATTGGGGCTGATGATGAGGAAGAGATGTCTGAATACAGAGGAGATGCTGATGGCTCTGGAACTGACAACAATCCTGAAGGAGATGCTGCAGAAGGAAGCAAGGAAGCTGAGCAGGATGAAGCTGAGGCAGTGGAAGATGCGAATCCAGAGTCAAAAGATGAGACATGTTCGGCTGAGGAGGAAAACAACAGTGAAGGAGGTGACAAATATGATGAGAATGATGAGGAACCTACCAGTGATGACCCTGAAAAGGCACATGAAAAACATGAAAACAAAGGCAACAAGATTTCTGAGAAAACCTCAAAGGCCAAATGGAAAAAAACCAGCAAAAGGTTAGAGGTTCTGAACAAAGCAGCTGCCCTTTTTTCTTACTCTTCTATGCGAAACTTCTCACAGCAATCCCAGAAGGGGTCTGAAGATGAAGGTGAAGAGGAATGCGAAGATGACAACAACCCCATGAACAACCACCCCAATGGAGAGGTTCAAACGGATAAGAGCAGCAAACCCTCACAGATGTATCCTGACAGTGAGGAAGAAGAAGAGGACAAAGCATCGTCATGCACTGATCCTTTAGGAGATGAGGACCAAGCAGATGCTGAAGGTGCAGATCCAAAGGAGGTTGAACATACTGATGAAGTTCAGGCTTCTAAAAAGAAAGAAGACTCTGATGAGATTGACCAGGATGACCTGGACTTCTAGAACTGCTTATCAAAAACTGCTTTTTTCTTTCTTCCTTTCTTTCTTTTTTTTAAAGTACATTTTCATTACATATTACAGTATCTCCGGTGAGTTGAGCCATCATAATTGGCTTTTCTTCTGAGTTAAATGTGGTAAAACTTGGTCTTGAATCCTGTGAGTAACATTGCAATTACCTGCCCTCATTTCTAGAGGGCTAGTAAACTCATTAAGATTTAGTGGTTTCAATAGAAAAGTGGTTTGGGGAAAGGGAAGGCTGTTTTGTTTGTGAGACCTTCTTGTTCCCACTCTTTAAGCCATGCTGTTTGCTGCTTGAGTGATCTGTGGCTCTGCTGGGCATCATCTCTGAGTGACTTCAGGATGCCTTTCGTCTGTTGTATGCCATTTTCCTGGGAAGATTGCCAATCCATACAAATGTGACAAAATCTGGATTCATTGCCAAAGTCTGGTCAGAGTCCACAGAGATGTACATTCATTTTCCCCCCTACCCTACCCTACCCTACCCTACCCTACCCTACCCTACCTTCTCTGTACCCAGAAAAGGGGTCTGAAATATCAAAGTCTTTCCCCACTTTCTCTATTTTTCTTTAGTAGAGGCTGAGATCATTCCTCACTTCACTGGAAATCCTCAACACCCAGAAAGGTCATTCCAGTAGATCTCTCCTCTTCCAGATCACCAATCTGTTTGTACTGTGCCCGTCACTGTGGTATGAAGTGATCTAGCAGTAGGTAGCAAAGAAGAGTTAATTCATCTGTCAGGTATCTGAGAAATGGTTGAATGCAATATTGACCAAATTAGAAATGAGTAAAGTTCAACTCCTTGTGATTACCTTTACTATACCAATGATGGTATCTAAGCACTTTACAATCATCTGGGATCCCTCAGACAATTTTGTACAAGGCCCTGTTCTGAAGCTAATAGGATTTGCAATTGCTCAGTGCCTCACCCTTGCAGACAACCGGTAATATTTAAACTAGTTTTACCTTTAACATGGAAAAGGTTTGGGCATTTGTGCTACAGCAAACACCTGGAAGAGATTCAAGCATTTACTGGAGAAGCTGGACTTTAGAAATCATGATAGAACTGCAGACTTCATTTAACAACTATTTCCTACCAGATTATATCTTTTTTTTTTTTTCCCTCTGAGGCAATATATACATTTCTGAATAAATACCCAACTAATGCCAGGAGAAGTTTGACCATGCCTCAGCTGCATACATGTGGATACCTCTTTGGGAAACAGTCCTTTTTATCAATAATTTGCAAGGAGAATAAAACAGCAAAAAACTAAGAGAGGGTGAAAACAAAATGCCTTAAACTGTATGGTGAAAAAGTATGTGTGTAGTATTGTGCCAGGTTTGTGAAGGTGCATGCAGACATGTTGAAATAATCAATATTCAAAATCAAATAATTAATATTGTTATCGTTTTAACAATGAATTTCTTAAACTCATAGCCAATCAATTGATTTCCAGAGATAAGATTCATTTCACTCAAATTAAGAACTGGGTTCAGCTCCAGAGGTGCACACTTTATTTTAGGTGTCTGAGAAATAGGGGTCTCTGTGGAGTGGCCAGCGGAGAGCTAGATCTCAGCTGAGCTGCCCTCACAAAGGCTTACAGTTCCACCTGAGATTCTCCAGGGAGTCCAGGACAACCACACCGTCCTCAAGACACAGAAGTTAAGAAAGATCTGGGCCTTCCTAAAAAGAAGAGCAACCCCTTCTGTTAGCCTCATGTGGATGTCCTGGGTTTCCTAGGACATCTCAGGTGGGAATACATCTCTCTCTAGATGCAACTCAGTTGAACCCTGAACCTATCTCAAAGTTTGATATCTTGTCTCATCTGGTAGCCTCAGTTCCATGTTTTCTCTGTAGACATTTCCAGACCTAAGATTACTAGCTTTCAAACAGCTTAGGGTCTATGTAGTTGTTTAAACATAGAAGTTTATCGCCAGTTGAGAGGGCCTAGGAAATCCAGTGTCACGCCCCAGCGTTGGTCTGAAGGGGTGCAGATCTCCTGTAGGTCCAGAGTCATATCACAACCTCCTTGTAAATGTCAGGGCTGCTCTAGGGCATCTTAAACTGCATTAGTCATGGATGTAAAGAAACTGAATCATAGAATCCACCCCTAAAATTGTGTAAACAAATACTACCTCAAGAAGCTGAAGTACAGGATTAAAACTAAATGTTAAAACTCAATTGGCTTTGAAGTACAGGAAAAAGAAAACTTATGCTCCTCTGACACAGCAATACTTATGCGTTTTCTAGTATCTCAGTATTGCACTAACAGGTTAATGCTCACATCTGGAGTATATGATGAACACCATACCTGCTCCAAGGGCCAGTCCTGTAGCTTCTGTACCATTAAAGCTCCCTTTAAGGTGCTATTTGAAGAATCAAGCAGAAACTGTTGTGCATGAATGAGCTCAGTGCTGGGCTTTGCATATAAGTGAAGATTGTTTGTATGAGCTGGATTTGATTGCAAATGCCTTCAAGCACCCACCGTTCACAACAGACTTGATAGTCCTACTGGATCCTCCTTGTCTAGACCTATGCTCGTGGTTAAAGACAGCACCCACACAGCATCAGCGATCCCTCTGGCATTTACTGTCTGGGACAGAAAGAAACAGCGCTGCTGCAGGGCAATTTTCCCCTTCTGTAGTGATGTCGCATGACATCAATATTCTGTACTAAACCTTTCCAAGGTTTCCACAAGCCAATTCAAAAACACTTTATAAGTTGTCCAGAGTAAGAAATGTCAAAAATACAGTTACAGCCACTGATTTATAATTAAGGGAAAGGCACCAAGGAGAAAGTTATGGCCGGACAGGATTCATACCGCTAACTCTAGGCATGTGCGTCAGGTGTTTTGTCCTGGGTTCTCCAGGCAATGTGAAGAGACAAGGTCTCCCAGCAATTATTCAGTGTGACACAGGACTGTCATCTGGAGGGGTGAAGCCCATGGACCGTAGCATCCTAACCCAGGCACTTTGAGCAAATGTTCTAATTCAAGCTGTGAACTACCCCTGCAACTTGGAAGTTGGCCAGGTACCACCAGGCTGCTTGGTTCAAAAGCCAGCCTAGGGACACTGGGTGAAGGCTGTGGCACCTTTGTTCGTTGATGGCTGCTAGGGAGCTATTCTAGATGCCAGGGAAAAGGTGTTTGCTGCCAAAGAAACCTGTTATTGAGTGCTTGTCAATCCCTGCAGGAGAATGGCTAGACCAGCATGGCTGCTCAGTGGCCCTGCAGCGTACATCTCTCCACGTCGGCAGCGACTGGCAGGTACAGAGTCATGTGTAGAAGCATTTTCATTTCATAGGGAGAAAAGTGAAATGTCTGCTTTCTGATGCATCGATTCTTGCAGGATTCAGAAATGCACTGAGCCGGGTAATCATAGCTCTGATCTTGGCATGAGACATACACTGGAAGTGGTACACGTTCACTTAACTTTAAACATTTCTGGTGAAGATGTCTCCCTCTAGGCCCACCATCCAGACTCCCATTTTAACCAGCGGGGAGAGAGAGGGCAAAGAAGACCGTGATTCATCTACTGTAGACAACTACATTAGGAGGAGATGAATTACACTCTCAGCAGGCCTGTTTCTCTCTGCTGAGTGCAAAGGGAGTCTAGACAAGTTGCTCAGATGGAGATGTCTCATAGAAGAGCTGAGCCCAGCATGCTACCCAAAAGCATCTTACAATGCTTATGGTGGTGACTTGCAGACTCTGCCAGGCAGCAGCTCAAACCAGTCATCCCATGGAAGTTTTAAAGGTGTTTGTTGGCTCCAAGATCACCCTTCTCTGCTATTGCTAAAAGCCACTGCTGGAACTTAATGGGTTAGTGAAAGGGCAAACGTTTCCCAAGATTTCTCCTCCAGCTGTTGACTTTGCTCATTTTAAAGCCACTTGTGCACGGTCAACATCACACCCCATCCGTGTTTAGTCAGTAAGTTCCCCGCTTGCAGCACCAGCAAGGAGAAAGAAATCAAACAAAACACAAAAATGTAATCATCAAACCATGAAAACCAAAATCACTGGAGTTCCCCCCCATGAGACCCGTCCCACTCATGTCTGTGTTTGTCACCTTCTGTGTTCGGGCAGGGCCTCACGCGTGTGCCTGTCCTCGTTGGGGCAGCGTGGGCTCTGCAGCCGTACAGGCTGGTCACAAAAAGCCCCATTCAGAGGGGCTGGGGAGCAGTCACAGTGTCAGTCCAGGATACAGATGTTACAGAACTAGGTGTTTCTTTCCTCCATCAGTCTCTCCCAGGATCGCCCAGAGCATCCGTGAACGAAGCACGCAGCTGAAAAGGATCCCTCACAATTACATCTCTCGCACTTGCACTGCTTCCAAAGTTTACATTTCCCCTCTGCTGGTATGACTCACGCGCGTGTTCAGTCTTGCAGCTTCCCTCTCCCTCTTACACCACGGGAACATGTGTTACCAGCCAGCTCCAGAGCTGTCACGTTTATACCGGCTGGAAAGATAATGCTTGTCACCACCTGGAAGGGATTACAGCTGCTGTCTTTCAGCAGAGCTGAGGAGGAGGGAGGAGAGGCAATGCGAGACTTGCACAGCTGTGCGGCGTGTTTGGCTGTGCGTAGCCGTATGGCATGTTTTGCTGTGCATCTCTATTCCTCTTTTGGGTGGGTTTTTTTTACCAGCCAGACAAATTGCTTCTTGGTGTATGTTGGTTTTGTTTGCTTGTTTGTTTTTTAAATAGGAAATGTTCAGTGAAAGACGATAAAGAGCATGGTGAAAATGAAAGTGTAAACCACTGAAATAAAAGACATGTGCTTTCTAAAGCTGAGGTCTTCATAGATGTGTGGAAGCAGACACTCCTCTCACTAATGGAGAGCAATAATCCCCCTTTCCTGGTGGGTCCTTGCTGACCTAGCACTGTATTTAGCTCCAGCCACTTGAAATCCCAGCTGCCTTACAGGAAGGGGTGCTTTGTTGTTATTTCTGGACCTCAGGCTCCTCCAGTAGGCTTTGTTCTGGAGGGCAGGGAGAGTTTCCGAGCTGGCCGTGTGTGTGCCCTGCAAGATCCCTCTCTTTTTTAATTGGAGGGTGGAGAACTTGCACTACTGGGCTTGGTGTCTCCTTGGTGAGTGGCAGGAATAAGTGCTCCTCCTAACACGGGGTTAGGAATGGGAAGGGAAAACTCAAATCCATGCACACATCAAACTCCAAAATCAGACATTTGGAAGTTGCAGTGTTTTGCTCTGAAAGTGCAACACTACTTTTCTGCAGCAAGGCAGACCTTAAGGTTAAGTCCATCAGTCCCATTACTCCTCCAGAGAGGTACGTCCTCTTGGATGCAGGAGGAGTGGGCTGTGATGAGGACATGGGATAAGAACTACAAAACAACAGTTTAAACTGTTGCAGTGGATGTTTCATATGAGCACAGATTACATCCTTGGCAGTAGTCAGTCCCTGCAATTTGCCCTCCTCCAAGTTAGATACCTTGAGTACATGGAAGATAAACAACTGGGGGAGGGTATCTAAGGTCTGCAACAAACACAGGCTATTTGGGGCTCTGGGATCTCTCCCCATCTCTTCTGTTGGAGTTGTCCCACTTTTGGTGAATAAATATTCCCAGGGTCAGAAAGAGACGCAGGGCATACTCGGCAGAGGGCTCAGTTTCTGGGTTTCTGAATGGTGAATCATTCAGCCTTTTATATCCCAGAAAAGTGCAAGACACCAAGACATCTTCTGAACTGTGTCGACCCAATGCAGTCTTTCCAGGAAGCAGCTCGGCTGGGGTTTCCCTAATTATTTCAGTCCCTATTATTTGACTATGGACAGCTAGGTGTATACACATCCTTTATATGCCAGGGAAAGAGAGGGATTATTTAGGGAGGGATTCCTGATGTCTGAGACAGAAGGGGTGGTATTTTCTGTGATTCTCTAGAACATGCTCAGGCTGGAGATGTCCATTTGCTCATGCCCCTAAGCCACAGAGCCCATCACCATGTCAGGCTGAAGGAGCAATCTCGGTAACCCTGTAGCTGCTTCTAATTTTAACTCCATGCCCTCTGAGCTGAGCACCAGGGTTTGTGCAGCTCCAACAGGAAGAACTCCCTCTGACCTTTCTAATTTCAGGAGCTTGATGCTTGCTTATCCCTGCAATCCACAGGAAAACCCCTACCTAAGAGCAACCTGCACAGTTTGCATTGCATTGCAGTGAATTGCATTTTGCATTTGCTGCAGCTGAGAGGACACAGCTCTGCTCAGAGAAGGATGTATTTATTCTAAGCCCTCTGGTGTGAAAGTGGGGTTGAACCGTGAGGGTTGAAAGGGCAGGCTGTGGCAGGCTTGTGTTTCTTTTTCCTCAGTAAAAAGGGCTGACTCCTCCTTAGCCTATTGCAGAGTCCTGGCCAAAACCAGTGACATGTGTTAACCTATCAGCTCTTGCATAAAGGATGGTGCTTGGGCTCCTTTTCCAGTTTTAAAAGAGCTGAGTGAGGCTCTTTCAGTCCTGTGACAGAGAGGGAGTAGGCGTAGGAGCAAGGTCAGGACAGTGCTTCCTAAGCGGATAGAAATGCTTTGCCGTGGTGCCTAATTAGTCTGCTACAGTACAGAAATCTTCCCCCTTCACCGGTCCCCGATCTGGGAGTTCTCCGCGGTCCCAGGCGGCAGGACTGCCTTAGGACAATGGCTGTTTTGGCTCCTGTTCTGGCACTCCTGATCCCTTGTGCTGAGGTACAGAGACTTATAGCTCTAGGACCCAGACTCAATAAACATCATCACTTCCCACTGCAATGCTGTCTTGAAGCAGTGCCTCTCCTGTCCATGACAGCAACCTCAATCACTGAAAGCTAATTCCATGTTAAGCTTCATGAATACATGGGTAAGCCTCTGGAATATACAGAAATCTCTTTGTTGTACACCAAACATTTGAAGAATAATTTGCTGGTTGCTAAACATTCAAATATCTCTATTTCTCTTTCAAGCATCAATTTTTCCCCAGGTCACCCAGAGCAAGACCTTTACTGAGATAAAAGGGACTGGTCCCTGATGTTGAGAGTGTCACTGGGCAGCAGGATTCACCCGTGTTAGACTCTGCCTTCAGGAGCAGGCAAGGGATGCAGCCAGATCCGGCTCTCACTTGTCTCTGTCCTGTGCTGCGGTCTTTCCCTTGCCATGCCTCCATGTGTCAGACACATGATTCACCCAACACCTATGTCAGGCATCACGGAGGGCGGCCACAGCCCAGTGCTGCAAACCCTGCAGGGCTCCATGCGCCACGGTGTCCCGGGGAAGGGCACACACTCGGCTGCTCTCTCACTTCATGGGTTCCACGATGCTCACTGACCCCATGCACCAACCAAGCTGTGGGCTGGGGAGTGTTAAGGCTTCCCCAGTTTATGGTGGCATTAGACATGCGAGGCTGGTTTGAGCTGCTAAACCTCAAAGCCAGTCAGATGATGGAGCAGACAAGAGAACAGAGATTCCACATTAAAATCTACAATGATTTGAAGAAAAAGGGTTTTCCTGTTAATAAAAGCATCCCTATGCTTCTGAAAAACCCATATTATGTTTTATGGCAGAAGCCTTGATCTCTTCTCCAGTCTCCCACTTTGCCCCAAACCTAACCTTGAAAGCAGATACCCATCAGTCCTAACATGTTGTATTTTGCTTGACTTCCTAAGAAACCTGGAAGAGTAAAAGCAGGACACTAAGGAGTTCCCTGGGGACAGACCCATAATGCTTGCTCCAGAGATGAGGAAAGCTTCATTCAGACTTGGCACCATGTTGCACACCTGAGAAACCCATCCCAAGAAGACAAGTCCACAGCAAAGGAGTAACTTCTTGGAAGTTACTCATGGAGCAACTTAATTTTCGAAGCCACAGCCCTGGTGATGCACTTAATAAATATGGGAACTACGGGGATGAGACCAAGCTAGTGAGGACAGCAGTTCCTGGAAAAATCAGTCCACAACAGCAACGTGTGCCAGAAAGGAAGGAGAACATGGGGAGTAAAATGCACCCGCTCTGTGAGATCTTTGTTATCTCCCACAGCTGTTGCCTATGCTGAACTGCAAGGATTTAGTTACCTCAGATGTATTTTGGAGCTGCCAGCCAGTCACAGCGAAGTACCTCATCTAATCTCATCAGGTTTCACCTTCCTGTGACATCCCTTCAGCAAGGAAAGAGGATTGTGCATCTCTGGCCACACCCTAGATTCACATCACGTGTAGGAGTGCTGCTGCTGGAGAGGAAGGACAGAAGATGGGAAAAAGCTGAGCCCCCCCGTATTTCCCTCACTTTCCTGTTGCTCCTCCCTATTTCTTCCTGTCTGGTGATCCTAGCAGAGACTGTCCGTTTCCCAGCAGGATGACAGGAACACAACATCCCTCTTGGGCTTAGGGCTATTCCCTGCCAGGGTAGCAAGGAGGGCATTAGGGGAGCTGGGAGATCCCCTGTCTCACGACCACCAAGGAAGAGAGGAGGAACAGAGCATCCATCCCCAAACAGGGTTCTGGATACATGAGCAAGTACAGGTGTCTTAGAGTCTCTTTTCCAAATCAGGAGTGGTTCAGACAATTCTGCTCTTTGTTTTTGCCATGTTGGAGGGGATCGATTTGTGGAAAATGAAAGGGATGGATTTGGATTAGTGTCATTAATAATCAAGAATTAGAATTCAGGCCTACATTAATTACATCTGTAGATGATGCTAAGATGGGAAGACATTTTACAGTGTCATGACCCTCAGGACCTTAAGAGCCAACTCCATGACCAGGGTCTCATAATAGCTTCTTATTGTTTTATGTGAATCATCTGGAGAAAGAGGAAGACCCGCTTTCCTCTAGCATGGGTTGTACAAACCCATAGAGGAACTTTGAAATAACCGCACTGCCTTCCTAGCCAAAGACATTTAGGGATGGTGCTTAAACCACAGCTCTTCCCGTAGCACTTACAGTTGTCTAGCTAACTCTGCCAGTACCTGTCCTTCTGCTATTGATCATGCATAGCCACCCAAACCCTGGTGACGCTGAGAAATATGTGTCTACAGGCTGGTATTTCTCCACTCATCATACTCATTGGCCTTGATCTGGTCAGTGTTCTCAGAACCGCCTACGCCACACATGGTCAGCAAAAATAGACACAGAAATGCTTTCTCAAGTCCCACCAGTGTCTTTCACTCAGGGGCATTAGTAGGGAACTAAAATCATGAGTGGTCTAAAGATTTCCTATCTGGAAGCTGTTTTGTTTTGCATAACACATCAATGGGGAGAACATTGTCTTTCAGGGCAATGCACTTACTGTTGAACTATGCAATCATTGCTATACACTGTTGGGTAGCTTTAATGGAAAAGAAACAGTGAGGAGTATCAGAGTACCTCTGGATTAGTGCCCTCTCCTATATAAGATGGGAAATGTAGGTTCAAGCTCCATACGGAGTTATCTGAACAAGAGTCTCCTGAAAGTTAGGAGAGATGGTCTAACCGCTAAACAGGCAAGAGGTTACTTCCGCCTGCTGCTGCAATTTATGCAAGGAACAGGTTGGCATCTTCTGAATACACCCACCGGATCAATCTCGAAAGCTAAGCAGGTAAGGACATGCTCAGCTGGTGAATCCCAACAGGGTTTAGATGTGAGTAAGCTCCTCACTGATCATCACTGTTGAGACTTAGGCAGCTCCAAACATGTCCAGAAATGGAGAAATGTATATGCTGTGAGGACTGGACTGATGGGAATAAAAAGCATCTGGTGCATCCTGGGATAGGTGGCTGCAAACTGAGTGTTTGGAGGATCAGAAATGAAATGCACAGACAGAATGTTCAAGGGCAGAAGGTGGACTCATAAATGACAGCATACCAAAATAAGTAAATACATTAAAAAAAACCCAAAAAACACCCCAAAAAACCCACTTAGGTATGAACTACACAGATTTAAATTTTGATGTAAGTAGTTTTTCAGCCATTTATGTGCTTTTGTCCAGTGTGAGGCCAAAAGTGTTCTAGATTTCTTATTGGTGAGTCAGTATGAGAAATACTGATTGAGGCACCCAAATCTTTGTCCCTCTTTATCCCTGCTGACTGCTACTGTGTCCTTTGACTTACACCACCATGAGTTCAG
The DNA here is from genome assembly GCA_013389945.1 of Fregata magnificens. Taxonomy (NCBI): domain Eukaryota; kingdom Metazoa; phylum Chordata; class Aves; order Suliformes; family Fregatidae; genus Fregata; species Fregata magnificens. The sequence goes on from WAAD01007979.1 coordinate 381,480, forward strand.
AAGTGGGTGGGCTCAGGCTGCACCAGCAATGTACCTTGAATACTGGAGTGAAATTGGTGAGGTTGTAAAAGAGTTTCCAGCGAGGACACTCTCATTTGGGCATTAATAATTCACCACCCAACACATGAGCTTCTTAAATGCTATTAGGAGCACGCGGAACAGACAATTGATGTGATCTCTGCTTGAAACTTTTTGATATCTTTAAATCCTTTTTCTGGACACAGAAAAATTTTCAATTAGCCTGGCTATGAAACAAGCAACGTCCTGACAATAGCACCGCAGGAGGTAAGTTCTCCTCCCTAGAAAACCTTAAAGAAATACAAAAATTTTTGCTGAGAGACATTAGGAGACAAGAGTATTACAGAAATTAGTTTCATCTGGGGTTGTTTCAGTGCTAGCAGAAAGAAAGATACAATTTCCATCTGAATTATAGCCAGTATCGTGCTGGCACCAGTGGCATGTTTACATGTAGCAGGACTTTTTGCCAGAATTTCCTAACTCAGTGAAGACATGGTAAGTTTTCTTCTGTAGCCTGAAAATGGGATGTTCAGGCAGTTACCACCCAAAGGAGGAGATGTGCTGATGGTTTCCACCCAGTTGTGAGCATGGGTAGATACAGCAGCTATACGTGGGACAGCAAGTCAGACGGGCATTCAAACAGGGAAGTGAGTTTCTCCACAACAGTAAGAAGAGGCATCCAGAAACAGGGAAACATTTTGGCGCTACTGTTCTTGGCACTCCCATATACATCCCTATATGATTTTCAAAATCTCCGTTACAAGGTCTTCCTAGCACATAGCTCTTGCTTTTGGAAATTAACTACTCTAAAGGTTTGCAGCACTATGAAGCCCTAAGAGATACAGATAGCACAGAGCCCTTGCTAAGCTCAGGGAATCCAGAACAGCTTTCTTTTTTGAAGAGTCAGACCCACTAATTCTCTTCGTCCCTGATGCAGAAGCAACTTGCTTAGCAGAACTAGGCAGGACTCAGATTTTTGCGGTGGAAGTGCTAGCTTTGCTTCCTGCACCTTTTATTGGTCACTATGAATAGATACCAAATAGAATATGCTAAGTGTTAGCCCAATGGAAACTGTGTTTGTAAGCTTATGATGTTCTTTGAGACAAGTATCGTGCTGAGCATCAGTGGTGGCTTTCCACTGAAAATAAAGGGGGTGTCTGAAATAACAAGCCTTTCCCTGGCCAGGTAGCTCTACGGCTACATTCAGGAACACATGTAGGAGCCTAAGTCCCACAGAAGTTAGTAGGACTACCTATTTTTCTGAACACAGGTACCTCATCCAAATTTTTCATGACCTTCTCAGATGGCCACAGAAATTACTGCAGCAAGTTGTCAAGAGTCCCATGGTATTTAGTGGGTCGGACTTTCCTGTGACAATGAACCACTGAAGAGGTAGACATAAGGGCCACTACAAAGGCAACTGAAGTCGCATGTGAAGGCTAAGAAATTGCCTTCCAGTTTGGGGAATGCTGCGTGCAAGGTTGATCGGTGCTGAACTAAAATTTGACCACACCTTGTTGGAGATCCACACTGTCTCCCTGCTGGAATCACCCATCCACCCATGCACACATGCATGCTGTTCTTGCCTTCTCCAGGAAAAAGGTGATTCATTTTGATCCAGCACCTCATGGTGCATCTTCCAGATGGGGGAATCCAGCACAGGACCACCCTGCCTCTGTGTTTGCGGTCCCTTCCTCCTTGGTGAGTCCTCTGTGACCAGTCTTCCCTCAATGCCTAAAGAGAGGTAAGATAAAACCCCACATCATGGGACAGAAGAGCAATCAGGCAGCTGGGATGAGGCGTCACTGGAGGAATCCCTGTTATCAAGTTCATGATACTTAATAATAGCGATATGCAGATATACTAATTATGATAACCCCAAGAAGCCCAGCAACTTGGAAGAACTCAGCTACACTAAACATGAGCAAGTAAAGATTAATGACAGACCATATCCCACCCCTTCGGAAATGGAGTCACTGAGAGACAGATGAAGGCAGTGAAACAGATTAAGTGGATTAAACAAAAAGCAAAAAAGAGAGGGTGACAAGACAACAAAAACTGCACAGAGTGAAATGCTCCACCATTACAGACAGCAGCATGAACAAATCATGTGTGCCAGAAATAAATGACACTAGCAGATGATCATCCAGTTCCCTACCCTGAAAAACAGTTTCTGCCAGTCTTTTCTTGTCTGGGCAAGTTTTAAACCTCCTGAGCAAATGGGTTTAAACAGTGTCATGTGTGTTTTCTTGGGTTATTCATACCTGCATTCAGTGAACTGCAGAAACAAACGAAGATGGACAAAGCACAGAAATACGGTAGCAGGGAAGACAGGAAGAAAGAGCAATGTGAAGGCAGGTAGAAATGTACACAGCAATGCAAGGAGGCAGCTGGAAATAGCTGGGGATCGTCTGTAAGAGTAAGGCTTCAGTTTGATATATGGTACCAGAGACATTATTAATGATTTGCTTGTTTTTACCTTTAAAAACTTTGGGTGGATTATTTATTATGTCACCACAGTGCTCATATGATCTATGAAAGGGGCAATAATATGTATCTGTTCCTGGCCTCTCAGATTCACTGCATTTTTACAGCCTTTAATTAGGATTTAATCCTGCACTCCCAAAACAGAGAAAGAGTATGTAGTATACTTAAAGCAAAAAGCAAAGAAGAAAACCACTCTCCCCTTACTTAAAATATCCTGTATGCCTTTCTACCATGAATGAACAGTTCTGCTGATAGTCACTGCAGCATCTTCACAGGTCAAAGGATTTATTTTCCTTTGAAAATAATAATCCAGGGAAACCCAACTGGATTAGAAATCCTGCTAGAGCCCTAACTTTAGCATCCTTCCATGAAGTCAGCTGGTAAAGCAATGTTTAGCTGGTTGCTGAGTGGGGATCTCTGCGGTAGGTGGGTCTTCTGCATTTGGGGGAAATTGCATGTGATTTGGACACAGCCTTATCATTTGGGGCTGGGGAAAGACAGGAGGAGCTATGTATCAGACTCAGCCATCATCCTCGTTGGCCACGAAAGGGCGGAACTGCAGATCCCCCACCACTATTGGTGTCCTCAACGCATCTTAGCGTCTTCCCTTGGGAATCCCTCTTCTCTTCACCTGCTGGGATCTGTGCTTGGTTGCAGCCAAGAGTCAGTGCCGAGGTGGGAAACAGTGGCCTTTGAGATGCCTAAATCTCTTGACCCCTGGACTCCTGTCCTCCGATAGAAAAACTCTGCACTCACATCAGAGACCACACAGGTATTCCCTCGAGGAAGCCAATGGGTTTGTACTGGCCGTGGCATAACCTGGGAGTGAGTCAGCCCAAAAAGACAAGGAAAGAGAGGAAAGCTGATCGGTGGCATAGAAATGGAGTGAGCGAATTGTCAGAGAAGGGCAACTCAGCACTGGCACACCCAAGGGAGAGCTGCTCTTGATGAAGGTCAATGCAGACAAGGTGAGTGTGAAGTGCTTCTCCCAAAGCTTTGGGATGGAGTGTGTCTGGATCACTCCAGCTCTGACTGGTACTGGGATCTGGGGTGATTTTTGAAGCTGTCTGACTGAAAAACACAGATTTGCTGGCTCCCTTGCAAGCTGGGACACAGGAAGCACCCTGTGGTTCTCTGCACACACTGAGAAATCCCATAACCACTGCCTCAAGCTGAACTTGCCCTTTGGGCAGGAGAAGGCTCAAAATTTGCAGGTCAAATGTAGCCATGGTGCTGAGGAAATGGAGACCTCAGAGGTTGTATTATTGTGTTACTGTTCTCCTCCATGAGCAGAGCATCTATTCCTGGTGGTTTGGCGAAGGACAATAATAAAACAATCAGAATAAATATTCTGAATAGTGGGAAAATGCACTTTTAACCTGCCCTGTAAGCACACCTCCTGGTCTGATTCTTCCCCTCTTCAATGCTTTGCTGTGTGCTTTTGTTTGTCAATAGTTTTAATGCATGAGTGCGGATATGGGTGTTCATTCAATACCTAGTGCAGTTCCAAGGGGCATGTTTCCACCTAGCAGCACCCGAGCTCCTTAATTCTAGTTGCTTTGGGTTTGGATGGGCTGGGAGATGGGTGCTGGTGAGGTCAGGAGGTGAGTTACCTGGGGATTGCTTCACGGTGATGATGGCAAGTTTCTAACAGAGGTAGAAGACCATTGTTCTCTCGTCTGAGTTTCTAGATTTACTTCTCAGGACATGGGTTGTGCTAATCATTCCTGCACCTGTGGATGAGGTCTGCAAATTCTCACCCTAGACTATCCCAGCATGAAGCTATGAAGAAAGAGGAAAAGGGATGGCCCATAACAGGTGTCCTGCACTCATCCAAGGTCATCCTTTAGCAGAAAAGTGGAGCTGCAGACATCAAAATGCGAGGAATAAGGCCCAGGACAGAGCTGACATGAGCTGTGGGATGAGCAGAACCACAGGGAGACAGTGACACATAAAGGGAAAGATCAGCACACGACATTATGTATTAATGATACACACAGCAAACTTCATCTTGGGGAAAAACAGAAAACAACAACCACTGCAAAACAGGAATGGACATGTTTTACGAAATAGTAAGGACAACTGTATGAAGGACCATTTATTACAGGGTCTGACCAGAGGTCCTTCTAGCCCTTACCATGTCTCTGCAATGTTTAGCAATTTTTAGGAAGAGTGTGTAAGAAGTGAGCAGCGTACAGGACACTCCCCAGTAAACCCAGCTGCAACGAAGCTAGAGCTCATGGTCTTGGGGAGTCGTTGTTGTAACTTTGTGTTTAGCTCCTAGCTGCTATAAGGTTCTTTAAACAATAACTCAAGGTGTTTAATATTCTTTTTATTAGACTGCAAGGAGGCACTAAGGAATCATGGATGCAATGTGACTTTCCCAAAACAACCCCAGAACCCAATTCCTGTCTTCCAAGTTGAGCACCCACCATTTCCCATCCCATCTGCAAGCAAAGCCTCGTATCAGCACAAAACCCCAGCTGCTTCCAGCCAACAAAAAAAAAAAAAAAAAAAAAAAAAAAGGACTATTTAAAAAAACCCCAGCGGCTCCCAGCCAAAAAAAAAAAAAAAAAAAAAAAAAAGAAAGGACTATTTAGAAAATCCAATGGTCCTTGGGCAAAGCAAGAGCTCACCACGTATCCTGGTGGAAAGACTTTAACCTCAAGCGAAAATGATGTTAAAACAAACAGACAAATAAGGTGTGGACCCAGCTTGCTTTAAAACAAACACATGACTTTTGATCACGTATTGGTTATTAAAACTCCTCAGATAAATATAAACAAGAAGCTGCCTGAATTCACTTCAGCTGCTCTCATTGTACCGTTTACCCAAGTCGAGAGACTCTGAGGTTCATTTTTCAGTTTCAGTCCGCGATGCCTTGCTGAGGATGATATAATGCTCTCCATAACCTCTCTGTCCTGGAAGAAGCCACGCTCAGTCAATACCCCATCGGGTTGACAGGTCCCAAATCCCATTGCAAGCCATGATGGATTGTCTCGGGGTGAGATTTCATATATCTCCTGCTTTCAGAGGGGAGCGGACACAAATAATTGGTGTCACTTTCACTGGGCTGGTGCCAAATGCTGACAAAACAGTTCCTAATCAGAAGTGCCGGTGATTTTCGCTGGGATTTGCGTGCTGGACAACAGGAAAGTGTCATCGTGGCAGCGAGCTCAAGGGGCCTCAGCTTGCTGAGACACGGTGGCCTCTTGGACAATGCAGGAGCTCGCTGTTGTGAGGAAGGTTGGTGGCACAGCCAGCTCTGCAAGAGCTGTGTGCAGGCCTGGAAACATGGCTAAAGGCTCACCCTGAGCCCTGGAGAGCTCAGGAGTCCAGGAGAAAGGTCCTTATGCTTCTGTAAATCAACCCTTAATACCCTGTTGAAAGACCTGCAGGATGCTGCCGTGTAACAGCGTCTAGGGTGGTGACAAGTTCCTTGCATGCATGGCTGGGTGCTATATGGAGCTATATGGTGCTATATCACTGTTTCAACCCTAAAACCCCACTGTTTCAACCTACCACAGTTTCAACCCTAAAAACATGACTATTTCTGAAGTCATTCCGGAGTGAAGAGGGACTAGCGCCTTTCTCAATATCATAAAGCGAGCCTAGAGCCAGGGCCTGACCCCAGATCTCCTACATCCTAGGTCTGTTTTTCCCACAACACTTCTCCTACCCCAAGCCCCCCACCTCTTTGTTACCCCCCTGCCTTTCACCGAGAGCCCTTTGGGCCAGCAGGCTGAGACCCCAGCCCTAACGCTGCCCCCAGCGCTACCAAAACATGGCAGGGATATGTAGCTATTCCCTGGGAGGATGAACCATCTTGACATACCTCCTGGGATAAATCAAATTTAACTCCCCTAAGCCAGTGGGGTGAATGGTACTGCAATACAGACCAGGTCTCGCTGAAAGGTTTCAGACTGTAAGAGAGATTCACCCAGTAATGACACCCGCGTTTCTATACTTAAGAAATTGGACTTGGTGACACATGAATAGAGGGAGGGTATTTTACATGTCCCCAGGGCTTTCAAAGGCTGCTTAATTGTCCTCCTCCTCTCCCACTTTTCCTTTGCTGTATTGTTAGCGTTATCAACAATTCCCATGCACTATACCACCATGCAGGAAAATAATTCAACACCTGGCACTGGACTTGTATCCTGTCTGCAGGGGCCGCAGGGCGAACAATTAGGTCTGCATCTACCGTATGGCACCGCACACGGCGAGCGGGGAAGGAAACCTGGGGCAACCGCACAATTGACGGGGAAGCATCAGCCACGCTCGGAGGATTAGTTGGCCGTTAGCAGATTTGCTGTTCCAACTCTGGACTGGAGTTGAGACATGTGTGCATTTGACGCCCTCTGCTGACTATATGATAAATAGGAGTATATCATATTTAATGCTCTAATTCAAAGCCAGACCCAATGTCGCTGGGTCTTAACAACCCTATTCTTACGTGAGCATGAAATAATAAAAATATGGGATGGAAGGTCCTTCTAGTCTCTGCCCTACCCCAAAACAAAAATCAATTTTGCTTGAATTCTGACTGCCGTAATTGAGTCCATCTTCTTCTTAAAACTTCTTTTCAAAGACATTTTTTTCCTTGCTTCATTCTGGCATTTGCCGTTCCTCTGCCAGTTTAACAGCATGGTCAGTTGACTTCCAGTGTTTGCATCCCGGCAGTACGGATGCAGCCATGGGCTCTGAGGTCCTCAGGAGGAGGAAAGTGGAAGGTGTGAGGTCCCCACCACCATTGGCCTGATACCTCGCAGAGTTTCTGAAGCTGTGAAGAATCTGGCCCAGCTTTGGCTCCCAGGACCATTAGTTCCCCCCTCCCTGCACAGCACAGCTAAAGTTGAGGAAGAAGACTGACCACTCAGGCTGAATCTTCTTCCAAAAATTCTCAAAATCCAAACAAATCTACCCTTTCCAAGTACAGATTTGGCAATTTCCTCCTTCAAGAATTGCAACTTTTTGTTCTGAGGCAGAATGTACCTTTTTTCCCCACAGAAGAGCAGTGAGAGGGAACCAGCAGCATGGGCTGATGCCTTGTCAGGGAGTGACCAGCTGGTTGCTCACAGACCTTTGAATTAGAAACCAGTCATGGTAACTTGTCCACCTGTTCTGCCAACATCTCCTGCACTGGGCTGGCAGCCTCGTGGGGTTACCTGGTCACTGGAGAGGGGGAAGATGCACTATAAAAGGTTATTGTGCTTTGTGCAAAGGCTCAGAATTACCCGAGTTAATAATTCTGCTTATACTACCGAGCAGAGGGGGATTTTATCCAGGCTGAAATACAAGTATGCTGACCACAAGGGATATATGCAGATACAGAAAGCACACTGCATTTTCTATTGGTACCAAGGTTCTTTAATTTGCAGGGACTTTTAAGAAATCCCTTTGCTAATTCAATATCTCTTGCTCTCCGCCTGTGCCATGATCATACCGTCCAGGCAGCAATATCTGAGAGAGCACGTGTCTGTGAGAGACAGCCTTGTGGGGTCTCATGGGAAGACGCACATCTTGTGGACTGAATTGTGGAGACATGGAGTCAGAAACTGCAGCCAGGCTGTGCTTTGACCGATTTTTGAAAGCACACTGACCCTGTTTCAACACTCTGCTATCTGGTACCTGAAAAGAAAACCCTTAGGGAACGCAGACCCCATGTACAAAGTTTAGGTGCCACCTCTGTCTTCCTCTGAGCTATTTCTCGCTTGTAGAAAATTTTATCCTCACCTCTGTCCATCGATTAAAGCAGCCAGAGGGATTAGGGAAGACTCAGGTTCAAATTCCTCATCCTAGGGGTGATTCAGACCAACAGCTCTTAATTGCACTAAGGTATACTGTGCCTTACAGCGAGTCAGGCTGTGAGCAAAGGTACTTTGCACGCAATGCTTGCACGCTTTTTGGACCGCTCAGAGTGACTATCACTCAGAGGGCACTTATGAAGGATCTTCATTAGCGCATTACTCCAACAAATGGTTTAGGTGCCTACAACTAGCAGGCAGTTCATGACTCTGAACAAAGGTGCTTAGGACCTTCTCTCACCCAAATAGCAAGACCTTGTGCCCAAACTGACCAACTGAGACGTGTCCACCCTGCGAAGGGTGTCCTCTGGATTGCATTCTCGGGCAGCTCACAGGGGTTATTTACAGCTCCCAGACTCGGTCATTGCAATTTTGATGTTCAGGAAAGCCAGGAGGTGTTTAGGTCACTTGTTTTCCAAGTGAGGAGAAGCAGACACAGTTTTCTTGTAAGAAATCTGAATTAGCCATCTCCTCTCTGCAGTGCTCAGGGGAAGCCAGGTACCTAACTTCAGCTCACAGGGATGAAGGCACTTAAAAGCTGGGTCCCGCTTGGTGTTGCAATGACTAACCCACTCTTGTACTGCTCTCTCCCACGTCCCACCTGCACCCGAACATGGCAGCTCTCCAGGCTCCCAAGCGCTGATGAAAGTGTTGAGATTTAGTTTTAACGTTGGGAAATATTTCATCTTGACAAAACAACAGCCATATTTCCTGTATCTTTACACAAAAGAAATAACAGGCATATGTGTATCAAGTGTATTTATCTATACAGGATTTTGCCGTACAAGGAACAATAGAAACTTGAATCCGTGCAGTTACCCAACCACAGCAGAGTGTTTAGACTTTTTTTTGTTGTTTTGGAAAATATTGTGCATACGGGAGTTCCTTAACACAGCAAGACAGCAGGCAGCTTCCTGTTATGAAAACAGTCAACAACCTGACATTCAGCAATCTGACATTCCCCGCACCCAACGTGATAAACAGGGCCGATAAAGATCTGCCACAATAGGTACAATAGCACCCCCCTATAAAGGAATAGGACGTGGAAAGAGTCTCAATACACAAATATCCCAAGCCATCTCTTCCAGCTTCTTTTATACAGTAGATAATCTCATCCTGCTTTCCATATTTTCCCAACATTGATTCACTTCCCCTCAGGCAGGGGTCAAAGTAGGAGCTGGGTGGTTGATACCACTTTCTCGCAGGTCTTTGTAGTTCAGAGGCAACGCTCGGCTGAGATCTGAAAACTGTTTACTGGGTTTCCCTTCCTCCTGCCATTTATGATCCCTGCATTTCAATGCCACAGCTGCTGAACTCATCTAGCTTGTCCCCAAATTCACCTCCTTGATCTGAATTAAACTCCAGAAGCAAAACAGAAAATAGTGGGAACCTCTTCCCCCTTCCTTGACCTTGGTAATGGATGCTGGAGCTGCCTCTTTTCCTCCCTGACTCCCTACAGCACCCACCAGAGTGGGGCTCTGAGTCCCTCTGCTGAGGCTGCAAGAGAAATATCAGATAACATTAATTATTCAGATAATATTAATTATTCACCACCACCCCCCTCCCACCAAATAAGTGCAGGGTGCAGACTTGTCTCTCATCAGAAAAGTGACTGCAAAATAAAAGAGGGGGATCTCCTTCATTGCTACTCAGCTCCTCTATTTTATAAGGGCTTCAACCGTTTTCCACGAACCCCAGTGAGCTTCAGTAGAGCATCTCCCAGCTTTCCCTCATGGGCCGTGCTTCCTTTTCTGCATCCTATAGGAAAATACTAAAGACTCAGCTGCTGTGTCCTAACAGCCTTTTGGATACCTCCCAGGCAGCGGAGACAGGAGGGAGACAGCCTAATCTTCATCTTTTAGCTCTCAAAGAAATGACAAGCTCTCCCTGGCTGGCAGAAGTCTTTGTGGAGAGGAGGATATGCTCTGTGGCATGGAAAATTTTGAAGCACTCCTTGGAGTGACGACGCAGTCCCTTTAGCCCTTGCCTCCGCTGCTCGCTTACAAAGAAGCTTCCTCTGAAGCTTCCTTTGAAACCAGCATCCCCATCCCAGCAGTGCAGCTCAAACCCCACTTTAAGAGGAGATGTGAAGGAGGGTAGACATTGTCCCATGCAAACTGGGTGCAGGAAGATTGCCTCCCACATGCAATACCTGACCAGAGGTAACATTTATTAGACCAGAGGTAGCATTTATTACTTAATATAGCTTTTATTGCTTTTGAAGGTATTTGAGTTCTTTCTGCCATGCTTTGGTAGAACAACATATCATAGAATGGTTTGGGTTGGAAAGGACCTTTAAAGGTCATCTAGTCCAAACGCCCTGCAATGAGCAGGGACATCTTCAACTAGATCAGGTCGCTCAGGGTGGACTTTATGGTGGCTGGGGTACACAAGGCCAGCAGCCTGGAGCAAGGCCATCAGCAACATCAAGGCAAGAGCTTGTCCTCGTGCCCCCAGACAGCGGACGAGTGCCTATGCGATGGGGATGCACAGCCTACAATTCCCACATGCTGTGGTGCCTGTGCCCTGTCTTTTAAGGGAAGAAAGGGCCATCGTTTTCTTTGAAAGCACAGTTGCAGGAGGCACTTGTTCAGCAGGTAACTTGTGTGCCATGAGGACATTGAAGCACCTTTGGCACTTCACCACGAGGCCACAGCCTGGGGAGCTGGGCTCTGACTTCAGGGCACTTCTCCCTGATGCTCATACCATGCTGTTTTGCCTGGACTGACAACAAAACCCTGTTGCGGGAGGGCTGCTGGGCATGTGGGCAGGCTAAGACATGGATGGAGAGATACGTGGGTCTCAATCTCCATTTGGCAGAAAGGTGTACAAAGCTCTGTGCTTGTCAATGCCAGCTGTTTTATTCTCTGCCCTTTCTGTTTTAGAAATAATATTATACTGCCGTAGGCCTGTCTGGTTGTAAAACAAAGATTTCCCATCTTTTATTTTCCCCACACCCAAAGACCCACTGTCATCAGTATATAAGGGATGTAAAAATGGACAAGAAGCAGAGGAACGATGTAGAAAGTTGCACAGCTGCTCCATATCATCACATTTTGACTTTTTGATTAATAGGATGGTGGGATGGAGGGGAACTGTGTCTGTGGGTGGGATTCAGCTCCAGATTAGAGGAAAGACTCGGTTATCTTAACACAATTTTTTGGTGTCATTTGGGTTTGAGGTCTAAATTGCATGGCCCACCGCTGCTGTTCCAGAGACATGTACCTCCCTTTTAAGTATCTGTTCCGTGCAGATCCCTGGAGTACCTCTGACAGCTCTCAGGGCCTGTCTTTAGGCAACCGAAGTTGTATCAATTTAGGTGTCTGCAAGCAGGTATCTATGTGTGACTGCATCTAAACTTTCATTATAGCCAGCGGAGATGAATGACAGGATTCAGTTACCTACACAAAAGTGCGTAGTGCCTTATGACATCCCTGAGGACGTCCAACCCATCTCCACAGGTCTAGCGGACATCACAAATGGCACTAGGCATCTACATGTGGGGAATTGAATGGGGTCCCCTATACGACAATCCTCAGACAAGGAGCTGAAGGAGCAAAGTACAAGATGACTGATACACATTTTCTTGCTACAAAATTAGTCCCATACTGGCTATTCCCTCTTCCTGACCAAGAGCTCAAACTATCAAACAGCTATAGAGCAGGAGAATGTGCAGGAGTGTGGGAATGGGAGTAACCATGCTTCGCAAATTGCTTTTTCTCAGGATGTGTTTTGAGGTCACTGTTTCAGGCCCCATGCCAGGTGAGATAGGTAGGGATTGCCTCACTGGCAAGGCTTGCCAGGTTGGTGATGGCTCTGGACAGACTCAGATACAGAAACCAAGCACGAGAGGAATGGCCTTGGAGAAATTCTGAGTGCCTCAAGGACTAGGCGGGAAGAGACTGATGACTGCTGCTTTTGACTTATGGATGCAGGATGGGAAATGGAGTCAGACTGGACTGAAAAACTATTTGTTGGAGTATCTTTTCTCTTGGAACATAAATCTTCATAGCCACAACTCTCCTAGGTTATACTTTTCCCACTCTGACATACCCAACTACTAGATCAGTTTCTAGCTCAATGGGCAGGTACTAGCTTTTCCACTTCCACACATGGCTCTTATTCCTGTCTGCACCATCCCATCCACGAAACAAGGATAGGTGGTGGTGAAACATGGATGCAGGATCACATCTGCTGACTCCAGCAACATCCCGCGTCATCACTGATGTTCCTGGGCAGCCAGTTTGGATGGAGAAAAACCTAAAGGTCTAAAGTATGGAGGTCCTTTTTGGCCGTGTTGTGTGGCGAGGAGACAAGACAGGTAGGGAGTCTGCCAGGAAGGACCCCCACCCCCTGTGCTGCAAGGAGAAGTGGGATTCATCGACTGCCCAAGTCCAGGCTGCCCGCAAATGGAAATATTAATGCAAGATATCAGGTCAGAAGCAACCCAGATTTCAAGCTCTTCTCCAGCCTGGCCAGCCAAGATGCAAGTTAGACATTGGCTTTAGTTCTTACATTTCATATTACTTTGTAAAACAGCATAGCTGCCTTACGGTAGGAGCAATATAGCTTGTCAATGTAGAAAATGGGCTGTATATTTAACCACATTCAGTACCTATATTGCAAAGTATTAGGTGATGTCTGGAACTATTCTTGCCGACTAATAGGATCAAACAAGAACACTCAGAAAACAATCCTAGAAGCCAAAGAGAGAAAGAGAGAAAGAGAAAACTCAATCCCATCTGAACAGAGAAGCCCCTGTTGTGCTAACGTCTTGCAGCAAGGACTTTCAGGGCTAACACGCTTATTAAAAATGGGCCCATGTTCATTAAAAATGGGCTGTGTCTCTACTAACCAGTGCCAGGACTTGCTGCCTGGCCATGACCCTGCGGTGGTTGCCCTCTAACCCTCCAGACAAGGGTCTCACACAAAATGCCCAGCTGACCGCTGGCCCGTGCTAACGCTTGATCCTTTCCTGGGGTCAGTGTCGCTGGCCTGGGCCAAAAACATGTCAAGAAACGCTCAAACAGTTTAGCAGTGCGGATGAAGGAATTCCTGTCTGGGGTAATTTACTGGTATGATGCAGCCCTTGAGTCCTCAGTGACCTCGTCTGGTCACGGTTTCTGATTTATGCCACCGATAATTGCTATAATTTACTATTTCCGCTGCAGTAGCAACAAGGAGTCTCAGGCTGAAGAAGAAATACTTGTGCTGGTTACTGCTCAAAAGCAAAGCAGGCCATGTTCTCTCTTAAAAAGGGCTCCTAATCAAAACATAACCTGTGAGAAGGAGAACCGGCACCCAGAGGGGCAGGGGAAGGTGGCAACAATGACAAGCCACGCTCAGGGCTGTGACCTCCTGATGGTGCGGAGGCAGGGGGATGGATGAGGGCATTTAAAACCAAGAAGGAGACTTTTAAGGACAGATCAGAACTAAACCGAGAAAAGGCTTGGTGTGCACGTGCAGCAAGTTCCTTGCACTCACAGGGCACAGTATATTTGCTACACAGAGGGCCCAGTGCTGCCTCTTAGGCACCCACCCCAGTGCAGAAGGGTGCAAAACCTTCCCAGGCTACTCAGGGATCAGGTCACATCCCTTTTGCACAGGTGCAAAATGACCTGCTAAAGCAAACATATTGGTTCGCAGGTGGCTCGTGCGTTACACTTGGGTTGTTTGCAAGCCCTTCAGCTTTTATGTACTCTCTACCTGGAAGATGTTAAGCTGAGCAGCTGTGTTTGATAAGCAAACTCCTCAGTGACTCCTGGGTACCTCATCACTGGCTCAAATGGTCTCAGGATCAAACCTAAAAGTTGCTCTTTACACAGACTTCAGCAGCTGAAGGGGGTTTTCTCTCTCCTTGTGCTGTGCAGCTACAGCACATTAGAAACGGAAAAACTGCCATCAGCTTCTGCATGCACCAGAGTGGTCAATGCATCATTAATAGGAGGTCTTCTAACACTTTGCTGGTTTAGGAGGAATTGCATTAATATTTTCCATTTGTTCCCCATAGCTGAGCTCCATCAAGAGCCTCACTCACCTCCTTTGCTCCTCATTCCTTGAGAGGCGCTTTTTGTTAACACAAAGCAGGCAGGATTTGCCCTTGTGCCCCGTCCAAGAAAAAGAGAGAAAAATAACCCCAAACAATTGCAAAGCTTTCATTTGAGAAATTAATTCGCAAGGGAGTAAGGTTAAAAATAAAGTTCTTTGGCCAGCGCCTTTATAAGCTCCAGCTATATTCTCTGGAATATAATTCATAAGCACAATATGTTTTTTGTTGTGAATGAGTGTGAAGTACCAGAAAAGGAAAGAGGAAACCCCTAATGTAGTCCTGAATAGACCTGTGAAAAAGGATAATAAAACTTGTCCTGGATTTCCTTTAGCAGCAGGTGCTTCCTTTGGAGTTTCTATTCATTCAGACTTTGGACAGACACAGCCTGCCAAAATTTTTTTTTTTTCTTTGTAAACCATGAGTTCAGTTGATCTGAGTGAAGGTGAATTTGTCTCCTTGACCACTGTCAAGCTCATGGTCCCACAAGGTGAACAGCAAAGCTTCTCCAAGCTTTTGCAGTGGATCCCCTTCCAGATCTGACAAGTAGAAAGGTGCTACCACACCGCTCAGGTCAGTAAGTTTCCTCAAGCATCCAAGCATTGAAGGCCCTAAATTTTCATTTTAAATAGACCACCCATCCTTCTTGGTCAGCCACTGCTGAGGCACCCACTCTTGCCCGTCCACAAATTTCCAGCAAGATGCTAGCTGTGACTGGGGGAATACAGCTACTCAACCTCACGAGGCAGGGCTCATCTCTCTGGGAAGAGCAGGCAATATTAAGCACTGATTGACGTCTGGAAAACCATTACCCAGAGGATTAAAACGCTACGTGTTCCTTACTCACAGTATGCAAAGGTCTACACTATCCAGAGGGTCAGAGACCCTTCAGCTCTCAACAGCTCTCCTAATGACACCAGGAGAAGCCAACTCCCTGTCAGACACAACCTGCCTTCCCTCCCAAGCCTTTTCCCTGTCCAAAGACAGCATTGCCAACCTCCACCAATCCTCTTTATCCCCATTCCTACATCTTATGGCAGAACACAGCTGCAACATGTTATATTCCCTCCAGCCTACCATCAGCAGCTCCCACCTCCTATGCTGGCTCCTGTAATCCCTCGTTCTTCCAACCTCAGCCATGCACTACACACATCTCCCATCCTTTTTGCTCAGACCACGTTGGCCTTTCTTAGAAAACCTCTCTGTTTTCCACCGCTTCAAGTTCAAATTTATCATCCTTGCCTTCAGAGCCCTGCACGACGCTGCCCCTTTCCTGCTCATTCTTCCTTCTTCCTTCCTTACATACAAGTGGTAAATGCCTTCTCTGAGCACAGAGCTGCTGACAACGTCGTTTTTGAGGGAAAGAGGCAACAAGTCTAGGAAACAACCACTAGCCTCTGCAGGCCTCTCATGTACAGTTTGGACAGTGGTGTTGGCTTGAGTAAGAGCTAAGCAAAAAAATATGTTTATTTGTCCCATTGTTCGCAGGAATTATTAAACACACAGCATGGAACGAAGCGAATCCCTGGGCAAATGCAGTCACCGACAGGTGTTCAATGCCATTGTTACCAGTGCTGGTATAAATCTGTGCCAGATTTGGAGTGTTAAATATAGGCAATTGGATAAGATGTTAATGTTTGCTTCAGTAGGACTGAGTTGAAGCAGGCAGTGAGAATGTCTGGCAGGACGAAGCAACTACTGAAAAAATAGGTATTTGTTAAAGCTACCTAATAAACAGCAGTTTAGGTGGGCTTTTATTTTATTATTCCTTGCACCCATTAAGATGGATAATAAGATTTGTGGCGTATTTGGTACCTCATGTAAGTGTCAATTCTTTCAGTAATTTCATGCAAGGTGCATGCTTGCTCCTTGGAGCAGACTGCCTTTTTGCTGTCTTTATGCATAGTCCTTGACATAACAGTCTTGATAAGGCTGACAGGGAAATTATGGCAGAAGTAATAGTACAGAGCAAGGTGCGTCATGGAAAGTGTATCTGGCATTAACCCCTGCTCAGCCCTAAGCAAGACTTGCAGTCCGGATCCTAAACGTGTTCACGGATACTTTTCCTCCCAGAGATGTTGTGTCATGGCCCAGTCCAGCCTCCTCACCCCAGCACAGCGCTCGCCTCCCCAGACCCCATACGTCTCCCTCCAAACATCCTTTTCCATCCCTGTACCAGCCACTATCCCCAGAGCAGGACCCCAAACCTACCTGTCACCGTCACCCTCCCCTGTGCCTCATGTCCCCGTGGCCCCATTACTGCCCAAACAGTGCTGAGTCTCTGATCACAGCTGCTCTGAGCCTCAGCAAACACCACACATCAGCCACACCATGAGAATATGCCACATGCAGGTTTTATCTCCGCAAGGGTCATCATTTGAGGTGGCTCAACCCACTCTAAATAGTAGAAAAGCCATCCTACAGCTGTACTGCAGCACCTCGTGCAGCAGGCTTGGTGACAGGTAATGTTGTGGGGCAACCCAGCCCTGCTGGACCCCCAAAACCAGCATCCTTCACTTAACTTGGGCTGCTAAAGGCCATTCCTGCATGAAAAAAAAGTCTTTTTAGGTCATTTATTCCCAGGGTTCAGCAAAGGTTTGTTTCCTACAGCCCAACCTTGTTACAGATATGATTCACACGATGATATTTCAATCACTTCCTCTGGGAGACTCTTTCCAACAATGCGGATTTCTTGGCTGTAGAAGAATTCCCAGGGACTGAGCTGAAGTTTTCCTTCACCCTTGCAATCCATCCCCTCAAACAGCTTCAAACCGGGAACTTCCCTCCCTTCTCATTGCCCCGCTGAGGGGCCACATTGTTCCCCAAGGGCAGGTGCCAAGCCCGTGGAAAATCTGGGCTGCAAATCTTAAAAAATCAGACCTATAGTGATCCTATTATAGTTCAAAGAAGCCCACTGGAGAAAAAATGTAGCATGTTTTGTCCTTTCCATTATTTCCCAGCTCAGGGGTATTTTTTTGGTACTGATACAGCTAGAGTGAGACCAGAAAAATCCCAGAGACACACCAGGATTGTCCCATTGCCTGACTATTCTGTATATGCACCCCAGACGCTTTGCTAAGTCTGTTTGGGAAGACTTCTGCTAATCAAACAGTCTTCTGCTGTTTGATCGGATGAAACTTTGCCATGTTGAACTTCAAGAAAGTGGTGCTGTCTGAAGCTGAAATACACTGGTGTGTAGTGTGAACTCAGAAATGATGCCCTGCTAAATTTCCTTTTTTTTTTTTTCCTGCCCAAGACATCTCCCTTTTCCTCTGTTCAGGGACATCACCAGCAATTTCAGCAAAACGCTGGTCCCTTGGTCCCTGCCGGACAGGTCTTCCCCATTTCATCAGCGCGGTGATGAACACGCAGTCACGGATCCACTGCTGGAAAGAACAGACAAAGCTGCCGCAGACTGCTTGGTGACCTAAATTGGATGTCTTTCTGGAGGGGACCTGTCGGCGAGGACTGCAACGCACCTGTCAATGTTTCACCAGATGAAACGAGAAATTTTTATGGTGTGTGTGAGCAGGCGTGCGAGAGAGGGAGGAATAGAGGCATTTTCCTTGCCTAAAAGACATATTTATGTTATGCAGGTGATAACTAGAAGCAGAAGAGTTCTTTGTCATTGGCTGGGTTTTCTTGCGGTACGTTTACCCGATGCTTTGGCCCGCAGTTTTCATCCCTCTCGCAGCTCAGTCTCCCGCAGTTTGTATTTTGGAGAATTCTCTCTCCCAGGAAATACAGGAAAAGAAATTGCTTCTCGCGGCAAGAAATTGTGGAAGGGATCCAGCGCACAAACAAAAAGTAAAAATGCAGCTAGATTTGTGGTGTTGCAAATACCGAATTGCAAAAAACTGGCTTTGTATTAGAATTATTTGTTATTAGCCATCACTTGAGCATCTCTGAAAATAGCCTTCCTCCCCTGAGAAAGAACTACTCATTCCTTTTTATTATTTTTATTATTATTATGGAGCTCAAGACACCATTGTGAAAGCCCTGTGGTATTAGATAAATTGTAGAAGATGAGCTGTTTTCCATTGTACTAAGTGATGTAGAAACATCATGAGGCAACCCCCGATGTTGCAAATTTAAAAGTAAAGTGAGTAGTTGAACACTGAGAATAAACAAGTAGGAAACTGAGGCACAGGGAGTGTAGGTGCATTGCCCTAGTGTTATTTCAGTGCTTTCGAGTAGGAAACCAAGGTGCTCCTGAGGATTTGGGCTGTTTGAGGTCACATAGAGAAAGTTTATGGTGGACTCAAGAGAGCAAAAGCTGAGCCAGCTTTCCCAGTGCTTAAATCCGGAAGTGCATCCATGTTGTTGAGACATGGAGAGCAAAAATGCGTGTGTTAGGACAGTTACTGCTACGTTCTATCTGTCTTGACCAAAGCATGAAATGCAGTCTTCTACATGCCATGTGCATGCTGCGACCTCCCTTCCTGCATCCCACCATCCCCTGCAGAACCTGGAGCCATTGCAAGGCACTGGAGGGAATCCCAAAGGGAGGTGGAGCTTCCGGTGAACATCTGTGATGCAAGGTATCCCCACATTTGCAGCAGAAACCCACAGGCAGGACACATAAGTGTCATCCCAGCACATGTAGGTGGCAGCAGAGACAAGCAGGATGGACATGCCAGATGGGGATACATCCCCACGTGTGTGGGTCATTGGCTCGGCATCCGCTTAATGCTGTGTAGGAGTTATTTTAAGCAAGATATGAGGTGGAGGTCTCAGAGCTTCCCAAGCCTGCCTTCTGGCATGAACCCAGCCTGAACTGACCTTAACCAGGAGAAAGAGTTTAAGCCATCTACCTTCAGAGGGCTCAGACCCACCAAAAGGATCCTTACTCTACATGTCCCATCCTGCACTGTGCTACAACCCTATCACCTACAACATACAGCTGTCCAACTCGATATCCAGCCTTCAGGAATGGACATATAGAAACACCCCTAGAAACACCCTATATTCCAGCCTACCATATCCTGGGCCACATCAAAAGCAGCGTGGCCAGCAGGTCAAGGGAGGTGATCCTGCCCCTCTACTCCGCGCTGGTGAGACCCTCCCTGCAGTACTGCATCCAGCTCTGGGGTCCTCAGCACAGGACGGACATGGACCTGTTAGAGCAGGTCCAGAGGAGGGCCACAAAAATGATCAGAGGGATGGAACACCTCTGCTATGAGGACAGGCTGAGAGAGCTGGGGATGTTCAGCCTGGAGAAGAGAAGGCTCCGGGGAGACCTTATTGTAGCCTTTCAGTACTTAAAGGGGGCTTATAAGAAAGATGGGGGCAGACATTTTAGTAGGGGCTGTAGCGATAGGACAAGGGGTAATGGTTTTAAACTAAAAGAGGGGAGATTCAGAGTAGATATAAGGAAGAAATATTTTATGATGAGAGTGGTGAAACCCTGGCACAGGTTGCCCAGGGAGGTGGTAGATGCCCCATCGCTGGAGACATTCAAGGTCAGGTTGGACGGGGCTCTGAGCAACCTGATCTAGGTGAAGATGTCCCTGCTCATGGCAGGGGGGTTGGACTAGATGGCCTTTAAAGGTCCCTTCCAGCCCAAACTGTTCTATGATACCGTGATTCTATGAACCCTCCTCGCCTCCCCCAGCACAGGCAGAGGCTCATGCACCCCCTGGACCCCATCCTAGCCTTGATCCTACTACATGGCTCCTTGCACAACCCATAGCCTTCCCATCGTGCCTGCACACACACACACACACACATGCACACACACACCTACTCTTCCATTGGCCGCACAGATAGCAGCGAAGCCTGTGAAAAAAGGAAGCTGAGCACAAGCTTTTGGGATCTGCTCCCCTTGGGCCGGGGAGGGGGATGCGAATCCCTTTATTGTTGGGTCAGGTTTGGTTTTTTGTTTTTTTTTTTTTTTTCTCTTTTTTCTCTCTCTGGATCAGGAGCCCGCAATGAGGTAGTGCTGCTGCCGGCATGAGAAAGCGGGGCCGTCTGCGCAGATGTTGCTCGGGGAAGCTGAGGTTCCCACACCAAGTAGGAAGCGGGGCCTCACGGAGCCGGGACGGGGACTGCGGAAGTGGCAGCAGGGCTGGACGCCCGTGGCCGCCGATCCGGGGATGATGGGAGAGAAGAAGCGAAGGGGGGGCCCCGGCGTGGGGGGCGGGCATCTATTCTTAGAGAAAAAGGGGGGCCCTGGTGTGGGGATATTATTGTAAGACTTTGTTTACACCCCAAGCCGAATGAATCAAATGACCTTGTTTATTGTCGGTCTCGTGAATGGACGGCAGAGGGAGAGGGAGGAGGGATGGGGAGGGGGCTTATATTATTGTTAATTCTGCCATTCACAACTTCTTCTTCTTCTTTTTTTTTTTTTTTCCCACCACACATTGTTGCCAAGATAAAAGAATAAAAGGTGAAACTCTATTCCTTCCTTTCTCCATCTCCGCAGTATTCTCCAAATCCCCAGACAGGCGGCTGTTGGGATGAAAGTGCCAAACCACGGAGCCGTGTATGAGATGCAGGGCCTGATCCTACTCCTGCTGACCCCATGTCTTGCCAAACTCATTTTCCATGGTGGGGCGAGGGAGTTGAGACCCCCTCCAACCCCAGGGCTCAGACGGTTCCTTCCCAGGGAGGGCACAAGGTCACAAACCAGCCTTTTCCCATCACCATTGGATGGACATCTCTTTGCCCGTGGATCGAGGCAGCAGCATGGACACAGCGCTCACACATTGGGCCATTATTCTCAGGAAATAACAACATCCAGGCAAAGATCGCTTATATGCCTCCAGATTTTGGGCATCGAACTGAAGCTCTCTTCGAAGGACCTGGCTTTTCAGCTAAGTGCTTGCTCTTGATGATGTCAGCTGCACAGAGGTATTTCAGTGCAGGTCCTGATTATGGTTTGTTTTGCCTTTTAATTGGCCCCTGGTGATCCCCATCACTGCTTGATAACTTCCCAGCCAAGAATCAAGCAGTTTTCAGGGTGTTTTACTTGACAGAGCTATGAAGGTCCCTGCCTGAGGTATCACAGGGTTGCTGAGTGCATGAAATGGTCCTTTTGGTTTGAGCATCACCAAGCCGCGACAACCCTCAGAAAGAATGACAGAGGATTAGGTTAGTTTCCAAATGACAGTTTTCCCTCCCTGTCACCCTTTATAAAGCTCTTTACATGGTCCAGGATGGAGGAAAAGAGTGCAACACTTCCCGAGCTCTGCAGCCCCCCCAGGGGCACCCCTCTCTGTCCCTCGAGGTGCCCATGGCTCCACGTGGAAGCCAGTTCTTGTGCTAGGACTGTCTGTGTTCATGGGTGATGCCCTGTATCCCTTCGCCTCACCTCTCTTTCCCTTCAGCTCAAGGCACTTTTTGATTGCTTCAGGATCATATTTTCAGTGGTTCTTGAAATTTATTAGTACAATGTCAGAGACTGGGGCAAGTCGAAACCTCATCCAGGCTTCTTCTTCTCTCTGCCATGCAACTTGCACGTGTTGGTGGAGTTTTCCTTACCCAGAGACATCAGTGCAACATGGAAAGTGTTCACATCCATCCAAAGCAGCTTTGATTAAGCAGCCATCCATGAATGTGATTTGGTTTTGCCCAAATCCCTCTTTCCCACAGCAGAAACGATTGCAGGAAGTGCCAGTCCTGGCTCACCTCCCTGCTGAATTGCAAAATATGTCTGTCTTTTTTTTAATCTCCTTATATTCTATATATTTTAATCTCCTTTTTCCTGCCCTTGATTTTAACTTGATCACTGTTTCAGCCAGAACAAGACAGGGTGGATGCAGAGAGAGGAGACAGCATGCCTGGTGGCCATATCACTCATCATTCAAGTCCTCCCTGCTCCACTGAATAGCTAAGCGATGGAGAGAGAAACAACATCAGCAGAACGGGCTGAGTATGTTCCAGCTCATTCCCCTTTTGTGGCTCCAGTGTCTGTACACAATCTCACAACGGGGAATTAAACCTGCATCTCCCGTGCAAGCATCCTAGATAGATAGTTTGTTCAACCAATCTGCTGGGGATTCAGTATTGGAAACTCGATTTTTCAGTTCAGGTCTCTAACTACGGACACTTCATGCCATGTGAGATGCCCAAGCCTGTCCCATCTGACCTCCAGGTGCTAGCCCAGAAGACAGCGATCTCCCATGTCATACCTGCCAGGGGATGCAGATGCCTCAGGTACTGCAGGACATCTCAAATGGCACTAGGTGCCTGTGTGTGGGCAGCTGAATCAAGCACCTCGTGTCTATGGCATAGACATCTACATCTGGGGTAGGTGTTTAGCCTCCCATTAACATCAATAGAAACCCAGCCAGCACTCAATGACGTGAGTCATCGGACCACATGTAGGTTTCTGATTTAGGGTGAGGTGAATCACTGGCTGGGATCATTTGCTAGGGCTTTATAGGTAATAGTACGAGCCTAAAGACCTGATCAGATATAAAAGCACGTGCCATAGGTATCTAGAGGGAGGTGAGATGAGCTGTATTCAGCAGCACCGCAACTGTCACTGGGCTGTAGCTCTTTCCTGTCTCCCCCAGTGAGCAGAGGACACCTTCTTGCAGCACACAGTGACCCGCCGCACAACATGGGCAGGGGCCATGTGAATCCATGAGAGCCCAAAGTGCTCAGACCCTAAGGGCTGTAACACCCCAGGGTACCAACATGGCATCCTCCTTGGGAAATGCACCTTTCCTAGGACAGGTCCCGGGGGAGATCCTGCCCCTGTGCTGGAGCTGGGCTTAGCTGAAGCGAGACTCATCCTCATGATGTACGTGTTTCACCATGCTGGCTTATGGAGGAGTAGAGAGCTGTGCATGAAACTCAAGAGCTGGACCTACAAAGGAGCCCAGGTAACATGATTAGAATGGTCCTTTCTGGCCATCAAAACAATGGATTTATTGTTATTACAATTATTACAAGGTTGAGGAGGAACAAATAGGCCAGCCTTCAAAAGGTAGCCCTGACCATGCTCGCCTGCTGAGCCACTGGTCTCTACCAGTGGCTACTCTCCAGTGGCTACTGGAGGGACTCATCATCTGAAGCTGTTTGGCCGTTCTTACATTTTTTCATTATGTTCTGCCTTACAAGCTTTTCCCCTGTTATTTATTCACCTACCCAATCCTTGCTTGAACATAAACCTCTCACTGATTAATACCAAGGATTATCCCAGGTTCTTTGGTCAATGCTGGGCTATAGTCAAGGTATTGGTCCTTGGCTTCCTACATTCTTGTGCTCCAGTTTCCTGGCAGAATAAAACTGTTGCCTCATATCCCTCAGATTTACCCATCTCTCCCATGGCTGCAGGCAGATGGTTTTGGTAACTAGTTGTGAGTGTAGGACATGCTCCTGAAGGGTATGAGTTGGCCACAAACCTTGAAGATTGACATCAGTGTTAGAAGTGCATAATTTTGGCCAAGGTCCAGAAATGCTTGGCTGAGAACAGAGACGGGAAAAGAGAATTGAAAATATAAAGAGGGAGAAATGGGTGAAGAAAAGTCCTACTTGTTACCCAGAGCCAGAAGAGGGAAAGGACAAGGTGTATTTTGGTCCTGATACCATGGGAAGCCAGCTACATAAAAGCCTGTTTCACTCTAAGTGGCCCAGTCTGTCATTCTGCGCTTGCAGTGACATGCGAACACCTTGTTTGCAGACCAGACCATCAGTTCCCAGCCTGTGCGGTCCCCAGCTTCAGAGGTGAGGATGGGAAGCCATAAATTTCAGTGAAAGAAGGTACGAGGCTATAAGGGTGAGGCAGCAGCAGTGGTCCTTGGATGAAGAAGATGCCCCAATAAGAAGAATGAATCACTCGTCTCACTCCACGGACAGCAAAAACCAAGTGACCCCTCTAGCCTAGATACTAAACTTTTAGCTAGGGAACCAATTTTTACCTCCCAAATCAGTCTTTTTCCTAATAGATATATCACCTAGACTGTGCAAACAATTCTGTAATGCCCCCATCACCTCTCTGGCACGTGCTGCACCATGCATCCAAATAATCCACATCTTCTAATATTTAGGCACTTAGCTCATCCGGATTTCACTCAGACTTAGACTAAAAGACTGGCCACCAAAAAACATTTGGACCTGCCTGGCTAGGAGGACAGAGAGTTGCAGTATGGCATAAGGTTTGCAGTATGATAAGCATAAAGCAAATTCGGTGTGGCTTAGAGCTGGATGATGCCACACTGTGCCCTGAGATATCCAGGCTTGGATAAGGCTGAATATTTATAAATCTGTCTATTATACTAAGACTTGGGTTTGTGGCATCCTGTGCAGGGATTAAAAAAAAAAAAAAAAAAAGCCCAAAAGAGGGAGTTTCTGCCATCTAGAGGTCATATTGTTCAATTACAATCAAAACTGGAAAAGGTAAACCAAAATCTGACCTCTCTTAAATAAATGCGTGGAAATATTTATGTATATACATACGTATATACACTTTTTCCAAAAATAAGCTTTTACAAGCAAAAAGTTGAGCAAGTCCCTTTTCTCTATGGATTTTCTGCAAGAAATTCCATTTAATTCCTATTTTATTCTTACTGGAATATCTCAGCACTGTTTGTGTTAGAAAGGTGCTGGGTAAAGCACATGAGAAACCAAAGCTGATTTTTCATTTCCTGGCAGGGAAGAAAGTTTTTAGGCAAAACTACAAAAGAGGGGGGGAAAGCAAGAGAGTTTTTCTTCTTTTTCTTTAAAACCTCAATTTGTGTAAGATTGCATCATTAGCATCACGCATTTTTTTTCTTAACACTCACAGCTAAGCTCAGCCCTTAAAAGAATTCAACTTCTGTTTAAATAGCAAAGCAATGGCTTGATATTTCACGTGTGCCACACTTGGGCATTATGGTGCAGTTCTTAAAAATCTTAATAAACTAATAACAGAATAACATTTTTCTTTATGGTTTTGTTGCACTGTGCTACACAGATGGCCAAATTATATGAGAAGAAGAGTTTCTTCTAACCTGAAAGTCCATTAAAGTTTGAGCAGAACTCTCCTGAAGGTCAGAATCTGGCTGTGATTGTTGAAATTCTTTGAAAATCCCCATTTCAGGGGTAGTGGGTGCCACTTTGAAGTCCCCTATGAAATTCCATTCAGTGTTCATACCCGCTGCATTCAGGAACGCAAAAGGGATCCCCTGAATGTGGTATTACGGAGGAAAATCCAACATGCCCGGTTTATGACATGGACACAGTTTCCCTATTTCCATCTCATATTGCTCAAACTTTATCATCTTCCCTGGCTGATAAAGGTCTAACCACTAGGGGAGCACAAGAAAAACTTGTCTTGTTTTTACTACATTTCATTTGTGCAGCAAAGTGGCGACTGAGGGAAGGAGCGCACTGAGTCAGATCCAAACTGGGTCATTTAGCTCAGTTTTACATCTCCAAAACCAGTAAATAGGAGACGCTCAGGGGAAAACTGTAAGGGGAGGAGAACTGTAAGACAAGGAGAAAACAATCCTTTTCCTGGTATCTGAACTATAGGAGCGACTCCATCCTGAGGTCAGCATCACTTTGTGAAATCTTTGGATTTAGCATCTCAGGACACTGCGCTATCCATCACACTATGTAGGAGCTTAGCTGTATTACATGAGGTTTTAGCTCCTTTCTGCAGGCCAGACCCCTGATGCAAGGCATGGCAAAGCCTACAGCCCTCAACCCTCAGTGTCTATATCAACTTGTGCCAGTTTCTGTCTTGCAGGGTAGCTTTTAACACTTTATTCGCTGTAATTTTAAAATTTCCAAGTGATGAGGCTTTGACTGTTTCCATTCCCCACCTAACAGCTACTACTAAAGGAAGATTTTCTTTTCCCTGTTCTGCTTTTTGAAGGAAAGTTTTCTTAAGGGATGAAATAGCTCTTAAAAAATAAATAGCAATTTCTACTTTTGCCATCCGTCTGTTCCACAGGCCAGAAAGTAGAAGAGCTTTAGCATCAGATTTTTCAAGCACTCAGCACCCATAGTACATGGTGCAAAAACTCAGTCGCTGCAGAACAGGTAGCAAATTACAAAGGCTGTCACGATATACGTGCTTAGCTATGGCTGTCCTCCAGAAAGAGAAAAAAGAAAGCCCCACGTGCCAGAATTTGTATGCCAAAACCAACATGACACCTGTTTTTAAAGTCTTTACAGTAAACCTTTCTGGGTTTAAAATGCCGGAGGGCATTCAGTCTCAGACCATCTCTTGCCCAAGGGACCACATGGCAGGGTGGCTGTGTGCTTTCCTTGGTCGGTCGGAGAGAAGACATTGTCCCATCTGCCAGAAAAATCAAGAATGGACCCCTATCTCATGGAAAACACATCCGGATCCAGTCAGGGGTGGTCTGGTTGGGATGTAAGGTACCGCCATCCCTTATAGCATGGGATACTCAGGAAATGCTCAGGAAAAAAAAAAAGAGAAAAAGAAAAAGGTCAGGCAGGCTCCTTGTGCACCTTCCTCCCCACCTAAGCGCAGCTGAGCCATCGTGCTGCTGTCCCTGCTTGTGCCGCTGAGCAAAACTTCCAGAAGAAGATGGTGCCCGACCTCCATGCCATCCCACATAAAAGTTTGGGCAGAAATACACACAAAAAACTGTAATTAGTTATGCAAATTCAGCTTGAAGTTAGATATGTAAATTCAACTTGCCAGAGCTTGCTCCTGTCGGAGAAAGTAAGCACAGTCATTGCTCCGAGTCTGGACCTTTGGGTTTTACATTGCAGGGTGCGTATTTTTTCCTGTTGCTCTGTTTTATCTGTATTTCAGAGCCCCCTATGACCCCCCCACCTTGCTCTCTGAGCCCCAGAAAAGCACCAGTAGAGTTTACCTTCATAAACTCCATTGCAAGATGACACACTTGCTCTTCCTGTTATATATATTGGAAACTGGAGCACAGGGACATCAGGGTCCTGTTGCAGGAAATAACAACTGGGTGCAGACTATGGGCTGGCATGTGCTGAGTTTGCACGTAGCCTGTCTGCTTCGCTAGACTTAAGTGATATTTATTTTCAAAAAAAAAAAAACAAAAACAGAGCTTCCCAGTGCCACTCTGGAGGTCAGGTAAAGCAAAGATCTTCTGGGTTCATGTTTTAAACCTTTAGATAAACCTCCAAACATCCATGTGCTATATCACTTAGTGGTCCTTCTGTCTTCACACTGGTCTTACGTGGTGTACCATCACCAGCATGAGCGGAGCTAGTCTGGATTCACCCTAGGGTAAGCGAGGCAGGTTGAGATGTCCAACAGGGTTTCACATTTATCATAGTCCAGCTCTCCCTTCACACTCAGTCTCAGACAGCTCTTGTGTGCTCATGTAGTCCCAAAGCAGTAGAGGGGCTGCTGATCTGGACTGGGTTTGGTTTATTGTGCCCCTAGGGTTGGTTTGCCTCACCTGTCAGGGAGAGTAAAAGCAGCCAGAGATTTCCTTCCTCCCTTGAGAAAAGAAGCACAGCAATGGCCAGAGACCTGGTGAAACTGCAGCCTACATTGCCTGGAAGCTGCAAAAACCTCGGTGCTGGACAGACAGTCCTCTTGACACATCTGCTTGCACTGGCCTGAAGACAGGCAGTGCAATACGCCACGCCAGGCTCCACCACATGCTTAGGCAATGCCCCATGAAAACCACCTCCCATGTGGGGAAGAAGGTGCCTCCTCCTATGCAGGGTGTCACATCTTTGGGCACATTCAGTTGGCCACCTGCATCCTGTGCTCCATGATGCAATCATTTCCCAAGAGACAGTTGGGATGGGGGCACCCACATGGGACAGGGAGAGCACTCAATAGCCTGGAGATGGCCAAAACAGACCATTTGGCCTTGTGAGGTTGCCTCCTGGCTAACACCATCATTGTTTAGTGACAGAATGCACCTAGAAGTGGTACAATGCAAGTCTGTGGTTCCTACAACCCTCTCTGGGATCTGGTTCAGGTTGAATCAGCAGATGCCTTTGCTCCTCCTTCACTACTGCAGCTACCTTTTAAAACTGTATTAGAAATATGTTGATCTCTTACCCTTTCATCCTCGCAAATAGTCATTTATATGAAGCAGAACAACTCCCATAGAGACTCCCACCACCAAACAGCCCATACACTAGTGCTCTGGACCATAACTGGGGTGGAAGGTGATGTTCTTCTCAGCAGACTGTAGTAGGTGAAAAAAAGGGGTAGGACGGCTCGAATCCTGCTTTGCAGCATTGGGCCTGGCTAATTCGGGGTGGTTTTTTAAATGTAAAAGCCTTAGTTTAACAACAAAGCACAACAGGAAAAATTCTCAGGCTTTCCAACATGCTCCCAAGATGGGACGCCCCTTTTCCACCCATTTCTAATTGGGATTTCTCCTGCTGAAATCATCAGAGGCTCATTATGCAGCAAAGCAGAAACCGATTTACATTTATTAAAGAACAGTTCTGTGGTTCTCCGTGAGATCACAGTGGGATGGTACCATTCCCTTTTCTTTATTGTATAGTTAGCCTGTAATTGTGCAGTGATTGCTTTGAAATCCTGGCAGCCGAGCAGGAACGTAGGTGGCATTGAAAAGTTTGTGATGCAGCTCCTTCCCGTAACGGCAGGCAGCGGGGTTGGTCAAAGCCCTTTTCAGCAGTGACTCAGTGTGCCTCTCAACACAGTGGGAAAAACAGAACACCAAACTGTACTTTTTAAGCCCATTTGAGGATTTGAATAATGGCTTCATGACTCAAGTGAGCCTGCCAGGCTGGTAGGAGGATGTTTGAGATGGCTGTAGAGCAGGAATCACTGGCAGAAGAGCTGGGAAAGAAGCAGGGTTTGGAGGAGGGAGCGATGCACAAGCTATAGCGCTGTACTGGTAAATCAAACAGGGTTGAGTGGGTACAGCGACTCGCTCCCCTACATGGTTCACAGATAGCCCTGGCCCTGCTTTAGCCCAAGCTAACAAGCATCAACCCAAACACTTCCCAGCTTAGCACGGGCCAGGGACCATTGCTGGGAGGCAGTTTGGATCAGCCACCCTGATTTGGAGGCTGAGAGTTTAAGCACATGGATCAGGCAGGACCCTGCCGGTTGGTTTTGGGGCTGGAGAGGAGGCCTTGGTGCCATTTAGGTTATCGGAGATATGAAGCCACAACATCTGTATGCTGGTTGCAGGGGAAATGTAACAGCGTCACCTGGAACTTATGCAAGGACCAAACTGCAATAGTGGTTTTAAATGCATCCTTGGAGGTACATGAGTTTTGGATGCTTTAACAATACAAGAAAAATGCAAGTGCAGGATCCAGTGTAAAGGCAAAAACCTTACAGGTCAAGACAAAGACAGTTTAATAAGTGAAGCAAAGCCACATGTGCAAGCAAAGCGGAATAAGGAATGCATTCACGACTTCCCATCGGCAGGCAGGTGTTCAGCCATTTCCAGGAAAGCAGGACTTCACTATGCTTAACGATACTTGGGAAGGCAAATGCCATAACCCCAAATATCCCCCCTTCCTCCTTCTTTCCTCAAGATTTTATTGGTGAGCTTGATGTAATACGGTATGGGATAACCCTGTGGTCAGTTGGGGTCAGCTGTCCCAGCCGTGTCCCCTCCCAACTTCTTGTGCACCCCCACCTGGCTCAGTGGTGGGGCAGTGTGAGAAACAGAGAAAGCCCTGTGCAAGCACTGCTCAGCAATAGCTAAAACACTGGTGTGTTATCGACACTGTTTTGGTCACAAATCCAAGACGTAGCACCGTATGGGCTGGTACAAAGAAAGCTTACTCCATCCCAGCCAGACCCAGTACACAGTGTATGAAGGTCCTGCCCAAGATCTGTCTCCTCCTGATACTGGATGAACAGCCAACAAAGAACAGTAAAAGATCACATCCTGACATCTGGCAGCGTGCGGAGGATTTTGGAGAGAATTATATTCCCCTGAAGGACGTCGTGTGCCAGGCTCCTCCGGGAAACAGGTTCAAACGTGAGGCATCAGAGGCATTTGCAAGTGGCAGCATACCCTGAACCCATACCCCAGGCACCTTGGATGTGATAACATGCATTTGTCAGGAGGCTCCCTTCTGCACGAACGGCTTCATTCTGATATCACCAGTCATCCATACAGAGCGACAGCCGCTCACTCATCTGCAAAATAACTCTTTTGTCACAGGGCACCCAGCAATTGGGCCCACCTTGAATAAATACTTTGCAATTCTTCATGCTCCTCTACACATCCAGCTCCAGCTTCCCACTCCGCCTCCTCAGCACTTGCTGTGGGCATGGCTGGAGGTTTCTCAACACTTCCCCAGTGCCCCTGAGTTGCTGCATCACTCCTGGGTCCCCTCTCATCACAACAAAGCCCTCTGCTCTGTATAGCATCACTTTTAACTTGAGTCTATGGTCAAAAACAGGGCAAATTATTAGTGCAGCTTGAAATAAAGGAATATGTAGACCACTGGCCTGGCACACTGTGTTTCAGGGGTTGTCTGTAAACTTGTGCTCATAGTCGACGGACCACTTCCTATTGTTCCCTTGGCTCTTTCCCATGATTCTGTTCAGACCAAGGTTGCTCCCAAAATTTTTGCTTGAGGTGACCCTCTTCAGTGGAAACCCTCACTTTCCTACCTTTTCCCCAAATTCTTATGCATCCCAGACTGAAGCAATGCTCTTCACATTGGTGCTGAGAAAATTCCTTCCCATCCATGTCCAAGGCACAAGTCCATTCAAATTCTCTCCCATCGTGATCAAAGGAGAGAGGACAAAGAGCAAAGTTTTCTTCTCCCGACAGGTCTCCAAAAGAATTTTAGATGGCTCACAACTGATTGTCTCAATTTTCTAGTTACTCCTCTTCATATGCAACCCTGCAGAGCTCCTCTAGGATCTCACAGGATTGCTGCAGGGCTGAATTTATGCCCTGTGTCTGCATTCAGTGCCTAAGCCATCATATCATCCTTTCCTCCCCATTTCCATAATTTGGAGGCACATGGGTTAGCTCTGGAGTTGCTTACATTGTGATTAACATCTGCAGAGTTAGTGTTAAGATGTATAAATTCAAAAGCCTTGAGGATGAGGAACTTTTACTTTCCAGCAGTGTCTTGTAGCCCACTGTTCCCAGCAGAGGAGCCAAATGCAGTGCTCTCCTCTGTAGCCACATGCTAAATCATTTAGTGGTCTGGGCTGTGGGAACAAAGTGAATTGCATATTAAAGAGCCCTTGAAGCAGTGAATCATGATGAGACATGGAGAAAGCCACCAGCTGTGAAAACAGAAAGTGCTAGCAAGCACAAGACACCTCTCAGAAAAGGACATGGGAGGCAGGCACTTTGAACGCGGATACTTGGAAATACCCAATCTGAGGACATTTCGTGATGCCGCAGGATATCATAACTTCAGTTGCTGCCAGCTGGTTCATTTTGCACCACCGGGAGTGGTGTACACAAATCTCAGAACTGCAAAGGATGATCTGCCCAGAGGTGGCCAAGCTCGTGCTCCTGAAGTACATGGGCAGTTCAAGCACGGCTTAGACAAGCCATTCATGATGCCCGGGGGGCTGCCATGGGACTGCCAGACAAGCCAAAACCAGAAGGATTTCCCTGGCAATGAAACTCTCAAAGAGTAAAAATGGCAACTGAGCAAAATCCTTTGAGCAGAAGAGGTGTTTCTTCAAGGTCAGCAAGCACAACTGCTATGCAAAGAGTGGGCACTGCTCAGCACAGATCTATCATGCTTGAGCGTTCCCACATTGCAAGGAAAGGCATGGTTGTATTTCTGGGGTGAATTTAGGGATGTCAATGGCTTGGTTAGGCATGTCAAGGGCTGCTAACCTCCATCCTGTATTCATCCCAAAGCCAGGCTCTCTTCCAGATCATAATCCACCTACTTAAAGCACCTTTTCAACCTAGCACCAGAAGTGTTCATCAGTTGTTGAACAAATCAAGCAGTTCAATACTGTCAGTAGTGTTTTCTGTCCCAGAGCTATCTTCGCTTTAGTTAACAACAGTGATTAATCACTATCGCAATTGGTGCACCCCAAGACACGTACCTGGCTTTTAATTATTGTTATACTTACAGAAGGGTAAACTGAGTCCTTAGCCTGAAAAATAGTTTGTCCATTGGGAAGTCACTGGGAAATGTGGGAATGGGTGCTGATCCTCTGCAGCCTCCAGTATCCAGCACTAATCTACTTTACCATCAACAAAAGACACAATTAAAGAGCTGACCAACGATTTCTACCATATCCACAGGTGCTTTTCCACTCATCGCCTGGGAGGAACACAAAAATATGAGAGAGTAATAAGCCCTCCAACATTTTGCTTGCATTGATGTCAGACAGATAAAGATACGTACACAAAGTCAAAACACTTCTTGCAGTGCATATGAAATGACAAATGGATGTCAACGGTCATGGTCACAGCCATGTGTGCCATCTGCCTTCTCCTCAGAGGGACAGAGAGGTGGCCGGGACGCTGAAAGGAGCAGGAGAAGACAAGCCTATGTTTTTCATTGTGTCTTACCCCTGTGAGAAAGCACAGGCTGGAAAAGGGGAAAATGGGAAATCTCAGTCCCTCTAGAAGGATCGCGCTGGGAACTGCTTTGTCTTCAGGCCACCCATGTCACATCTACTGAGGAGGAGTTGGGCGAGAGAGGTCTGGGATCATCACCGTGAACAAAGGTTGAGTTTCTACAATGGGAGTTATCTGTGACCTTGGACTGATGCTCTTCCAACCCTCCTTCTCTGAGGTGGAGCCACACGACTCTCCTACTTACTTGGAGCCCTCCCCACTTCTCATCTGCAAGCAGCTCTTGCCGCCAAACTTGCACAAACACCATCATCTTCAAATCTTCCATCTCTTTGCTCAAGCTTGCATGCAAACGGCCAGCTGGGATGGGGCAGGCAGGGAAAAACACACATATATAGAGAGCCCTTAATTTCTGCAGAACTAAGCCAGAATTATTTTGGTATATTGGCTTTTAACTTGTTACCTTCATTGCTCACAGGAGGTGCTTTTGTTCTTATGTCCTTAGCAAAACATGCAAGCAAGGCCTGACTACCTCTTCTCTCTCTCTTTGAGCACCCATATCCTGCTATATTTTTTCCGTGAATCGTCTTATGGATTTTTCCCCAGGTGTCTAAGTATTTCCATAGCCTGCTTCTCTTCTGGTATTTGCTGCTGAAGGCGTAGTGCTGAGAACAAAATCTGTACTTTGGTGCACTGCTTTGCATCAGCATGCTCCATGCAGCAGCCTCTTGTTTTATGTTGGCCAGCTTTGCTCACTGAGCAAACGATATTGCAAGAGACAGATTTCTTTTCCCCAGACTGCTTGATGCTCTCCATTGGGCTGACTGGATGTGAGGAAGAGGTATCTGGAAAGAGGGAAGGAGCAATAAGAAATGAGCTGCAAATTAAGACAAAAAGTGAACATCCCAAACTATAGCCTGAAGCATAGAAGTTGAGGTAGTTCAGTTTGGAAACTTTTCACTTAGATGATCTAAATCCACAAATACAAATACAATAACATAAGAAACATAGTACATCAATGTTGTACATCTTAAAAAAATTAATGGGTCACATTGAAATGTTAATGACAAAGCTGATACATTGCATTGTGATTTTGTGTGACTCCAACACATTCCCATCAAATCCGTAATCATAAGTGATGTGCTCTCTCAAAACAGAAATACCTTTAAAACAAAATACAGCATCAACGTCTTTCATCAGACCTACTTACAGCATGGAAATGTTAAACAAACATTTCCTTTCTTGCCCTAATTATTTAACTATATGTGAAGTAGCAAAGAAGAATTCACTTTAATGAATTCTGTGATGTTTTAAATAAGAAGGAAAAAGTCTCTTTACTGTTTATTACTTTGCAGCTACATAGCTGGTCTTCATTTGCAGAACAGATGTTTCCATATAGCAAAGTGAACCACTTTCATTATCTCAATTTACAGGTAGGGAAACTGAGGCACAAGGCACAAACTTTCTTTCCCCAAGGCCATTGAGTAAATGAGCGGCAGAACGGATGAAAACCCATAGCAGCAGTGCCCTGCTGTAACCGCTACATAGCATTGCCTTCATTTAACACAGACCATTATCAGTTTGCAAATGCTACTGGTGAAAAAAGACCTACTGGGTCCTTTTGCAGGTCTCTGTAAGCGCAGGCTTTTTCCATGCCACGTGCTGTAGACAAGAGTGCTTTATACAATCCCTACATTAAAATAATTCAAGCAGGAGGACATCTCTCATTTCCTTTGGGGGAAACAATTCTGTAGCTGAATAGATTGCAGCATTAGGAAATATTTCCTGATGTCCAGCCCCTGCCACAGCTTCTAGAATCTGTTGATATATTATTAATAGAATGGAAAATAAATATAGGTATTAATGCCAGCAGACACTGTCTACTACTAATAGCTGCTAAAGTAATATATTCCCCTTGTTTTTAGCTTTTATTAGTCTTTTTGCAAAGGGTTACAAGACCCTTATGCATCCATTAGCCAGTCAGCCATGTGAAATTAATTTGGAGCAATTTTCATAAACATTACTCAGAACTAATAATAATTAAGCATTATTTTCTGCTCAGATAACACAGAAAATAAAGTCTGACTTTTATGCCAAGATGGGTTTGCATTAGCTTAAGGTAGATGAATTAATTCTCATTTACAAGGCTTCTCCACCAGCTAGCCAGAAAATATCTAGGTAATTAAAACCAATTTGTGAGGTTCTGTCCCATTGCACATTCACTGAGTTTTATCATTGCTGCAAATTACAGGTGCTTTTATGCCATTGCAAAGGTGGGACATGAAGGAGACCTTGCTGCTTGCCTCCTTCCCCATCACTTCCAAGAAAAGCGACCGCCTTGTGAAGACCAGAACGCATTTTGCAATGCACTTTGTTGCTGGAGAAGCAATGAAGGACCATGCGTTGCATGAAGGACCAGTCCAGGCTGGGATGTGGACCTCTCAGCAATGCATGTAACAGACCTCTAACAGAGAAAAGAGAATGCTATTTGCTTTTGATTTACAGTTTATTTGCAAGGGCTTAATTTTGTCTAATTACCTAGCCAAGGCACTTCTGTAGACAGCATTTTATGGATAGCTCAGAACAGTTCTCTTCAGCCAGCCAGATTTTTCTCTATTGCCTGTAACAACCAAAACCCAGCATTTGCAATCCAGGTAAATAAGACTGATTGGTTACAGGATGCCACACCTTCCAGCACCGGCCAAAAGATTTCTTGCCCTTTTTCTAGCTTAAGGAGATACTGAATTTGACATGTAGTCATGTCCCAGCAGCTTGACATATCACCTGAGCAGCTGCTGTGGTCCCTGAAGATGCTTTTAGCTTGGGCTGGCTGCAAGATAGAAGATACATTAGTCCAGCTAATAGTTAGCTGTAAGACGCATTAACCCAGAGCTGTCCTACCAACATCTAAGCTAATATGCAGTGGAGTAAGCTAAGGCCTGTCTTAGGGTTTCAGCTTTCCAAGGGGAGCAGCTGCTTCACACGCCACATCTTGACTTTGCATCCGAGCTTAGCAAATAACCGGGCCTGATGTGACCCACCAGTGTGGAAAATATGTGTTTTTCAGAGGATTATGGCCTCTCTTGTCTGTGTCCTGGCTCTCTCATTCCATCTCTATGTCGTCTCCATCACTCCCCTGTCTCACTGTGGCATCTCATTTTGGCATCTGTGTCCACATCAGTTGAGATGGAGCGGGTTGACCTGAGACACAACTATATGGGCCAGCAGCAAAAGAAGAATGAGGCGGTAGTTCTGGCTTTTATTATGTTTTGAAAAATGTTCTCTAGAGTAACCTAATTGCTATTAAAGAGATAAATAAAAGGAGGCAATACTCAGGAAACACCAGCTGTGTCTCAGCCCTGGAGGGAACCACCCCAGCATTTGCACGGTTATCCACACCTTCAATGAAGAAAGGTTTCCCCCTTATGGCTGTCTCAGTCTCAATCCAGCCACGGTAGCTGTAAACAGACATTAAGATCTCATGGTTTGGCTTTTCTGCACAATCTTCTCCCCAGCTGACGATGCCGACCTGAAACCACTTCATGGTGTTCCAGTAGCTGCAAACCAGAGGTCCCCCGCTGTCCACCTATGGCATAAGGAGGATGTTA
This sequence comes from Fregata magnificens, assembly GCA_013389945.1. Lineage (NCBI taxonomy): Eukaryota > Metazoa > Chordata > Aves > Suliformes > Fregatidae > Fregata > Fregata magnificens. Next base: position 417,862 of record WAAD01007979.1, read on the forward strand.
TAGCAGGATCAAACCTCAAGTCTCTCATAGCAGCTGCATCCCACAGGCTGATTGGGAAAATCAAACTCTATCCTGAGTTTGTGAGGATGTGGAGGAACAAGGAAATTTTGGACTCAAAATTTCACAGCTCAGCCCCGAGATCCCTGCAGAATAAATAGATACAGAAGATAAGAGGAGGAGATCCGTCACAAGGTCTGGCTCAGAGCAATGCCCTGTCCTTCTCAGCCTTTTCCACATGCTCCCGTGGCCCCAGAAGGATACGTGAATCCTGTCACCAAGAGATAATATCTGAGAGTGAAAAGGGACATTTGCTGTGACTGCTCATTCAGTCCTTAACTTCTCTGCAAAACTGGTGCATGTAGGTGCTAGGTACCAGCCACTGTTAATTTGGGGGGCTAGCATCCAGAAATTGGACAAGAGATGAACACTAATCCTGACAAATCCTTCTTGCAACCACAGTAATTTTACTGAAAACTTGCCTGCTGCTGCAAGGGCAACCATCACTCACCCAGTGTGTGCAAGCCTTCAAATGCATGCTGCAGCCACCCTGCAAAGAGGAATGCCCTGTTGGCTGCTGTAGCTTGAACACCAAGAGCACATCTAGTTGACCGTATGACCTCTGTGAGCAATCTCTGAACACAACCCGAGGGAAAAGAGATACCAGCACAAAATCCACCCAGCCAGGTACAGCACTTTTCTGACTGTTATGTACATCTTAAGTGCTGTGCAGCCCCTGCTCTAAATAAGATAGTTTCCTTCCACAGTGGGTTTGAATCTTTTTTCTACCCTCTCTGCAGTACGTATGTGGCAAATAAGAAATTCAATACAAACTCATTTCCTGAGACAGCCAGCTTTCCTGGGGAATGTTGTCTTTCCCTCTTTGTACACTACTTTAAGAAATGTTTTTGTCATTAATGTATGAACCCCCTTCCACCAGCAGCTACCCTGAGCTAACACACATTAATTAATGAGTAAGGAAGTGGCTGTAGCCCCCTGTGCAACTCATCAGCACCCGCTAAAGTTTATAGCAGAATTCCTACTCACTTCATTAGATGGAGAGTCCAGACCCATAATATGTTTATCTGTTTTATTCTTTTTCTATTTTTCTTTTTGGTTCAACGTGCACACAGGAGGGAAAAACGAAGATAAACACAGAGCAAACGTTGCTTCAGCATTCATAGAATCATAGAATCACAGAATCGCAGAATCATTTAGGTTGGAAAAGACCTTTAAGATCATCGAGTCCAACCATAAATTCAATACTGTTTGCACTGAAATGGTGTTACTGTAGCTACGTGGTCTGCGTCTCAGCCAGTGCTGCTGGACCCTCTTCAGACGCAGGATCTAAAGACACTTCCCGACCCCGTTTCAGCCAAGAATTTGCGTGAATTGCAAAGTGACCTTGCAATGACCTTGGATCCATGCATTATCAGTGTCCTTGGCGATGGCATCCTGTTTGAATGAATGAACATATAGGCTGTACGCGCAATTAAATTACTGGGAATTTTACTGCTAATTCCCTCAGGGCAGGAACAGGCCAAACGTATTATCCCGGTAGCAAAAGGAAGGCACTTCGAGCCTCCTACACAAAGATAATAAATGAAGTGGAGAGAGTGGGAGCCGTTCGCAAGCCAGTGACGCAGCAACGGCTGACGATCGCTCATCGGTGATATGTCGGGATGCATCGTGACGGCTTTTCCCAGTACAGGAGATTTTTAGCACTGGTAGAGCCCCTGCACGCCATCGGGCAGATCGGTTTCAGAGCGTCCAATTTGGAGGCTGTTCACACTTGCAAAGGACCTTTCTCCCAGTGCGCTTAAATACCAGTTAATTCCTGATACCTTGTGACTATCCTTGGGGGGAAAAGTCTTATCGCATTTCATAGCTGAGAAAACCACGGCAGAAAAGGGATGCGATTTGCACGAGGCGATGGTAGAGCCAGGAATCCCTATTCAAACTACAGATCACGCAGTTTCCCTTTCAAATCAGATCTGCTTTTCCCTGTTTGCCTCTTTAACCATGTTCGTTCTGTTCTCTGCCTGGTCGGCGAGGAAAGGGAGAGCTGTCTGCAGGGCTTGGGAGACTGTCAGCTGCGAAAAACGATTTAAAACCTGGGCAGAGAAGGAGTTAGTTAGTCAACGCTGTGAAAACTCAGGCAGTAGCTGCAAATCCATTTCTCTAATCCACAAGCCCTGAGACCCAAATTCTGCTTCAGATCCCTTTCCACGTGGGCTGAGCTGGTCTGCTTCATGGGTGCAACTTCTAACATGCCATTTCTCTTAACTTCAGCTATTTAAATCAATGATTTTATCACAAAGTGGGCTAAATCATCCTCTCCATGTGATAATCTTGCTCACATAATTATAGCAGTAGCCCAGATGAATCAGTAGCCTGGTTTTTATAGGGCTAAAGATAGAGAAAATAAACTCAGTTCTTGGACACTTCTGAATATCCCTGTATCCACCTTAAGCTGTCAAAAACGTTGGCCCAAGGTTTTCCATCCTTGTGTAGGAGAGGGTGTGGGAGGAGCGAGTTTTCAGCACTAGTACAATTATCTCAGCTCTGTGATGTTTCCAGTAGCACTAATTTAATGAATCCTCAGGTTAACGACTCTGAAGATCGAAGAACTTATTAAATGCTGCTTTCAGCCTCCTGTATCCTGGTGGTGAAATACTTCTGGTCAGCAACACAAACCAGATACCTGCTCCTGCTCTTCAGTCTGAATGCCAAGCTTCTGGACAGCAAAAAACCTAAAAATAGCATCTTTGCTTCTGTTGCATGTTTCTTGTCAACCAGAAGATGAGTAAAAAGCAACCACATCAAGTCAGATCTGGTGCCGAATTCATGCCTTCCACAACTGCATGTTAATCCTCCCATCAGGAGAGGTGAGAGCAATGATATATTCGCTGATAAATAGTTCTGGCTCGGATAAAAACTGTCACCGACTAACAAGGCGCTTTGTTCACTGAAGCTGATCAAAAATTTCATCCTTTTCACTGCAGCCAAAGCCTTTTTGTGAACATCAGGAGCCTTTCTGCTGACTTTAGTGGGCTTTGGATCGAGAGTGTAATCTTCTTCCTTTCGTATTTGTATTCGTGTCTGCAACATGGTAATTGATCAGAACAAACACATTCAGCCACATAAATCTTAGGTGGGAGAAGCTCTGGGGGAGGGAGAACAACCCATCTGATACTCATTAGGTGGATACACAATCCTTGCAAATCATTGCTGGTTTCATTTTCATGTTGGTAAGCTCTCTGTAAATTGGAGAGAATCAGCATGTGAATAACAACACTTGCCATTAGAGCTGCCCTGGCTGCAGGAAGTAAAGCCTTCTGCAAACAGATGATTTCTTCAGTTATTTCACCATGAACAAGCTGTCTTTAGAGAAAGGTGGAAGGAAGGAGGCTATGGCCATTTTTAGTGTGCAGGCATTGAAAATGAACGAGGTAACATGGGGCACCTGGCCTCCTTTCATGGGATGCCTTTGAGATCTCAGGTGAGAGCCTTCAGCTGCTCTGTCCCTCCATCCCCTTGCTGGAAAATGGAAGAACAAGACCGCTCTACTCCATCCACACGGATGTCAGCAGGGTCCATTAGTAACCGTGGTGGCACGGACGTAAAGGCTGTTATAGTGCATCTGGCCAAAGACCATGTGGCCCAGACTCCTGCCTCTGACAGTCGTCTGTAGCAAGTGCTCAGGAAAGGAGAATGAGAAACAGGGCAAGTATTTACAGAGTTGTATTTACATCACAGTCATTAATAGCCTTAGAGGGATCTTCATCCAGGAAGTTATCTAATTGCTTTTTGAATCCATTTATCCCTTAGGATAAATACCCACAACATCCTGGTCAGTGACTTCCATAGTTTAATTATCTGTTGGATGAAAAAACACTTCCTTCTCTTTGTTTTAAATCTGCTGCCTGATACAGCCATCTGACACCCCCTCCTTCATGTGTTTTGAACAGTAGTGACAAGAGGACAGCTCTTGACTGTCCTCTCCTTGCTGCTCATGACTTTAGAAATCTGTGTCATATCCCCATCAGCCATCTCTTTTACAAGCCTCAGAGTCTTGCTCTGTTATTCCCCTTTCCACCAGAAGCCATTCCATGTCCCTGTTCATCCTTCCTACTCTACTCTTCTCCTTTTCTAAAACTACTGCTGCTTTCTCAGATGGGGTGGATGAGAATCGTGCACAGCACGCAAGACGTAGGCTCCCAAGATTAGTGCCCTGGCGTAACACTCCTTTGCTTTGCTACCTGTTCCTTTCCTAATAATTCGTAGTGCTCTTGTTGCCTTTTTGACCTCCCCAGAGCCTCGTGCTGATGTTTTTGAAGGACTATCCACAGTTACTCCAAGATCTTCTTACATGGTAACAGCTAATTTAGAGCCTATTATTGCATACGTACAGCTGGCGTTGCTTCTCCCTATATTCATTACTTTTCCTTTATCAACAGTGAACTGCATCTGCTGTTTTAACCTCCAGTCACTCAGAATAATGAGATCCTGCTGCACCTCTGCACAGTCAGTTTTAATTTTGACCACTCTGAATAACGCTGTGGCATCGGCCAACTTGGTCGTCTCAGCATTCGCCCTCCCTGAACATCACAATTCTTTGCACAGATACCAACACAACTCCCTTTGTGAGCCCTTTCTCCCATCAAATCCTTCCTCCATGTTGCCTCCCTTTCAAACCAAAGCCCTTCTACTTCATGACAGTTCAGTTTCTCCATGAGCCTTTGGTGAGAAATCTCATTAAAAGAGTTTTGGAAATCTCAGCGTGTTATATCAGCTGGATCACCCTCTGCCACATGCTTGTCGACTCCTTCAAAGAATTTAAATGTGCCTGTGAGTCATGACTCTCCCTTTAAGCCGTGTTGACTCACTGCAATTGAATGAGAAGCGGCTCCTCTGAGTCATCACACCCATTCCCCCACTCCAAGGGCAAGCACAAAGTAGGTTTTTGTGTTCAGCTGGATCCAGAGATGTTCTGCTCCCCACAGCTTCACTCACCAGGCACAAAAAGTAGTGCTGGACCCCCGTTGCTGCAAGCCAAACAGCTTCAGTTTGAGGGACCAAAAGCTACAACCCAGAGGAAGAAAGCAGAAGAGACATGCGACATCATCGACCTCCCAGGTCCTTGCAATAGGAAGGAATGCTTTTGACAGGTGAAAGGATTAAGCCACCACAGCCTGAATGTGTTCACGTCTGCCCATATCATAAAATGATCAAATGATGAAAGCCCTATAAAGCCATGGGACACAGAAAAAGTGTTCTAATTCTTACGAGCTGCACATCAAAGCACCCTTCGGAAGCAAATTTAAGAGACTGCAAATGCAGAAACGCCTTTCTACTGCTTTGTTCTGGGGCTTCCCAGGGTACCTTCCTACTTAAACCAATTCGTCCGTCAGAGAAAAAACCCCACTCCACCATGTTAGCAATAGTTCAGTGATGGAGAATCCACCACAAGGGTGGAGAGTGGATCACTCTCTTCAATATTAAGGCAAGGTACAATAGTAAAGTAATTTTCTATAGTTAGTAATGACTTTGAACTGAAATGTGGTTAGCTTTGACTCCAGGAGACCTTTGTCTGACAGGCAGAAGGGCCTATAACCTCAGACCTCATACGGATACTCTCCATCCCTACAGACTGCAATCAGACCATCAACTATCCACCTCCGTCCACATATTTTGAACAGCCTGAGGGATTGACCAGGCTTCCCTGGTTTGTGACCTTTTCCTTGCATCTATGATAATTTACCTATATGGACCCAATTTTCATTCGCAGACTTTTTCTTTAAAAAATTCTATTTCACAAGTCTTCCTTTGCAGTTTTGGAGCCACATTAGCAGCAGTAAAAGGACGCTAGAGCTTGTAAGAGGATGCCAGAGCTTTTGTCGCTTCTGCACGGGTTTAGCGCTCTTATGCACAGACGAAATGAGGGTGCAACGAGGGAGTTCAGCTCCAGACTGATCACCTCTCCTAGGTGTTTCCAGTGCAAGTGTCAAGCTCCCATTGCAGTCACGTCAGTGGCACTGGAGCATGGTTTGCAACGGGGGCAGTGGGATGCCAGGGGGATATCCTGGGATATCTAAAATGGCACTGGAGTGATATAGTCAACTGTCCTGCCTTGGAGCCATGTATCTCCCTGTGAGCTAGGCACCTTGGACTTGGTATTAGTTAAGGGGGAGCAATAAGCATTCATGCATGGATGTATCTCATTTTAAAATAGATGGTTAAAACAATCTCAATGAATGAATGAAGTCAGAAGCACTTTTTTTCTCCCTATTGATGGAAAGATGATTCCATAGAAGCAGATGGCTATAGCAAAGACATTTGTATCTGGCTGGATAAATCCCACCCAGGCTTGTACAACAATTACTGCTATCACTATAACTACGTAGGGTGAGAGCCCTGAGCATCCCAGATGCTGTAAAGGGCATTTCCCCTTTCCAAACTGCTGGCAGTATATGTGGGCAGGACACATCACAGGTGAAGGAAACAGGTCCTTCTCTGCCTTTTTCACAGAACTAAAGAAATTAAACCCCAGAGCCCTAGATGCATCCTAGCATTATTTCAGACATTTATCAGAGATGGCCAAGATCACCTCCTGCTACAATCGGTGGAAGGGGGTCGACACCTTCAGCCCATGACTCAGATCAGCCCTACACCAGGGAACGATGTAGGGCACGGTGAAGCTGAGCTGGAACCATCCCACTGCTTGTTTGTGGCCACACAATGATTCCTTCCCCTGAAAGTCAAGCCAGGGAACTGGGCCCCCTTTCATCTGCTGCTGACCTGAACTGTACGTGAACTGTGACTTCCAGCTGAACACACTCTCCTAATCACCACAGCGCTGAGCTACCCCCACAGACCTCCTTTGCAGAAATTCTCTGAAATATAATTGGGCCATTTACTGAATTTTGTCTGGATAGGCAAGACATTGAAGAGGCATTTGCTTTGTGAGTCCCTTATACTCTAATTATTGCTCACGTTACCATTGCATCAGAGCCTAACAAAAGATGCTTAAGAAAGCAAGGAATTAGACATCAATTGTGGTTCATGGGGTCATGGAAGAAATGTAGCACACAAAAAAATAACACATAGGCCATCTCTAGTGTCTGTTCTTTAGCACTTGTGCCCCATGAACATCCATTAATGCTAATGTTTATGACTAAATAGAACTATAAGTCAATTACAGATCCTGTTAGTGTTAATTCACAGTCAATCTATATATTTGTCTGCAGAACCGCTGGGGAATTGGTATACAATAGATTTTTCTTTTTAAGTGAATGGATTTTTTTTGAAGTACAAATACTCGGGAGCTCTGCTATTCAATCTCCTGGAGTTATTGTAGGAATATGGTCAGTGCTCTACAAATTAGACGTGTCTGGTACTAGTACGATGGCAGCTGGTGAAATGGCTGAGCCTTTCTATTCATGTCCTGTTGCCACATGGGGGATATTAAGGCAGCGGTCAGTAGGATAAACCTTCTACATGATGCCTTGGTGAAGATATCTATGTGGCTTTAGTTACTCATAAAACAGCTTGCTGCCACAGGGAAAATCTAGCACACAAATGGCACACAGTGGAAAGACTTAGGATGGTAATCCTTTGGATCCAGATGAGGATCACGTGGACTTACAACCTTGGGTCTAGATGTAACTTAACCATCTTAGCCTGGCTCTGGACATGAACAAATGTATCCTGATTCTCAGCAAAGCTCAGGAAAGGTTAACATAAGGATTTTATCTACTTCACGTCCAGAAGATCATGCATCTGTGCAGTGCATGGCTTCCAGGTTTACTGTGACCACATCCACACCAGCAAGCTCAGCATCTCCAGGGCTTGTTCCCTGACCAGGGGTCGCTGCCTTGCCTGCACTGCTACTCCTTCCTGGCCTCTAAACTGGGGTGCCAGGATCCAAACTGATTATTGTGGGTGGCTCCTGACCCATGCAAAAGCTTGAGCTGTGTCTGGAAATCATCCAGGAGACAGCTGGTTGGCACAGACTAAAACCGTGCCCAAGGTTGCTCTACCTCCTTGACAGTGCTGACTTTGTAAAGGTATTTTGAAATCTGGCCTCACGGGCATTTAACACAAAATCCATAATCTTTATGGAAAAGAGTAGTTTGATAGATTGCACCATCTACAGTGTACGTCGCTATCTGCCCGGGGCAGATGAATTGGGTGTCCAGTCATCCATGCTGCAGAGCAAGCATCAAGTTTGGACCTGGCCTCCCAGTTCTTTACCAGGCAGCCTACTACAGGCAAGCCACCAGATTTCTGAACCAGCCTAGCAAGGCCACAATGTGCCCTACCTGACTTTAATCAGCGCTTCCCAGCAAACCATCCATCAGCAAAATGCTTCCCCTCCAGCAAATCAGCAAATTCTGATGAAAAGTCATGTCACCTGTTTCTCTCCTGAAGAGCTCCACTTCTAGCCTAGGGTATGGTTTTGTCTTGCTCTAGTTATCTCAGGTTGCAAGACATTTTTGCCTGGTCAAGCTTCCACTAAAAATGGGCAGTTGCTGGGTTATGAGCATTATCACACATGCAATTGTTGTGTATTTCCACTGCTTGGAAAGTGCACATTTCTAGTTCATTTCTCAGACGACTCTAACATTATTGTAGATCAAAATAGCACTCTCATCAGCTTTCTGAATACAGGAGATTCATTTTGCTGGGTACAAGTGCTCTTGCTGTTTCACCAGCATAATTCAGCCACAGAACTTAAGGCTGAGCTGGGAAGTGCATTCTTTAATCATGTTAATGTTATCCTGTGGCAGTTTTCTTTTTAAAATTTTTGATTGAATTTAATGGAGGTGAAAGTCACTGGATGAATGGTTTCAGAGACAGATGCTCTCTGGCTAATCAAAAAATGATTTTGTGAAGCAAATCTTCCCCTCCGCTGCCCAGCTACGGGCCCAGATCGCAATGGCTTTGCAGTCCACGATCCCTGTACCTGCTGCCTTTGCCTAAAGGGCAGGGGATCCCTCTCTGTCCTGGGTGTTATCATAGAATCATAGAATCATAGAATCATTAAGGTTGGAAAAGACCTCTAAGATCATCAAGTCCAACCATCAACTAACACCACCATGACTCCTAAACTAGGCCCTGGAGTGCCACGTCTACACCTTTTTTGAATGCCTCCAGGGTAGACGACTCCACCACCTCTCTGGGCAGCCTGTTCCAATGCCTAACCACTCTTTCAGTAAAGAAATTCTTCCTAATGTCCAATCTAAACCTCCTGTTGGTTTAGTTCCCTCAATGAATCATTCCTACAGGATGAAGCTGTGCATATATGTGTCTGCCCATCTGTCCCCCTGCAAACACATGTACATGTCTAAGAAATCCCTTGCCCAGTAGAGGACGGAGACCTTAGTCCTGAAGCGGAGGCTGCAGGGAGAGCTTAGTCCTTACCAGGCACTCAGAGGAGGGGTCGGAGGTTGGATGCTATGAAAGAAAAGGTGTGTTTTGGGTTTCAGACTTTGTTTGACATCAGGACAGTGATCCTGCGGATGGAGTATGTTCCGAGGGCACAAGTTCTGAGTGAGGTTTTCCCATATCTAGGTGTTTGTGTCAGCTCTCTCTCCTTAGCAGTCCCTGATATCAAATAGTGCTTGAACTCTGTTATTTAGCTTCAAAAGTCCATCATCCTACGTCACTAACTCATTGCAATAAGATGCAACTAGTTCTGGCAGCCACAGACCAACCCGCTGTGTTATCAAAGGACATTTGTATCAGAGCCAAGACCTCACCTGAGAAAGGTTTCTAGTATTCAAGTTAAACATACCTGGACTCAATTTCCCACACAATTCTTTTGCCTTGACCCTCCTGGACAGACTTTTGTGTTTCCTTTTAGTATTTAACCTGGCAATAAAGCAGCACTCCCCAGCCCAGGGCTGAGGGGACACCAGGCAGGAGGAGGACACAGCCCATGCTGTGCTGAGCCCTCTCCGCAGGGACACAGGACCTCTCCTCCCATCGCTCCCACCACTGCACAGCTTGGCCACAGCAGACAATGGGTTTTTAAATTGCTGTGAGATAAAAGTCCAAACTCCTCTGCCCAGAGCCATCCAAAACTGTCTTCCATCCAAGGGGACTTCTTGGGAACCACCCTTTTCCCTTGCCCTCCTTTCAGCTTGTGGTTTCCCTTGCAGAGCTCCTGTTTCTCTCTCTGCAGGGAGGGAATCGGGGCAGGGAGGAGAGTGTGAGGAGAGGCCCGTCTGTTCAACAAGGTGTTTTGTTTCCAGCACCACCACTGCTTTCCAAACCCAAGAGCCCTGCACCCCTGCTGCCTGGGTCAATATGCTTTTGCAGGCAGCTCCTTGGCCCCTGGGCGTCCTGCCCTGGCCTCCTGCAGAGAAGCTTTAGCAACCCCAGGAAGCTGTGGGAAGGATCGATGTTCATTCCTGAAGCAAAGAAGCTTCTCCTCCAGTGTCTCTGTGCCCCCGTAGACAGCATGGCCGTCCGGGAGCCTGTTTACTTTACCTGGCAAGCGCCTTTTTCTCCTCTCTCCAGCTCAGCACACAGCACATTCTCCACTAGCTGTGGGATCCGCTCCAAGCACTGCTCCCTGCTGATGAGCTTCATCCGCACTTTCTGCAGCACGTGGGATGCTGGTACCGCAACTGCTAACCAGCAAGTGAGAAGAGAACAATTAACAAACCTTGCAGAACAGTGCAGACTTGTAAGGGTGAAAACACAGCTGGAGGCTAGCCCTTGGGACTGCTCCCGGCTGAATTTGTAAGGCATCTCAGGGCAAGAGGATCTCAGGGCCCAACTGTATGGTCTTGGGGTCATGGGGGCTTACAGGGTCTGTCCAAACGTTAGCAAAGGTAAGTTTGTGCTCCTGACTTTATGTCAGCCTAGGATGTGGGTAGGTAGGTAGAGAGGGGGGAGGTGTTAATGGGCACAGCTGAAATCCTGGGGATTGCTAAATCCTATTTAGGCTTGCTAAACAGTATTTTAAAAAATCATTTTTGTAGATGAAGACTGGGATGCAGTACAGCTGGAAGACCTCAAAGGAATGGCTTATCCTGTTGGTCTTGGTGATGACCTGAGATGAGCTGCACTGCACGCCTTGGGTTTCTCACTCATGTTTCTGGGGAACTCAGTTTGAAGGACTCTTCATGGGGTCCTGTGAGAGCCCACTGAGCTTTCCCCAGAACAGGCGATCTTGTTATCCCCATGCTTTCATGGGGGGCTGTGAGGCCATGCCTCACCCAGGGGACCAGCTGTATCTTTCACAAAGTGGCTCTCAGGATGGCAGCACACAATGGAAATAACGGCTTTATTCTTCCCTTGAGATGTAAAAAAGAAGAAATTGCAGCAGGCACCAGCGAGCAACAACAAGACTGAAAATATGCAGGGCTACTTGGAAAACCCACTCGTTTCACCTATGTTTCTCTTCAAAGCAAACCTCAATCTGAAGGATAAAACTGACTTTTGGAGGATGTTGCTGCTGGGCAGGAGACCTACAGATTTTCAGAAACTCATTCCTTCTTCCATATTTCACTGAGCTAAATCCTCCCAGCACCTTTGGGAAGGTGGGACTCAAAGGTAAGATCTAAAAGATAGAAAGTTGTCAGGTCCCTTTCCCAGCTAAGATGGGCCGCTCCACGGAAGCATCCACAGATTAAAATGCTTTCATGTAAGCATCTCCAAGGGGGTGGCTCCACTTGAGGTCTAATTGACTGCAGTCATAGAATCATAAAATCATTTAAGTTGGAAAAGACCCTTAAGATCGTCTGAGTCCAACTGTTAACCTAACACTGCCAAGTCCACCACTAAACCATGTCCCTAAGCACCACGTGTAAATATCTCCAGGGATGGGGACTCAACCACTTCCCTGGGCAGCCTGTTCCAGTGCTTGACAACCCTTTGGGTGAAGAAGGTTTTCCTAAGATCCAATCTAAACTTCCCCTGGCGCAACTTGAGGCCATCTCCTCTTGTCCTGTCACTTGTTACTTGGGAGAAGAGACCGACCCCCACCTCGCTAACAACCTCCTTTCAGGTAGTTGTAGAGAGCGAGAAGGTCTCCCCTCAGCCTCCTTTTCTCCAGGCTAAACAGCCCCAGTTCCCTCAGCCGCTCCTCAGAAGACTTGTTTTCTAGACCCTTCACCAGCCTCGTTGCCCTTCTCTGGACACGCTCCAGCACCTCAGTGTCCTTCTTGTAGTGAGGGGCCCAAAACTGAACACAGTACTCGAGGTGCGGCCTCACCAGTGCCCAGTACAGGGGCACGATCACTGCCCTACTCCTGCTGGCCACACTATTCCTGATACAAGCCAGGATGCTGTTGGCCTTCCTGGCCACCTGGGCACACTGCCGGCTCATGTTCGAAGGGGAGTCAGGCTAGTGCCGCCTGAGGTGCCAGTTGGGAGATGTCCACCTACAAAATGCTGATAGAGATGAGAAATGACACATTTTCCCCCACCGAGGAACAATGCCTCATGCTTTTTGGTATGGCCCATACCACAGCATTGCACATCCCTCTCACCAAACTCAGCTCCTGCTGTTTTGCTTCTGAAATATCTCCCAGACAGAAGGGGTGTGTGCCAGGGCTGTGTGCATTGACCTCCTGCAGGATGCAATTTGGAGAGCAGAAGCGATGTCAACCGAGCCCACACAGCAGCACGACAACTATCTCCGGAGCCACGCCATGCTTTTTGCAAAGAGACTGGCTAAAAAGAAATCCTGCCAAGCTGCAGAGTGACTCTGCAGCAGCCCCCTGCTTTTCTGTTTCTAAGAGCACATTACCTTGGTGAAACGGCAGAGTTTCACAACTATAACACAGTGCTGTGTTGTGTCTTACTGTTACGTGAGGCAAACGAAGATTAAGAAGGAAAATGAAGAGTTTCAGAGAGGAGGCAGTAACCCTACAGAGCAGAATAGCAAGGATTTAAATGGGACATTCACTTACTACATCCCAGAAAGGACTGTTAAAGCCCCAAGCACCACCCTGCCCACTCTGTCCCAATTACCTCTTTCCGTTAATGAAATCATTCATTAGCCATTTAGTGACATTTGTTCAGGATAGACATTTTGGGTCACACTCAGTGCTGGAGCTACTTTCATTAGGGCTTAAACAAGATCAATTAGCAATAGCAATCTGCTGTTCTAAATAAGTGAAAAAGAGGGGTAGCCAGTACCATTGAATCAGTCTGGTTCATGGAGGCGTTAAGCCAAAGACAACCCTAGACATCTATTTCCCTTATTCCAGACTGCTTTAGACCCAGCCTAACTTGCCCACCAGGGTGGAGCTTGTCTTATTTTGGGTGCCAAAAAAGGCAAGCAATAGCATAGAATAGAATAGAATAGAGTAGAATAGAATAGAATAGAATATCCTGAGTTGGAAGGGACCCACAAGGATCATCGAGTTCAACTCCTGACCCAGTGTAGGACAACCTCAAAATTCACACTATGTGTTTGAGAGCATTGTACAAATGCTCCTTGAATATTGTCAGGCTTGGTGCCATGACTGCCTCCCTGGGGAGTCTGTTCCAGTGCTCCACCACCCTCTGGGTGAAGAACCTTTTCCTAACATCCAGCCTAAACCTCCCCTGGCACATCTTCCTGCCATTCCCTTGGGTCCTCTCACTGGTCGCCAGGGAGAAGAGATCGGCGCCTGCCCCTCCTCTTCCCCTTGTGAGGAAGCTGTAGACCGCGATGAGGTCTCCCCTCAGTCTCCTCTTCTCCAGGCTGAACAGACCAAGTGACTTCAGCTGCTCCTTGTACAGCTTCCCCTCCAAACCCTTCACCATCTTTGTGGCTCTCCTCTGGACACTCTCTAGTAGCTTCGTATCCTTTTTATACTGTGGCGCCCAAAACTGCACACAGTACTCAAGGTGAGGCCGAGGTTGAGTTCCTGCAGAGCAAAGGTGGGCTCTAAGGTTTCAGCTTGAATATATGTGCTCAGATTACCAGGGACTTTGCTCCGGGAGTCAGTAGGTTACTGGTTCTTGCCCTGAACAGAGAACTGGTGGATGTGCAGAGGCTACAAGAGTCTGGATATGTTTACCAGGGAGGTAGGGAGTGGAAGTTAGTGTGGGTAACCCCTCCTGGGAGAGAACATCTACTTTAAATGGATAAAAACCAGCCTCTGTTAGCAAATACATCTCCCAACAGCATCTCACCTGCACTTGTGGTTCCCCACCCAGTGACCCAGCAGTGTTGCCACGTATTGATGTCATATATGAAGGGCAAGCAGATGGGGATTTTCTCATTGCTGAACTCAATGGGAGAGCTGAGCAGGATCAGAGCGATATCATTTTGCATGCTCATTCTGTCAAAGTTTTCGTGGAGAATCAAGCTGTCCGGCTTATGTTCTTCCAGCGGGAGGCTGAGGTCAATTCCCCCCACTACAACAGTGAGATCTGGTGGCCTTATAAACAAAACAGAAGCAGTGTAGACATAAGCAAACATGAAAGCTTTGTGTTATAAAGGTTGGTGCCTCCTCCCCCTCAGCAGGGTAAGGTGGTGCTCAGCAAATTGCAGAGGCAGGTTAGCTATAAATATCACAGAAATCTACCCTCACTTCTAGGCAAAGCTAATTTTCAGGGGAGAGAGGTGCAGAGGCAAAACATGAATGCAACCAAGTTATAAATAGCCCAGTCACTAACGAACAGATGGAGTGGGCTGGATCTTCAGGATTGCCGTGCCCTGGGCTGGCTGCTCTGGACCGCGCTGCCCCCAGCCAGCTGCTCCAGGTTGTGATGCCACAGGTCATTTGTCACCGAGCAGTCTCGGCTCTCGGACCTGCCGAATTTTGGAGCGGGCTCACAGAGGGCTGGACTCTGCCCCTGGGCATTGCATGGGATTGATTTATCCACAAACTGCTGTTTTAAAATCAGACTCTCCATGAGATAAAGGTGTTTGCCATATGAAAGCAAAGGTAATTTTGGGGTTAGAATAAGCTGGAATGGAATACACCTCTTTTTACAAGGTACTGCAACATGTGTAGTTGTACAGGAAATGCTTGGGACCATCAGAACAGCATTACAGGCATTTATACAAGGCTGCTCAGACCATCCTTCAAAATATTCCCCTTCTGCATCTCCTGGTTATGCAGATTTTTGCCCATTTCTGTTGTAACAACACCTCTGATCAAAAACGGGCCTGTTTTCCCCAAAGGAGACAAATCCTGTTTTCAGGGCTCTCTTTCTGGCTCAGTCACATATATGTTGCACTTGACCCCAAGGCCATAAGTATCCTACACCCACAAGGAGTGATGTTATGAACCCATTGTGCCTGGGCTGTCCTCGCTTCCCCCAAGTACTCACACCTCTTCTGCAAAGCAATGGGCTGCAGTTAAAATCCACAATGCGCTGATCATGGTGCCTCCACAAATATGTTTCCCGTTGCTCTGGATGCTCACGTGCCACGGGAACTCCCCAGCGTTGGCGTATCTCCCCGCCGTGATCCTCTTGCCAGTCTTCAGAAACGACTCATAAGATGGTCGGAGGCCACACTCTGGGCACAAAATGAGACACGTTGCTCACGTACAGCAGTGCCACTGCCTACGCTACTAAACTAGAGGGACAGGACATCAGCTAAAGCACTGGTCTAGCAGTCTAGCCCCTGGCATCACTGTAGCCTCCCCAAACCTGCACTCTGCCAAGCAATGCCCAGGCACTTTGGGGGCTAGCAGGCCATAGACCGTTTCCCACAGGCAGGCTGGATAAAATCCTGGTTTAGGGAGTATGAGTGGAAGAGTTCAGTATCAGGCTGTAGTACAAGCAGTACGTATATGCCATCAGGTACAAGGAATAAGCCCAGGCCTATTTCATTTACCGATACGTGTATATCCTGTAGGACTACTAGCAGTTCCGCTCTGCTGGTCATTTCTGAACATAAAAAGTTGAGAAGAAAAACGTGCATTGATGCTGCTGATCAGAGAAGTTAAATAAAAGAGGGTAAGGAGCAGCATTTCAAACCCAGTCTTGGACCAACACTCTTCGACAGCATTCAGAGCAGTGATGCAGACACCTGAGGACATCTTCCCCATTCCATGTTCTTACCAAAGGCAACACATCTCTCTGCCAGGGCAACCAGGATGTGACATCACACAATCCAATGTTTCCGTTGACATCACAGTTGGATGCTGTCCTTCCTCAGTCGATGAGGGAAATCACAGTGATTTCCAAGAGGATTGGGATTTGCTTTAGCTATGATAGGGCTAGGGCAGCAGTGAAATTCCTGTCTGTATCCTGGACTGACTTTCACAAGGTGGACTTCATGAGTTGGGTGCTGTAGCCCTTTTTCGATCTTGAACCATGTTCTTCTCTCTGAAGACCTTAGATGCTGGTCCTCCATCAGCCTTCATCTTTGACTCTGAGAAGTGCTGAAGCCTATCAAACTCTGAATTAATTTTCTGTTCTTCATTTAGACCGTGTCTATGTTCTCAGAAGAAAGAGGCAGCTCTGTGGTAGGGTAAATTTCAAACAGTGCCAGATCAAAAGTATAGTATCAAAGATGTTGAGGCAGCCTCTCCCTTTTCCCCCGTGGGCAAGGGTGGCTTACAGGACCAAATCCAGCATAAAAAACTAATCCATAAGGCTGAATCATTAGCATTTCACCTTTACTGATTATATCCCTGATACTCTTTGTACCTTCAGCAGCAACTGCAAGGGGTCAAGGCCAAAACTCCACCCTACAGTAACTTCATAATTGATTCTGTGGCAGCATAATATTTTGGTGTGGGCCAATTTTAGCATCAACGGACCCACCTATGCTGATTTCTAAACCGACACATTATTTCTATCAGGACAGTACTTAAAAAAATCTCAGCCAGGTTCAGACTTGAGCCCAGCCATATTAAGGAGAGAATGGTGCTTTCTCCAAAGACTTTCCAGCTTGTTTCAAAACAATAACTATAGCGGGGAGTAGGAGGGGAGGGAGGCGAAAGGACAGAAGGGAACCAAGCAACATTTTATGAGCACCCGAATGATTCAGCATATGAAATGTTTTGCCTTGTACGTTGGAGCAAATCAGAAGTTATCCCACTGAAGTCTGAATTACGCAGAGGTTAAAAATGCATAGGATGAAAGTAAGACTCTGTTTTCCTCTCTTTGCTTTTATGTCACCTCATGCCTAGGAAATCAGACAAAAGTGCTGGTTTCCTTGACAGTGAGCACTAGAACAATTCGGTGGCACAACACATTAAGGACAGGCGATCAGTTGCCACAGCAACTGGAAATCCCGAGTGTGATGTGGGCACGTTTTGGGGCATCTCCAGAAAGAGCCTAACATGGCAATCCTGCCAGAGGTAGCTCCTCTCAAGCTTGCCCCAGGTATAAATCTGCTCAAAGGACAGGTTCCCTCTGGCTTTTGAGACTGGAATGAATTAAGCATCAGCCGAGGAGCAAGGGAAGATGGGGAGCTAATTTCTCTGTCACGGACTTACTGCCTGTCTTTGGATAAAGCAGGCGGGACTTCAGCAGTGGACTTACAAGCCCGAAGACTGACTATCTGATGCACATTTTCAGTCACTCCAAGCTTGCAACAAGATCTGGTCTGCTGGGTAGTTACAGGAGATGTTCAGGGAGCTGTTTTGGGCCTTTCTGAGCCTAAAACCTGAGCTGGTGAGCAGGAAACACCAAACCAAGATATGGAGAGGCATGGAGAGCTATCCAAAAGGAAATGCTGTGGATTTGTGTCTCTGGGTGCCCACCATCTGGCCTTCAAAGTGGCTTTATGTGCTCTGCTGCCCAGAATCAAGGTGGGCTCCTACAAGCTTTCCCTGAAGAAAGCACATCTGCAAGAGGACACACCAATGACACGTGTTCTTCAGACTTAGTAATTAAGAGCCTCCAAACTAGGAAACACATGAGAGGCTCAAGCCCACACCTCCCAATGCTGTGGGAAGTATTGCAAGCAGCAAGTTGGATGGGTGGGACTAACCCATCCCCATCTCTCCTACTGAAGCTGTTTGTCCTAAGATACTCCATAGCGTATATATAACCCATAGGATCCCACATCCATATAGAATAACCCCTGCATCCCCTACGTCCTTTGGCTGTAGCTGTTAGTCTCACTCTGACAACCCCATCAATAACATGAAAATTTATTTTGCCTCTTTCTGGCTGTCCTGCTATTTTAACTGTACGCGCACTGGGCAGAGACTGCCCGACATTACGTTTGCACAGCACCTGCCATAATGAGTTCTGGTCTTGGCAGGGGCTCCACAAGTTACTGAAGTACAAATAATTAATCAAAGGAATAATTACGTTACAGTGCGGCCAATATGAATTCTACTCCTGTGTACTGTCATGCACAATAATACAGATTTAAAAGTCCTGGTGTTTAATTAGTAGGCTGCAGCCTTTTATAATATTTGATACTTTTTTTATATCTACCCCGATATACACTTAGTGCCATGGAACACATCACAGACAACATTTTTCTTTTCTTTTTTTGTAATTTATTGTATTGCAGGAAACAAAACTGATTTCTTTTTGTGTTTATACACTTTTTTGAATCATCAAAAAGAAGTATCACAGTACAGTTTTTACTTTTTCTTACTAGAATTGTTTCAGAAAATAGGCACTATAGGTGATATAACGTGTTACTGTGAGAGTGGGATTGTGAGAGAGTTACTGATCTTATAAATTCACCATTCTCAAAGACATCAAATTACAGGGCTGGGATAGTTAAGGTGAGCCCAACCATGTCTCCAGAAGTCCAGGCTCTCATAATACAAGCAAATTCATTAACCCAAGAAAATAAACATGTCTGAAGGCATTAGCTATGCAAAGCAGTTAGCAAGTGCAACCACCCCCTAATTCATCCTTTTAACAGCATTTCAAGCCAAACTTTTAGAAGTTTGTTTTCTCTCCAGATTACAAGACCGCAAGGATACCCAGTGAGCTGCGCAGAGCAAGAAGCTACATTTGCCAACAGGCACAATTTCTGCCTCTACTTTGGCTTTTAACGTCAGCGAATGGGAAAGTGCTCAGATTATGGAAAGCTGCCCCAACAGGTTCCCAAATCTTTATGCACTGATGCTGCGTGTACACCATAACACCTAGCATCAGGGTTGTCGGTCTTTTGTCAAACAACTCCCTAAACCAAAGTGGAGGCGGTGCAGTAAGCACAGGCTATTTCTTGATCCCAATAGGGCAGGAAAGCCCTGTTCCCCCAAGGCCGCAGTATCCGCCAGGGTTCTTACTGAGGTACTGCTGATGGTAATCTTCGGCGTAATAAAACTCTGGAGCCTCCCGGATTTCTGTTGTGATGGGACCAAAACCGCCCTTTGTCAATACCTGTCAAGAAACACAATGGAAAGCCATTAGTGGTTTGCTGGCTTCTCTGCTGACGAATGACGTTAGGTTTTCCCTCAGCAGGAGCCACAGACATCTCTCAGCACTTGGACTACAGACAGAGCACATCCCTGAAAGCCCTTTATCCTTGCTCTCACATTATTTTGTTAGGAGACATTGCGGGCACTGAAGTAGGCGTTGGTGAGAAGAGGTAGAGCACCCTCCTGTTTTAATGGCTCATTTGTTTAATTTGCTATGGCCACACATTTGTTCTCTCCTCTTTATTAACCATGCCAGGCAGGGATGTGGTGCCATCAACGAAAGAGGAAAACAAATGTGAAAGGCAGCAGAGCACACTTTGATCAAGCCTGGCCAGCTGCCTTGCAGTGTCCAAGAACTTTACCTGGCAGGTGTCTCAGCTTTGAAATGTGCTATCCACCCCGAATTTCCTTATGCCAAGAAGAATTTCTGGGTGGAATTTTAGCCCCACTGATGTAATTGAGAAATAAGAGCATTTGGGCTCTTTTCACAGAGTCGCTGGAAACCCATTTTTCAAAAAGAACACTTCCATCAAGACCAGAAAGGTATTTTTAAGGCAAATTATGGCTCATTTCTGAAAGATTTGCCAGTACGTGGACCAGGAGCAATAATCACTTTGCAGGAAAAGAAGAAGGAATGTGGGTGGGGATTTTAAATTGGAGTTTAATTTCTTTCTGATATCCCCTAACTGAATTTGAAACTCCTGAAAGGTTTCTGACAGAAGAAATGTCTTTTTAACATGATTTGCCACGACATTTTTCCTACTGAATTTTCCTTTTCTAAGGAAACTGGTAAACACCAACATTTTGGAGCCAATTCTCATCTCAGTGCGGACATACCTTGTGCTCACTAAAGTCCATGATTGATAACCGAATAAGCACTTTAGTTGGTGTCAGACTACTGTTGCAATGTATACTTGTAAAGTACTGGACGTAGAGAGAACTGCATTGCTATCAGCCAGACTTGACAGTAAGATCAACTGTAAGAATGAAGGGTTAGCATTTAAGATTACCAGATAAATATGTGTTCTCTCATCATACTAATAAATAAAACCACTAACAGGAAATCATCACACAGAACCACAAAACCAGAGCTGGTAAACCTGTAGTAAGTCATTGAGTCCAACTTCTTTCATCATGATACAACAAATGAAAGCTGCCTTACTCCCAGCAAACATTTGTTTAACTGTTCCTGAAAGGTCCTCGGAGACGAAGATCCTTCAGTTTCCTCAAGGAGTCCATTCCAATATTTACCATCCTGTTAGAGGGTTTTTCCTAAAGCCTAGCCCAGTTAAGCCTACTATTTTAATTTAAACCCGCTATTGTGGTTGTACTCATCATGGATGTGGAAAGGAAATCATTCCCTCCCTCTTCACAATAGTCTTCTACGTACTTGGTGGTTGGGCAGAGAGAAAGATGACATGTAATGGAAATAATGCTTCCTCACAGCATTAGCTATCAGTTAAATAATAGGTGGTTATTTGGGACCAAAAAGTCTTTGAATTTCCTACAACAGGATTTCCTAGAGCCTGCCTCAGCACAGCTAAGTACTGGCCACAGTCAGAGATCAGTTGCTGGACTTTGTAGAGCATTAGTCTGATTTATTCTGGTAATTTCACTTTCTGCTGTATTCAGTTTTCAATCAGGAATGAAGTAATAAGATTGATACAAAATCCGTAATTGACCTGTCTGGGGAGCCCCTGGGTTCTCAACCCTACCTCTAATTTCTCAGCACAGGTTAGGAAGATGTCAACTAGTTAATTCGCTGTATTTGAACACAGCAGGGTAACAAACCCAATTTCACAGGAATCTGGCCTTATTTCCCCATGTAAAATCACCAAACAGTGTTTTTCATCTTTGGGACAGGCTTTGTCCCAAGGGAATCAGATTATTTACCTGTCAGGTGTGTGAGCGAAGAAGATAAAACATGTGAAGGTATGTATCACAACACGTCGGCAACAACTAACACAAAGAGATGTCAACACAGCTGCTTTTAGAAAGCAGTATTTCACTTACTTTCTAACCTTCCTAGCAAAGAAAAGCACTTTTAAAATTATCTTCGCTCCAGAAAGGTGGCACAAACTCTGTCATCATGGGCATTAGTCATTTACTTGCTGCTGTAAATGCATGTAAAATTGGCTTCCTCCCCTTAACTGAGTCATGAGGATGCTGCTGGAGGGATGGATATTTTTCTACTGTGCAAAACAGTATTCGTTACAGATTTTTACCTGGGACTTTTCCATCACTGGCCTAATTTTGTCAGTTAGAAAATCCATTCTGTTCAATAACATACCACAAGAGGGCATAAACATCATTTATCCCTTTCAGAATTACTAACAGTCTATTAAAACACTGCACGCTGAATAAAGCAGAAGCCCAAGACAACTCATTATATTGCACTTTGGTCATTAGCAAAAGATACCAGCACTGCTGTCAGAGGCAGCGGGAACCCCAGGCTCCAACACTCTGCCAAACACTACCTTGAATGTTTTGATTTTAAACGGGAAAATATTTTCCTCGCACTGACTGTGTCGATGCAAAGATAAAAACATCACTGGGAAAGATGATGAAGTTCATGATGTGCTGGCTCCGGCAGGTGTAAATCAGCCCACTCTTGATTGATTTCCTGCTGCCGAGGCAGATAGAATTTGATGATAATCCTGTTCTAGCAGACTTTTTAGTCCTCGCTGTCTCAAAATTCCTGAGCCATCCAACGTGACCTCCCATTACCATGCTGCAGCCAAAAGGGCTACTGCAGCCTTTGCATGTAGAAATGGGAAGGACCAAATTAGGGAGAGTGTAATTAACCCTTGGGACCTTTTACTCAGTGCAGGAAATTTTTAAGGTACTATTAGATCTTTTTCTGCCCAATATTCCACTGCAATTCAAAAAGAATTGATTCATTAATTCATTCAAGGGACTTCTGTGGCTTTTGTCATAGGAGAGATCATGCTAGAAGATCACAATTATCCTTTAACTGATCATAATCCAGCCCCAAAAAACTGGCAGGTTCTACTGGCGAGAGGCCAAACCAAACCAGAATCCAAATCTCACCCAGCTGTAGAGGGCAGAGGGGACATGGCCAACTCGGTACATCGGGATAGGTGCTGGAACAGAAACATCTTGGAGCCAGCACTGGGAACCTCAGCACTACTACTTTTTTAAACAACCTGTACTTTCAGCATGTAAAAGATTTTGCGTTTGATGTGTTTCCTTATTTATTACAGCCTGTGAAAGTTTTTTCCCTGTTGTTTGCTTTAAACTTCTTGCCTGACCATGTCATTACATCCTCTGCCGCAAAAGATAATTCTTTATTCAGTCTCTCCAGAGCAATCTTGATTTTACACCTCCGCCTTAATCCTGCTCATTCATTTCTTCAGCAAGCTTCACAGGCTTAGACTCACCACTTCTCAGGTCAGCCTTCTCGCCCTTTTCTGCATCTTTTCTAGTTCTATTTTGCTGCTGCATTGAGATGGAGCAACTGGAATTGCACTCTATTCAAGATCACCACGGATTTATTCAGTGGTGTACTTACATTTTCTCTTTTATTCTCCGTCTCTTTCCCAGCAATTATTAGCATGCCACTTGCCTTTCTGACCTCTGCTGAGCACTGAGTAGACGATTTCAAAGAACCATCTGCAATGACGCCAGGACCATTTTCGCGGGCTAATTTAAACCCTATCATTGTGTCTGCACTTGACTTTTATTGACATGGAATTTCAGCAGCTATTTTATTGCCCAGACATTTGATATTGTCAGATTCTTCTGCAACTTTTTGTAGTCATGTCTACTTTTGCTTACCTGGAATAACTCTATACCATCAGCAGATTTTAGCAGGTCACTATCATCTGTCTCCTTTTTCCAGCTCTTTTATAAGTATATTGAACTGCACAAGTTCCCAAGACAGGTAATTGGTAATCTCCCTTCACTGCGAAAACTGCCCAGTTATTTGTATCTTTTATTTCCTATCTATAACCAGTTATTCATTCAGAAGAGAAACTTTCCTCTCATTCCACAGCACCTGGCTCCCTTTTATGCACCCACGCTTTTCCAAAAACGCTATTATGTGTGCAAGACACAAGTTTCCTCTGCTAAAGTCACATCAACTCTTCTCTGAAACACTGTATTCTATGTGTGTGTACTAACTTCTGATAACTCAAGCAATCTGCAGCATAAAACGTCAGACCTAACTTGTCTATAATTCTGCTGGATCATCTTGAAAACACCTTAAGCAGAGAAGCAGCCCACTTTTCGTTCCTTCAGTAGCAGGGCCAATTTAAATCACAGCTTACTCGTGATGCTAGTGTGCAAGCAATTTCCAATTTAAGTTCTTTTCATACCTGAAGCCGACCACCACCTGGTTGCACTGACCCACCACTGTTCATTTCAGTGATTTGCTCTGAACCCCTTTTGCTGTAGCTTGAACTGGAGACAGATCCTCAAAATTGTAACCACAATCTGGTGTGGGAAACCCCCAAACTCCTCAGCTGTGAACACAGACAAGAGGAATTATGTAGCTTTCTGCTATGGTATCACCTACATCAAGTCCTTCATGGACAGCTCAAGCTTTGCAGATGCTTTGTCTCCAGAACTGATTCCTAAAATGCTCAGCTATCCTAAGGAAAATATATTAGTGAATTAATGAACTGGAGCAATTATTTTGGATGCGGATTTGTGTCTATATTTGGACTTGTGCAGCACATACTGGCAACAAGCAATTTTCCTCCTGGTGGCACCAAGACTGGAGGCATGCACCAAGGCACTGTCTAGAGCACTTGCACCGCAGATATTGGGCCTTTAAATAGCCAGTGCTATACACGTGAACACTGCATGCATAGGACCAGCAACTGGCACAAACATCACTGCCAGTAAAGACGTGATTTTGGACACACAGGCTTGGAACCACAACGGATTACAGCAAATCAAACCCTATTTTTTTTTCCGTTTGAACCATACCGGTTGGTTATCCAACTGTCTGCCACTTAACCCAGTGCTACCAATTCCATCTCTGCTGTAGTGAGGGGATCCCATGGCATGCAGATGCAGCTAGAAAGATTTTAAGGGATATCCTAGTCATTCAGAGAGATGGTATCATCTTACAGCTGTTTTCGCTTTTTAACTTGAAGGCCATGCACTGGGTCACTGGGACACAGCAGAGCCTGCATGTTAGTGAAATTGGTTTGTTCCATGGGCAGCAATTCAGTTCAGTTATGCTAGGTGATAGGAAATGCTGTCCTCAACAGGGAAGATTAGATGGTAGACTGCCAAGGAATAAACCAAACCAGTGTAACCAGAGAAGGTTGTTCTTCACTTACTCCCAAGCAACTGTATTTAGCACGCGATACTTCTGCACTTTGATTTGCTACTGCCCTCTGAGCTGACAGTAATTGCTGCTTCAGCTTTTTGTAGCCAGCTGATTATATTGAGCCAAAGTATGTCAAAATATTTAATCATTTGACATTACAGCATGGCAACAACACATTCAAGGTGTTTGGCTCCTTGTTGATATTCAAATGGAAGTAGCTAATACTTGCAAAGTGCCTTAAGAATTTGGAATGAACTGTGCCAGGAAAGCACGATTCCCTTGTACCTCCAAATACTTGAAGGAACAGACTGGAAGCCGTCGACACTTTGATATGTTGTGCTGAAAATGCATGGTTCGTGGAGTTGAACCCACTTATAAATTTGACAAAAACAAGCTTTAAAATTGGTTTTGTTAAATGAAACCATTTCATTTTCTGAGCAGAGGCATTAGTAAAGCAGCAGAGTATTAATTGGCTTCAAGCATTTTGTGGCTTTTAATAAAAACAGCATCATCCTGTGTTTGATGCAATACGCACTTTAAAGCAAGCTCACAGCCTGTACTCAGGCCACTGCAATATCCAGTTTGTCTCGTGTCTCATCAAGTTACACGAAGCTACTGTATTTCTAATGGCCCCTCTAAAATCGCTGATGTTGAAAATACTGCAGAGTATCTTGACACCTGTGACAGCTTGTGCTTCTGTATCATCATTCATCCTTGATGTAAAACTGTATGGCAAGTAATCTCACAATGCTGAGTGCTCCAGCAGGGAGTGCCTATTTAAAATCTCTAGGGCTACCCCTTTATTATATTGGCTACCCAAAATTTCGTACCATCAGCAGCAATACTGAAATTCAGCTCTGTTTCCAAAAGCACTAAAAGTTAAAGGAGCTGCACTATTTCAGGGAAAGGCCTGCAGGAATTAGTTGCACGGACTCAATCTTCTGTAGGATGGGAGTATGCGTACCTCCTAGATACATGATTACTGTGATATTTTTAACTGGAAAACAAATTAACTAGCTTTGCCAAGATTGTGGATTAGTTGCTGGCAGGCTTGGGAGCAGAAATTCAGCAATACTTGCTTGCTTATATTGAGGACTAGCTATCCCCTACTTTGGTCCAGAGTATCTAACACAACGAGTAGCATGAGGCCTCAATAATGTGCAATTAAGAAAGAATGTTTTATGGAATCATAGAATCATTTAGGTTGGAAAAGACCCTTAAGATCTTCAAGTCCAACCGTTAACCTAACACTGCCAAGCCCACCACTAAACCATGTCCCTAAGCACCACATCTGCATGTCTTTTAACTACCCCCAGGGATGGGGACTCAACCACTTCCCTGGGCAGCCAATGCTTGAAAACCCTTTTGATGAAGAAGTTTTTCCTAATATCCAATCTAAACCTCCCCTGGCGCAACTAGAGGCCATTTCCTCTCGTCCTATTGCTTGTAACTTGGGAGAAGAGACTGACCCCCACCTCGTTAACAACCTCCTTTCAGGTAGTTGTAGAGAGCGAGAAGGTCTCCCCTCAGGCTGAACAACCCCAGTTCCCTCAGCCGCTCCTCATAAGACTTGTTCTCTAGACCCTTCACCAGCCTCGTTGCCCTTCTCTGGACACGCTCCAGCACCTCAGTGTCCTTCTTGTAGTGAGGGGCCCAAAACTGAACACAGTACTCGAGGTGCGGCCTCACCAGTGCCCAGTACAGGGGCACGATCACTGCCCTACTCCTGCTGGCCACACTATTCCTGATACAAGCCAGGATGCCGTTGGCCTTCTTGGCCACCTGGGCACACTGGTTCACCTTCATTTCCTAAGTGTCATGTAGATATACCTCTCCTTTTCCACAAGACAGCCTGCTCTGCAGTATAACACCTCAGTGATATATTATTTTAAATGGCTTCCTTCGTGCTGCCTTCAGTTGGCTGGAGCACCTCACTGGTAAACACTCAACTGTTACGCTATGATTCTATGAATATTACAATTCAGTTTGCTGTGATGGGTCCAGTCTTCTCTATGTCCCTTACTGATGTTAGCTTTTCCATTCTAACTGATGCCAGTTACCTCTACAAAGCCCTGGAATGAGCTGAAATTATGTCTAGCTGGTAAAATCTGCATTCACATCCATGTAGGTGACCTCCTTTTGGAAATCATGTGTTTATCCACCACGAGCCAGACGGGAAGAAGGATCCTGCCAAGGAAAATGTGGGAGCAGTGGCTGGCAAGTGCCGAAGTCTAACCCCAGCTAACGCACTGGGCAGCGGCATGGACTGGGACCAGATATCCGCATTCTCCTGTTTTCATTTACCTCTCTGCACAATGGACTGAATGATATTGATATATTTGATAGGTGCTGCAAGAATTGATTAGCTAATGTTTTGTGCAGGGCTTTGGAGTGCTACATAATTAGCTAATGCTTGCATAAGGTTTTGGAGTGCTATATAATTCCTAAGTATTATTAATATCCTTGCAGGGAAGCTATCTAGTCTCAGAACTCACTTTGCAGCATGCCTCTCACTAATCGGGCAGGACTGAAAGCAGGAATGATCGAATTAAGTTGGCATAAATTCTGCATCCTTCGTAGTATGGGCATATGGATCTAAGAGCAGAAATGGTGAAACCCATTGACTTTACAACTTGCTTTGGTCTCTGCTCTCATGGAAAACAAGCTGCTATGTGACTACATTATAAATCTGAAGACATAAACATCCTATAGGGACTACACGTAGCCTAGTCAAAGAGGAGAAATGCTATTACATGGGCCTGCTGGAATTGCTTCTACGAGTGTATTCTTCCAGTGCAGCACAGGGAATATGCAGATAAGAAGGAAATAGAATAGAAACTTAAAAGATGGTGGTGCAATGTGCTAAGCTGTAGAATCTCAATTCTCATCTATGAAACTGCAAAAGTGACTTTGTCAGAGCTTTTGCCTATTAACAAAACCCACAAACACAACAGAGGACGTCATCTGAATCGAGTAAACTGAACCTAGATAGAGACACAGCTTCATGAGCCTTAGGGGAAAGCTGCATGTATATATATAGTCTGTTCCATTGGTTTGAAGATCTGCTTTCTCTGAAATGCTTCTCTCTTAAATACTTAGCTTGAAGGAGGCTGTTTGGTCACTCATTCCTGCCAGAGGGGAAAGAATTGCTGGGCTTGGATATAAATCAGACCTGCCAAGGTAAATCACGGTTGGCCAATAGCCTGGCTATTAACATATCCGAGGCTCCAAGTGGTTATGCTCAGAGGGTCTAGGGAGGATCAGAAGTGCAGTTAGTCTGATATTTCCTACTATTTTACATCTGAGTGTACTTCCTCGTTGCCCACAATAATCAGCTATGCCAGCTGAAATGGCAAATTTATACAGACAGGCTTCTTCGCACCTTCTAGCAATGGGAAAAGATAAAAATTGAATTTGTCCTAAATTGTATTAAACGGAACTGACAGCGAAATAAAATCTGCAATTCTATTTTTTTCCTGATGGATACTGATCCTATGAACATGTATAGAAAGGAAGTTGTATCCTGCTCTCCATCATGTCAATCTAATTCTGGATTCAAAGCTTTTGCTCCAGATACTGACGGGTGTAACAGGATCAACTTGACCCACAGTCTTTACAAGCTTGACCTTCAGAATAGAGCTTCCTGAACACCCATCCTGCCTTCGCTTGAAGGAAGAAAGATGAAAGTGAAGAATGGCACCAGGGGGCATTTAGGAGGTATAGGAAGATAACATTAGCAAAGATAAAAGACATCTTGCTCAACTAGCATCTGGGAACTAATTAGGTGTTGAAGGAGCCATTGAGAGAGATGGAAATTCTGTTTGTCTAGCCAATTTTAACGCAGCCAAACAGCCTTTTACTGTACATCCTGCATGGATAATTTATGATGGCTAAGAAAAGATATGCCCTGTTCTGACTTTCAGTGATATAAAGCTAAAATCTATTCCGCGGTTTGAGACAGCAGACTGTTCTTCACTAATCACTCATCCATTACTCTCATATTCCTGAAATGAAAAATGCCCAGGTCCAAACTGAGGTGGGGCCACCGATAACAATCAGTGCAGAATCTTCCAAGCCATTGCAGACCGGAACTGGTATCTCCACCTGGTGCAGCCAACTTGGATCCAAAAGCAGTGCAATGGTAAGATCAGGCAAATCCGTGCTGTCTGTGAGCAGAAGAAAACACTCCACATATAAATATAGTGTTGACAAGACTTTAACACTTCCATTAGCTCAGTTATCTCTGAACCATGCTTCGTAGCAAAGTGCAGACTAGCCTGATGCAAGGTATTCCCTTGTCTATGTATCCTTTGCAATAAATGGAACTCATTGCCATTATTTTTCATTCAGGGGAGTTGCAACGTAGAAGTAAAAATGTTCATTTCACATGTTTAAGGTAAAGGGCTCAGTTCAGCTCTACTGTTACATTGCCGTCATTTTATTTTTCTCACTGGAGTCAACACTGGATTTATATAAAATATTTCTTCCACAATATATAAGCATGACAGTTTCTCAGGAAAACATATGAATTTTTAAGAGGAATAAACAATCTATTTTTTCCTAAACTCATCCTGAAAAAATCCAGAAATTATTTCTGTTGTGATCAGAGGGAAAAACCTTCAGACAGAGATCAAGCACGAACATTTACTTGTGAAATCAGAAAAACTGGTACACTAGAATACCTGAAAGAAGATCCTTATAATGGAAATTGTTGGGCAACCTGTCATCTCTGCCACTTATTTTGCCTCCAATAACAAGCTCTGTTTTTCTATTCAGCCTCTCATGACGATTAGTGTGTAATGCTAAACCACCTCATCCCAAAAAAGCTGGGAGATGATTTGCATTGTGCTGTCCACCCTCTTTAGAAGATAGAGTTGTTTGTGGTGAAAGCCCTGAGCCTACTTTCTAGAGCAGCAGGACTATCACCCGGCTCGCCTCTGACTGTCCTGGTCACATTCAACAAAACAAGTGCTCACAACCTCTCTTTCTGCTTCTGGTTCTCATTCTTTAAAATGGCACTAATGCTACTCCTCTTTTTTTTATTCCAGCTCTGCAGGGCATGCGCTGTTTCTTACAATGGCCATATGTGCCCCACTTGGCACAACGAGGAGCCTGACCAAAGTCACAGGCTCCAGTTGCCACAGTTAACACAAATATGAAGAAAGTTATCATACAGTATGCCTCGCAGCTCCCAGGTCAGCTGAGAGTGCAAGGGAAACTCTGGCTGTACTGAGGTCAAGGGGATTGTGTCAATACTGTTTGTTCAACCAAGCTTTCACACAGCCACAGGAGGATATTCTAGAGTGGAGAACGACTCACCTTGAATGCCTACCACTGGACTCACCTACTAAACTAGCTGCTGTCACCATTAAAGTATTTTCAGGCTATATTGCTGGTTTCTTATATAAGGAAAGATCTCAGAGGGATCTAACATGGACCTAACACTCCTAGCAACTCACAGCAAAATTATTTGTTATGCTATACATTAAATGTTCTACCCAAAGAGAATCATAGAATCATAGAATCATTTAGGTTGGAAAAGATCCTTAAGATCTTCAAGTCCAACTGTTAACCTAACAATACCAAGTCCCCCACTAAATCATGTCCCTAAGCGCCACGTCTGCACGTCTTTGAAATACCTCCAGGGACGGGGACTCAACCACTTCCCTGGGCAGCCTGTTCCAATGCTTCACAACCCTTTCAGTGAAGAAATTGTTCCTAATATCCAACCTAAACCTCCCCTGGTGCAACTTGAGGCCATCTCCTCTTGTCCTATCACTTGTTACTTGGGAGAAGAGACCGACCCCCACCTCCCTACACCCTCCTTTCAGGTAGTTGTAGAGAGCGAGAAGGTCTCCCCTCAGCCTCCTTTTCTCCAGGCTGAACAACCCCACCTCCCTCAGCCGCTCCTCATAAGACTTGTTCTCCAGACCCTTCACCAGCCTCGTTGCCCTTCTTTGGATGCGCTCGAGCACCTCAATGTCTTTCTCGTAGTGAGGGGCCCAAGACTGAACACAGTATTCGATGGATGGGCTCATCAGATCTCTCTTGTACTCAAATGCAGCTTAAGGGGATGGGATGATAAAAGATGCTACTTGTCCCTAGGAAAGGAAAAAATCAACACCATGCTACTCTGGTTTTCTTGAAAATTAAGATTTCATTTATACTACCCATACAGGACAGGACTGTATGCAACACAGCGCAGCAAAGTGTCTAAAACTGCCTGGGTAGTCTGTCCTTGTCTTTCCCACAGAGATAAGCACAGAATGGGAGAAGATGAGCAAAAGCTTGGCTACCTCCCCCAGGCTTCAGCAAGCAGAGAGGAGATGGATCCAACACGAGATTGATGTGGACACCACGCACAGTCTGACCCACTGCATGTCAAATGAAACATAAAATGAGGTCCTTCCGCAGGGCGAAAAAGGCAGGGGGGACTTCTCAGCAGCACATCTCAAGGATCAGTGCAGCTAAAGTTTTGTGAAATCTCCAACTAAAATTTCCACTCTGGTTTGAAATGGAAACCGTACTCTTCTGCACTAAAACGCGTGTTGTCAGACAGCTGCTGCATTTCCAGCCTGGGTCTTTCTGACCTTTCTGCCTGACCAACTGAGCTCGGTGGAAATTTTTCTGGATTTTTCGTCTGTGTAACAGATCACAGACAGGTCGACCACTTTAAAGCAATTTGGATCATTCAGGATGACAAATTGTTTCTGTTATTGAATATATGCATAATTACTACTAAAATTATATTTGAAATGGTTAGCAG
Source organism: Fregata magnificens (assembly GCA_013389945.1). Classification (NCBI taxonomy): domain Eukaryota; kingdom Metazoa; phylum Chordata; class Aves; order Suliformes; family Fregatidae; genus Fregata; species Fregata magnificens. The sequence continues at coordinate 449,234 of WAAD01007979.1, forward strand.
GGAATATAATTTTAGCCCATACCGAGGACTGAAAGTCAAGAGAAAATGAACAGAGTATGTTTTAATCAGAAGAGAAGTAGTTTTCCAGCTACTATAAATAGAAAAAGCTGGAAGAACACATCCGACAAGCAGAAGAAAGTGTGAGGAGGGTAAAATTCCGCAGTGTTTTGGCTTTGGACTTCAGAAGGTAGTGAGTATGAGATAGTGTGAAATACAAAGAAGCCTTTGTTGTTTACATCTGAAGTTTAAAAGTGGCACAGTGTGAATAAACAAAGGATGTTCCATGAAACACTGCAGCAGTGATGTACTCGCTCCATTTGAGTTCCAGAAACGGCATGTAAATAGAGGCATTGCCTTCTTGTTTAAAAAGAGAAGGAGGTAAACTTTAAAGCTTGCCTTCCAGAAAATCTCATTTACCCAGATCTTTAGGTTTTTGATAGGCTTTTAAGTGGTAGAAAACACACAAGCTTAATAAGACTAAGATCTGGACTGTTTAGCATTTCTTTTCAGGTTGGTTAAGCTTCTTACTAACAATAATGGTACACATGCTTTTGGAAACCTGAATTAGCTACTTGTAATCTTTTCTGGAAAAAAGTTTTGCTCTCAAGTACTGGGATAATATCGAGCAATTTATTTTTTGCACAGACATGAATAAACCATACTGCCATGATAGTTCCACGAGTTTACTGATTATCTTACAGGGGGATGCATTATGATCATTGATAAGGACAGAATCTAAAGAGACACAGATTCAGTTAGATATTCAGAATGATATTTCACGTTGAGCAGTTACGTAGCATCAAATGTGATTCAAGTTACTTATGGTATCTGTACATACCTTTCAATGCAAAGATCCCCCCATATTTGACAAATCTGTGATCAAATTTGATTGTAATTCAAAATACTGTAACCTATTCCTATGGCATAGATAGAGGTTAACTTTTGATGAAGATAAAAAAAAAAATTGTTATGGTTTGAATTTGCTCTATCTGAGATCTACTTTGGAGCCAGCAGATGAAAATACCTTTTGAATAAGCATGTACAATCCTGAGAATTTCCATACAGATCGATTTGGTTTTGCTTATTTGATGCTGAAACCAACTGATCTCAGAGCAGAAGGCAGGGTAATGCTGTCAGCTATACACTTTATTTGTATTGCAGTGAACTCTGTGTATGCAAGGCGGCTCAGGGTACCAGAGACATGCTCAGGAGGTTGGCAGGTCTGATAAAAGACTGATGGGAACCCCCATGCCACTGGAGTGGCATCTAAAGGCCAGAAGATGCCTCTCCAGGGCATCACGAACGTCACCGTGACACTTATGCATCAGGCAACAGAACTAAACTCCGAGGAGTCAGCCCGTGTCCCAAAACAGACAAAACTGATAAAGCACTAAAGGCAAATGGGCACAGCTGGGGTCAAACAGAAGCTGGTGATCTACTAAGTTCAGTGTCACTCACTGCATCACCCTGCTAGGGCCATATCTAAACATACATGCCTCTGAAATCAGCTCCGCAAAAGCTATCTAGGAAGATTAAGCTGGTGAGTTACTAGCACAGCTGCACAGCACAAAACAAGACACGATTAATCCAATTTCTCTAATCTCTACCCATCTATGGACTCTTTGGTGAAGGTTTTGGTATGAACTGTGGAAATCAGGCTTCGTTTTCATAGCGAGCCGGTTCACCAAAGACAACCTAAAAAGATTTGAGTTATTCTTCAAGCATTCATATCCACTTCTTGTGTGAGTGCCCTCGAAAGCAGATGGCTTCTGCTTACAAGCCCACAGACTGAAAGCACAATGCTCCTCCTGAAATCTGCAAATACGTGGCAAAGAAGCCATACTTGGGATGCTAACTAGAAAAGTAGAAATATGACCTGCGCCCTTTGCAAAGCAAGTCCACTTCACCAGCCCAAGCTCTGTGCGTATTTATTTAATACAATTACTTCCCTTCTACAATTTTGAAAACTGGTTACTTGTGCCTGCAGCAAAACTATTTTACCAGAAGAGGGAAAAAAATGCACTTGGCCAGATCACCAGCTGCAAAACCAGCATAGTTATTTCTTTCATGCCCTCTGCCAGATGCCAGAAATGCTGAGAGTACAGCAGCAGGCAAGGAGGGGTGAAAACAAAAATCCTTCGTAAGGAAACAGGGCAAATCCTATAGCTTCAGCTCCTTCACACACTGTCCCTGAATGAGTTTCCCCTGTGTAGCTGTGATCAAACTGCTTCTGAGCACAATAGAAAGCGACGTGTTACAGGGGGCCTAGCGAGCTATCTTCTAACTCCACGTACCTTTAATTAGCAACAGGTTTCTTTCACAAGATACAGTGCTTTTTTTCACAAGCTACAGTGATTTCTTATTAAAGCGGTGCACCTTAGGCTTATAGAAAAATAGCAGTGGAGGAGACCTCCGGAGCTTCTTTAGCTTATCCACCTGCCCCAAGCTCTACCTGATTCTTCTTGGAAGAGTTTAAATACCAACTGCTCTCATATATGTGATTAGCAATCCTCACCACAAGCATATCCCACAGGAGGGGCTGGATGTTTGAATGAGATTCACAGTCAACAAGTTAATTTGTCAGTAAGCTCAGAAAATATGAGACCATCTTGGACTTCAGGGTCAAATTCCACTCATCGTATAAGCCTCCTAGCATCAATGAAATGGATTTATGCGGCTGGAAAGGAGATTTGAATTTGGCCATTAGTAAAACAAAATACCGAACTGATTGTGGCTGGATAGGAAGCAAAGAAAATGCAGGGAATGCACTTTATATTTCAGCGAGAACCTGGCATTTGCTGCACATCATCTTCCTGCCAGCTACAGAACAGCAGTCACTTGGCAGAGGTTTGATAGCCAGATGTCATCCTCATCTGGTTGTCTTGGCTCCGGCTGTTTGTTTGAAATGAACAAACAGCAAAACAGAGCGAGGAGGGGTCTTCCTGGTGCTACTTGCACGACAAGTAACAGAAGTAGGAAAGGTCTTTTGGGCGACGCTGTAGTCCTCTGAATCTGGCATTGCTTTGCACCATTTTGTCGAATTTACAGCCCTCACCAGGCAAAATCTGGGAGGTGGAAGCAGAGTTAACAGGCCAAGAACAACGGGATATAAGGATTTGTTTGACAGCTGTCTCTCTTCGGGTGATGAATACAGAACAAATGATCTCCCCGCGTACTTCCCCAAGGCAGCTTTGAACGCATTTCGGCACTCAGAGTCCTGCGTGCGTTTCCCAGTGATAAAATGCTGCAGTTATATTTCTTTGTTCAGATGCGTTGCTATGTCTCTCCTCCACTGCAAATTTTCAGTTGGTTGTTTTATTTAAGGAGAGAGATTATTTGTTTTCTGCATTTCTATTATATTACCCGAAACAATGGCAAGGAGAAAAGCATCGGGGTGGTCCCCGTCTAAAACCTGCTGGCTTTCTAGTTCACTGCTATTTAAGCTAGTACAAGCTATTAAAGCTGCACTGATAAATACGGAGGTATGCAGTCTAACATCACATATTCCTCCTACCACATGATCCTTTAGATACAGCAGAAGAGTCGAACTAATGGGCAAATGTTTGCCAGGGCTTTGATGTGGCAGCTAAGTCACAAATGCCTTTAGACCCAGGATACAAAAGAGAGAAGTACATCCCATTCTCGCTAAGTCCCCACGTGACTGACCTTATATCAGAAGGAGAATTACTTTTTAAACTGAAAGCCTGATAGCGCGCGTGTATGTTTGTATACACATCAATATGTGTGATAAGAAGGCTGCTTTGTGGCAAAACCTGCCAACAAACCCATTTTTTTGTCGCCATCTGCTAGGAAGAGAGCAAGCACCTGTTAGGAGCAGCTGCTTGAATGCAGAATGTAGGTAAGAGAAAAATCAGTTTCATTTTGGAGTTGGCCTGCTGCAGGTAGCACATGGCTCTCACCAACAAGGATGCCAAGTGGTCCTTTTTAAGCTTGTCCTAATTAGGAAGTGGCTAGCATTATGAAATCTCAAAACTGTTCATTTAGGTTATTACAGCAAGTAGAGCGAAAGGATGGGGCTCCCCCCGTCACCCCCCAAAGCACCTCCCCAGCCGCCGTTGGGGTCTCTGCCCTCTCCTTTTCCTTTTCTTGAAGCAAGAGCGCGGGGAAAGCTAACAAAGCATTTGGAGATGTCGCGCATGGCTCTGTGCCTCTCTTGGCATGGCGGGCTGCAGCAGGACACGTTGCTCTGAGGAATCACAGTGTTAGCAACACCCCTCTACTCCTTCCTTCGGAGAACAACTGCTTCCCTTTTGCTGCCTCTTTACGTCCATCTCAGTGTGGGTCCTTTGAGGGCTTTACAAGAAGGAAATGAAGGGGCTCGGTCCAAGTGCTCGCTGTGATCAAGGCTATAGGCACCAACAGATGCCAGCCCTGCCAGGCTGTCATTTCTCCAGGGGAAGCAACGGGGGTCCCGCCATCTAGGCAACTCGAAGTGGGCAGAAGACGCATTAAAGGATTTCCCATACACTTCCAAGTGATCTATCCAAGATCACAAGTCAGCGTGGCCTCTCCCACCATGCCTGACACCACGGATGGTCTCAAATCTGCTGCCCTTAATCCACAGTATCTGTGTTTCCATTGAAGATATAAGGTCATTCGGTTCATTCTCTCCCAATCTGCCAAGCATAGACTGTTTCTGCCTAATTTTCTTCAGCTGGTGAATATAACATTTGCGCCCCACAGCTCAGCTTGTCTTGCACAGCCTGTGGGACACAGCCCCTCACCTTATGGAAGTGGTCAGCATCTGCCCATCCCAGGTGTGAAAGGGCTTTTGGTCTTCAAAAGCAGCAAGCCTGCAGGGGATGTTCCTGCTCCCCTTTACCACACAGCACTACATCTAATAATCATTGGAGGAGGTATAATAGCACTGTAAAGAGCTCCTACATCTAGGTAACAGCAACAGGGGGTCAATGGATGGATTTCTTTTGCACAGGGAAAACTTGCAATAGGCACTGATATTTAAGAGCTCCTTCAGGCCAGATGCCTTCCCTTCTCCTCTTTTCTCTGCTTCCTCATGTTCTTCTTTGGCCTCCATCTCTTGCCTTCCCAACTCCTTTTTCCTACCTGCCTGTCTTCTCATTTGCCCTGTGTCACCGTCCTGTGCTATGAGGATGATAAATATTTGGCTCACATAACCTTTTTATAAACAGCATGTCCAACTCATTCCATCTCAGAGACTGATATTTTCTTAAACGGCAGCAAAGAACTGGTCCGAGTGTCACAGCGTGCTCAAAGGTGAAAATACAGAGGCTAATGCACAAACACAGGCACTGTCTTCAGAAACAAGGGATATTCCCAAAGTGTTTTTGAGGTTCCAACCTCTGCGGTCTGCATTACAGTTCAGCTGGATCAAATGCTGATGAAAAAAAACCTGATTCCTGGATGGGAAAACACCCATCCAGACTGGGCTATGGAAACCAGAGCAAGTATGTGAGGTTGACAGAGAAATAATATTTCTTCTGCTTGTAAAGGAGTAAATTTGATCTTGATGCAATGAAACACACATAAAATCACTCAAAGCCATCCTGCAGAGTCACTTCTCCGTACAAAGCTGCACTTTAAATTGTGTGTTTTAGAACAAATACCTTTGGTCAAGCAGGATTTTTTTTCTTAATTCAGATTTATATCTGTAAGCACATCTGTAAGCATATAGATTCATGCCTCCTGGGACATGCCTAATGGGCTCTGAATTCACCCTGGCTCATTTCTTTGTAAAGCATTGGCTATACAGTGGGAGAATTGAATAGGGTCTTTCACTGATGGATGTTTTTTCATTTGGAATTTAAATGTACAAACTGAGATCGCGGGTTATTATTGCCATGAGAAACAACAACAGAAAACGCAAGAGCCATAGATTAGGGAGTCAGTGACACAGAAACATTCAAGGACAGGATGAGCTAATTAATGTTACCCTCTGCCCTCTAAATTAGTCATATATTTACTTAAGTGCTTCTGCTCACCACTAGCCGAAGGGCAGTGGTGCAGGAGCGTGCAGAGAGGGTAACTCTGGCTGTCCTAGCTCCTTTCAGCCAACAAAGCCCATCTGATAGCGAGGCACACCTCCTTCTGTTTTATATGCTGTGATTCACTGCTCGGTTTGGGCTGCCAGAGAGGAGACGGGGATGTTGAACTGCTCGGTGCTGGCTTAGCTATACCAGGTAGAAGGGAATGGGAAGAAGCCATTAGAAAGAGGGGTGCTGAGCTCAGCAATATGGTTCATGAGAGCAGAAATCAAAAGTGTCTATGTCCAGGCATAAGTGTACCCGACCAGGAAAACTTTCCCCTAGGTACAGCTAATAGATCACGGACTAAATCCATCGTTGAGAGCAGCCTAGGTGCCAGTGGAGCTCTACTACAAAGCAATCCTGCTTGGGGGACCCTGAAATACTAAAATATCAACGTTCTCCCCATTTTTACCACTTGCATGCACTCAGATAAAGAACCGTCAAGTCGGGGAACAGCTAAGTCTTGGAAACAATCTGGTGAAAAGTCCTAACTCTCCTGCCTTTTCAAAAAACAGGCCTTGTTCATGCTGTTACAGTTTAAGAACTGCTGGCATCCCTGTCTCCGAAAGGAAGGGGAGCAGAGAGCTGATTGCTCAGCAGCTGAGAACGTGTGTTCTGGAAGCAGCACGCCTGAGCAGATGGTGAAATGATTACTGCCAGTAAATGCTGGAGTCCTCTTTTTTTTTTTCCCCTTTTTTTTTTTTTTTAACTTGAATTCTGAACAACAGGGGAAAAATAATTACAAAGAATACATGAAAGCAGCTTGATTTTCATTCTTTTTCTTCTCTGAAAACGTGCATGTCTTGTTCCTTTCCAATACCTAACGCTGCAAAAAAGTGGACGTTCACTGGGCTTGCTGGGTTAAAATCTAGCAACAAGCACTTTGTTCTGACCAGTTTAACACGGCTGTTGGATTTAAAGCTGTGTGCTCACCGGGAAATAAGGAGGTGCAGGATCTTGTGCTGTGTATAGGACCTTAAAAATGAGATACAGGGAAAAGGAGGAAGGCTGTAGCTGTATATATTGTAGCCCGCAGGTCAGCTTTTAAATAGGCTCTGTGCTGGCTTGTGTTACCAATAGTAATCGGGCTAAGCAATGGGAATTATGCTTGGGCTATGCCTCTCCCTCACATCATCAGGTGGTTTTGATTTCCCTCTGAACCTTTCCTCATCCCTGTCTCCTCTGCCAGCCCCTCCCGGAGCTCTGCAGGCTGCAGACCCAGGTACTGGGGGCTTCCTCCTGTCAGGCTCCCAGTCCCAGCTCCCTCTCCGACGTGTGCGAGCAGCCCTAAGCAATTCCTATCCCATTAGCACTCTTGTTCCCCTCTTTCTGTCCCAACTCGCTCCTTTCTTTCCCCCCATAAAATTTGATTTCTTTCATTTTTGCCTTCTAGTCAGGCAGCTTGTTCCTCCTCATTGCACTGGGTGCCATTGCTTTAAAACCCCGGGAGAGCCCAGCTCCCAAATTTGCAAAGAGCAAACATCAGCCGCGACGGTAAAGAGCATCCCTGTCGCTTAGGTAGCGGTGGAAAGCAAGCTGCCACAACAGGGCATGCGCAGTCAGAGCAGCACGACGCTTACCCCGCAGCGTCTTTTGAAGGCTTCAGCTGTTAAATGCTGTGACATCTCTCCCAAATGTGTGGGATTTTTTTTTTTTTTTAAAAGCCTGTAAATTAAGAGAGGCTGGGGAAATTTCCACAGGGAGATCAAAAAAAAGCAGAACATGCGCAAAAGACGCCCCCTTACCGAATTTCAGATCTCTGCTCTGCGGCAGGGAGGTACCGGGGCTCCTCGTAGACAGGCTGGGAGAAATATTATAGTATTGAAAACAACATGTTTTTCTCCAGCTTCCTTCTCTGAACAATTTTGGCTGGATCTTTAAAAATATCAGTCTGAGGAGGCAGAAAACTGGCATGGAAAATTTCACCCCCCAAATTAATGTTTTCTAAAGTATCAATCAACTGAGGAAAAGATTTCTGAGAGGAACTGTCAGACATCCCGAAAATGGGGAGTATCCAGCTCCACCTGCGAGACTGAGGTTGGAAGTAACTTCTCTTTCACCCATTCACTAGTTCAGCAGTCAACTTCTGTTAATGCAGAAACATTTTTTTTAATGTCTCTCTGAGCAGTCAGTAAAAGGTGACTGGCAAGGGGATGGCTCCATCTAACTCCTCTACCGGAGACGTAGCAGCAGCTACATGCTCAGGACCTCCTGCGTAACCTGAACTTAGGAGCATGGTCCACTCCACAGTCAACACCAACAGATAATCCACCTCCAGAGAGTAGTTCAGTCCTCCTAAAATTTGCCTTGCCATCCAGAGGTGCCTATACTGCGCCATTCACTACAGAAGACCCCGTCATTTCTACATTCCTGTGTTAAGTGCATCAGTTAGGTGCCAAAAGTTCTGATGGTGAGTCCGGGTCAAAGCAAATCAAATTTGCAATTAGAAGACTGAGACTTCCCTGGTATTAATTTGTGACCATATAGGAAAATGAATGTTCAAAATCTGCTAATTTCTCAAAGATTATTATTATTAGCCATGAAACTCTCTTCTTTTGAAAGTCAGGCATGATTTTTCAAGGTGAAACCTAATAGTAGTTAAAGAATAAGATTTTAATTTCAGTTATAATAATTTTGAGGCTTTGCAGGGATATTTTCAATTACAATCACAGCTCTTATCCCTCGACAGTTTCCAGGAAAGAAAAGAGAGGAGTAATTGAAATGTTGCATCTTCATTCAAAGACTCCACCACTTACCAAACAAAACTGAAATGAAGGGTGCCAAGAAAGTCAGCAGTGGACGACTGCATGAATGCTTCTCTCCTTGAGATACAGCACTTGTATCAAGGACATGCACCATCAATAACGACAACAGCAGCATTTGTCTTTGCAATTTAACTGTATTCAGAGCCCGCTACTTCAAATGCTTGCTTAAAAGGTAATAGCACAAATGGAGTCAGACAGACACTGGTCCTTGTAGTTAGGCAATACTAGCTCCTGAGTTCAAAGGCTGAGCATTTTAGCTATGTAATAACGGATAGTATTACAAAGTATTGTGTTGAAAAGCAAATATTCCTACACATGAAAATATCCTGTTCCCACAGAGCGTGAACCTGGCTTTCTCTTTCTTCTGTACTATATCACTGTGATTTGAAGAAAAACACTTGTGACACTTGTGGGATAGCACTTCATGCTAAGTTACTAGGGAACAGGACAGGTTTGCGGTTGGTTTTTTTTTTTTTATTTGTTATTTCAGCTAACTAAGGACATTTAGATTTAAGATTGTCAGCGCAAAACCAGATAACACAGGAATACTTTAAAAGCGTATGTGAAATACCCAACATTTCTTGGCTGATCAATAAAATAAAAATCAATAGCAACTGAGGAAGTGCGCAAGGGATTTAATTCGATTGGAAAATGACACATTTTCAAGGTGATTTCCACGTTCACCAGAAGTGGCAAAGAACTCGCCAGGCCCAGAAGCAGCTCTGAATATCTGTTTTGTTATCCTGTCTGAAAGCACATTTGCCTGCCCATTAAAAGCATTTGCCTTCAGCTACTGAAGGTTTCTTATTATCTTCTCTGAGCCTGGCTTGGTGAAAGGCAAATACCCCCACTGTTCTTTCTTTATAGGGTTTATAAAGTGATATCGTGTTCATCACGAACAAGGCCAAACTGTAGTCCAAGACCTCTGTACAACCCCAAAGGTGTGATACAGTTTTCACGATTCCCCCGAGTGCATTCAGGAGCCGCATAAAGTAAGCGTGCCTGCTACGGCTGTCTTTGCAAGCACACGCTGCCTAATGCCTATGTCACAGGATTACAAAGTGAGGCTTATAGACCTTATTAAAAATATCACCAAAAAAGTTGCTGTCAAATCCTTTGTGGTAAAAATTAATTTGTGATCCCACAAAGTCAACACAAGATTTATGAGTCTATAGACGAGAGGTTGGGGCAGGCCCCTTCCCTGCCTGTGCCTCCATTTGCCCACTTGTAAAACAGATGTTACAACACCTCTACCTACAGCAGAGATGCTTCACAGCTAAACTGTGTAATATGAGGACACTGCTTGACCTCACGAGTGCCTCAGCATTGCCTGACCTGGCGAGGAGTCTCAGGAGATGCAACCAAGAAGACCATACATATTTTTGCTGGAAACAGTCATGTTTCTCATGTCAACCTTCCACTTTCCTTCCCGCTAGTTAGGATGCATCCCATCCCTCATCATGACAGAAAAGCCAGAAAGGCTGAAGCTGAGTGAGCCGAGCATTACCAAAGGATAATCCTGTTACCTCTGCAGCGACAACTCCTAAGCAGCAGCTCCTGGGAACTTAAGAAGGTATTTTAACTTTCAGCAGAGCTTTGCTCTTCACCTTTATCTAGTTAGTACTTCTGGAGTGCTTTCAGAACCTGGGGCAAAAAATACAATATGAAGCTTAGACTAATTCCACATTGGTCTATCGTATCTGGCCTCTTAGTGAGTATAATTTATAGAATTCCACTAACATAAATGCATTCCAACTATCCCTGCCCCCCAAAAAGGAATCAATTGAGGGAAAATGGCCCATGACAGGAAAGAATGAGAGATCGATTAAATATTTAAAGTGTTACTGTAAATGAACAAGACGCACAAGCCAGGTCAGTAATGAGCTTCCCTCTAAGCCACTGGGAACTTACATTAATGCTGCACTTGACTCCTGCAGGTCTCTCCCACATGCCAGCAAAACTCTCACAAGTTGCCAAGCAGACACATCGTATAAAGTGGTGTGTTAGCCTGCGTGCACGTGTGTGTGTGTGCGAGATGGAAAGAGAGAGATTTAACTGCTTCTGCACGTCCAGTAGTAACATAGGAGAAGACAAGAATCAGAAATAGGTTTCCTTTGGATCTGGGACTGACTTCTAGCAACAACCAAGTTCCCATCAAAGATTCTTGATTCTCTTAAAGAAATTTCACAAAGCATAGAATAAATGGATTATGTAGGCTGACCCTCCTTACCGTTTGGAAAGAAGAGATGTTGGAGTTAACACCCATTTCACCACATTTTTCCAAAGTAATTCATTACCTTACATGTGTAAACTGTCTTGCACTCAGTACAGTCCAGCTACAGAGGAAAGGCCACAATAAATACAAAAAACCCCGCTGTATGACAGATGACTAACATGATTGCCTTGGCTACTGTGACATTTAAGCTCAATTCGGACTACCAAATATAGGAGAGGCAGACCCTGAGTCCCTAAATATTTAGCATACATAAGCAGACATAACATATCTGACATGTTGCTACAATACATCACTTTAAGCAATATTAGCGTTCATGGGAGTTTCCCGGAATGGGCAGAGTTAATAGTCCTTCTTAATTTTCCGGAAAATTTTGACTAAACAGCTCTGCTGTGACTTTTAAAACTAGAAATACTTACGCATTTGATTTAGTGCCAGATGGGAAACTATTTGTGATAAAAGTAAAGATGCTAATTAGTACAAGGACTCTGGCTAAAGGAAAGATGACAGAAGAGCACCCTAAATTAGAGCAAGATTAGGCCGGAGGAATATTAAAACTAGAGTGCCCCAAGGAACATTCTTAGGACTAATCCTGTTTCATACGTTCATTCACTACTTTGACACACAACAATAGAAATTAGTCGACAAAATATGCACATGCAAAAAGCCACCATGGTATCACACGGTTTGCAGAGACTTTTGCGAGTCATCCTACTGTCCCACAACAGAAGCAGCTGCATTTCCAGCTTTCTTGATGGATATTTGCCCAATCTTTTCTCATCTGTGATGATTCTTATTGCTCTACTCTGCATTCCCACCAGCTGATCTATGTTTTTGTTGAAGACCATCACCCAGAACCATGCACGGCAAAACAGCTACGGCTTTGTGAGGGCTGAATAAAGCAGGTTTATTGCATATGGCGTGTAGGCTGACTTCATAAATATACATCCTAGGATGTATTTGTGTGCTTTTCCAAGAACACGGCATTGTTGGGTCCCATTCACTGTACTCATCCTAAATCTATTCCTATAAAATAGCCTCCTAGCCTTGCTGTTTTCCACTCCAAATACACGCAGCTAAATTCACTTGCCTAAACCAGAGCCCTGTGCAAGTCCATTCAATCCATCTTTCTACTTTGACACAGAATAAATGTCAAAACTATTATAAACTTCTCTGGCTGCAGCTTTCCAGCAAATTTCATACAGACTTTACAGTAGTTTCATGTAGACCTTGTTGGCTTAGCTTGCTTACAAGAATGTCATGAGGGGCAGTGTCAAAAGCTTTCTTGCACAAAGATATATGACACCTACTACTTCTCTTCTGTCCACAAGGCTTTTTATCCTGTCACAGAAAGAAATTAGATTAGTTTGATGTCATTTGTTCTTGACAAGTCCATGTTCACTGTTACTTAGCTCCTTGTTATCTTCTGGGTGCTTACAAAGGCTTTGATTATTTGTGCCAGTATATTTCTAGGAATTAACTTAGAGTGGTTGATCTCTACATTGTCAGGTCCTCCTTTCCCATTTAGTATTAAGACAGGCACCAAATTTGCCTTTTTCCAGTCCCCCAGTACCTCACCTGTCTCCTGCAAGTTCCAGTCGCTTGTAACTACTAACAGCTCTGAGATCAATATAAAGAGAATCGAAATATCATAGAAAAACAACCAACTGATCTTGAAGAGTGGAGCATGTAGAAATGGATTAAAATGGAAGACTTCAAATCCAGATGTAAAAAGCAAGATATTCAGCTATTAAAAAAAAAAAAGCTAAGAAGGAGAGAACCCTCTTTTTTTTTTGTAACATTTGATATGACGACCGTGAGGTTATCACTGCTTCCTTTGCTATCAGCTGCATCTGCTCTAAGGCAACTAAGCACCTTCCTTTCAAATTTTCTATTTAATTAACATAAACAGGTTACACTCAAAGATATCGTTCTCAGCCTATACTTACCTTGAAGCATACTGTATCTACCCAAAGAACCACATTAGCTCCTGAAAGATTGTTTTATTCAATTATATGCACAGAGCTAATAAAACACAATATAGCTACAGTCATACTAGTAAATTAAACTGGGCCAGGGCATGGGCAGAGGAACTCAATCATCAGTACTGCTAAGCTCTTACAGCAGCCCATGGCATGCTTTTAGCCCATGCCAACTATCACTCTTTCCCATGCTTTCCAAGCACAGTTTCAGAGACTGTAGGCCAGGGATCATTCCCAAAGGCAGTCTGCAAGTCGCCACCCTGTTTCTGAAAGTAAAGGACTTTAATAATATGAATGAAGCCAGACTCTGCCCTTCAAACTTTGCCCCACTGACCTATTAATAAGACAAGTGCAATCCAGGGACGCAATTATTCAAGAAATCTCTAGGAGAGAGAGAGGTGGGTTAATCATTTCCTCCCATGACAAGGTATACCACAGCAGCCTGCTAGTGTGACTGTCTAGAGCATTTCCTATGTGGTTTATTCACATTAAAGAACTTTTACACAGCATAATTTTAGAGGCTATTTTGGGGCATCTCTGAATCCGTTCCATATTAGCATTGTTGTGGGTTTTTTTTTCCACTTGTACATTATCAAGCAGCTTAAAACATTGTTCCATTAATTTATCTGCTGATGACGTGAGCTTGGGTAAGCAGTCTTAAGTAATTTTTCATTGTGATGACACTTTGGCTCTGGTATTTACATCCATCTTCTGCCATTAAATGATATTTGCAGCTAAGCCCTTCAGAATTATGTGATTTCTGCCTCCATGATATGTATAAGTCTTATGAGCTGACCTCCACTATTAACGGGTGCTGCTGAACCACAGCCTGCATGGCAGGCTGCTGACTTGCCAAGATTTTAGGATAAAACTGGCTATCAAAAGAAGCCCTTTTGGCAAGCCAGCTGGACCTATCTGAGGATCTCGCATCCACAGTCTTCTGACACTGACCCTCGCTCCCTGCTCTTCGGCAGCAGAACATTATACTTCACTCTAGACCAATTTGTCCCATCTTGTTGCCTACTCATTGCTCCATTCAAGTATTTGTGCTGTATCAGGGAATCTGCAGTGTTACTCTTGCCCCAGCTATCAACATGGCATACAGCACCCTACCACATTTTTGGACCAGAGGACGTTAGTCAAAGTGGCAACACAGATGAAAAACTCACCCAAGCTCCTGGTGTAAGTACATCTCTAACCCTCCATGGTTGCAGCCTCCCAAATCGTCTATGATCAGCTTTGTTGTGCCGTGATTTTGTAGTGGTTGGCATAAAGAATTAATCCAACAGGCAGTGACTGACAGCTTTCTTCTAAAAAAATTGTACCATCTGGCAAAGAAGAATTGCCATACCATGTTATCCTAGTCTTCTAAAGCATTTTTGTACTCTGTCCAAGGCCAACGAGCAACCAGCAGATGTGGACAGGGTTTGTGAGAGAATCTGAACCACAGATGTGGCTAAACTGGCCATGAAGAAATGTAGGCTGTAAATTAAAAACCAAAAATTTAAAAAAAAAAAGAATCTTTTACTCTCGGATAAAGGAAGTTAGGAAATAGCCTCCCAATGGGAATAGCTGACAGAAAAACCTCACTAGATGTTAAATGGGACTTGCTTTGTTTATGGGAAGGATTCGATGAGATGGTTGCCCAGAATAACAAGGAACCCAATTAGATGACCTAGGGAATTCTTTCCAGACCCAAGTTTCTGTTCTCTTTAAACTATGTGCACGGAAAATGCAGTGCTCATTTCTGAAAGGAAAATGTGTTTTCCTGTAGCTTTGACATACATACAGGACTCTCTTTTTCCCATCTGCAGCAGTTCAGAGAGCTATTTAATGTGTTAAATGCTGCTAAACTATGTCACCTATGGCATTTTTCTGCTTTCCAGTAGATGAAAAGGCTTCTGTTCAAAAAAGAAAACTGCAATATGTGCTGCATGAAATGCCAGCTGGGGGTGGAAGAAGAGAATGTAGTGATGGCAGATACTTGATTTAGCTCTGCATCAATAAAACATCCAGATTTATAAGAGAGAATGTGATGGAAAATGTCTTAATGGAACTACATTTGTAAAAGTACATTGGTCCACTCACCTGTAATTACTTCAGAGATGCTCTGCTCTACTCCTTGTGACACCAGCAAATCTAATGTGGCAGCCTCAGTGTTTCCTGTTTAGCAACTAGCAAGTTCAGACATCAGATACATGCACCAGCTCTTCAACATACTAATGATTCCTTGAGCATAAACTTCATGAAGTATCGTAGTATCAATACTTATGCTCTGTGGATGCATAAAGTGTTTCTGAATATCTATGTTAAAGAAATGGCATTTTACATTGATAAGAAAGGAGTGATGTTTACAGTGCTGGACAGCGTGCATTCTTACCAACAAAGAATTAAGGGCTAAATCTTGAATTCAGACTTAGATCCATTCAAAGCTGTCACTGAAACCAGCGTGCCAAATAATGACCTTAACAGTTTTCAGGCAAATTTCCTTTGGATTCAGTTAGGAACTAAGACCCGTAAGGTTTGGCCCAGCAACCATTTCGCTACAATAAAAGCTTGTCAAGATCTGAGTGAGGACTTCCATATCCAGCCCTATCAATTGTGTCAAATATTCAAAATCTGTACTCATACTTCTGTTTTGTTCTCATTCATACAGTTGTGCTGAAGCTAAATGGGTTACATTCAGCTGGTTTTTGACTATTCATATGTGGGCTCTTAATTGACAGCAAATATCATCAGGTCATTTGAATTGACTCTGCACCCTGTCAGTCAGTGTGGATCAAATGACACGTAATAAATTGTTCCCTTCTGATAAAGTGTTCCTTTGCATGTGCCCAAAGAAAGATCGTTTCTCTTCACCATAGTATATTATCAAAAGCACTTTTTTAACATACAACCAATAAAACCTAACTCTGCCTGAATATCCTTGGAGATTAGTGAAGCAACATACGAAATATCACGTTACTTAAAAATTAAACATGTCTGAAAACGAGCTGAGGAGCTGAACAAAGGAGCAGATGCTGCTGTAAAGGACAGTCCTGCTCAGACCTCTCCCCATCACTCTTGTTCATGCACTCCCAATTTCCTCAGGTCGGTGCTGGTGCTCCTCTTACCTTCTGGTGAACTTGCCCAGGGAATTGTATCAGTGGAAAACTAACCCACAAAAGAGTACAAATTATTCTGCCAGTTTAGTTCTCTGAGGTGGCTCAGCACAGTCTCACGTGAGTGCTGGTGAAATGGAAGGGGTGGAAGGGGACAGCAGAAGAGAGGAGAAGTCAGGATCGCCTCTTCCAATAGCAGACGGTTGTGCGAGTTGCTTGACTGCGACGTGCGACTGCACCTGAAGCGTCTGTTCCTCCCCCTCCTCCTCCTCCTCTCTTTGCTGCAGCTCAGACGTAGGGCCTTTGATGTCAGCGGAGTTATTTTGGTGCAAACTGGGCGTGAAGGGAAAACAAGCCGTGGTGTCCTACATAGCAGTCTTCTGGCAGAGGTAGTTATAGTACTGAAGAGTCCTGACTCAGAGCCTCGACGTTTCGCATTCACAGAAATTTCTTCTCCAAAGTTTACATCACATGACAGCTTTTTGGCCTTATTATTTCGATACCTGGCAATCAGTCTTTGCAGCTGCTGCAGCTCCCCTCTTTATCAGGAGTATAAATATAGCAGAAGACAATATCCAGGATACTACCAGTGGCCAGAAAATAACTATGGCTTTATAAAAGAAATTATTACTTTGTTCTTACTATATTTTAATGGAAGGATGTTACTGACAGTGGGGTGTTTTACTTTGTTCTTACTGTAGGGGTTTTTTCACGTGATAATAGTCTAGCCCCTCAACCAACCTTTAAAGGTTTGTGACAGCAAAGTAAACCTAAAGCCTTCCTTTCTCCTCTACTGGCCACGGCCCCATCCAAGCAGGGTTCAGGACAAACGTTCGTCCTCTGGTCTGGCCAGGCTTCCCTATGGCGTCTAAATCTCTCCTTATGCCATGTCATCAGCCACCATGAGGTCTTGTAGGTCCTGCTGAGGAGTGGCACCAGGCTCCAGGTCCTCAGATTATGGAGGTTCCTGATCTTTAGCAGAAGACCTGGACTCTGCATGTCCCAGAACAAGCAGTAAAACACCAGAGCAAGGCCCTCAATGGCTGGCATTTGCTAGTGGGCACTTGAGCAGATGGCTTATGAGAACCTGGCCTGAGCAAGAGCTCTCCATCCCAACCTGGTCAACCAGGTGGTTCCTCAAAGCCTGTTCCAATGTGCCTGAAAAGTGCTGGGGTCAATAGGACCCACAGAGAAGGGTCCCTCACTCCTTCTTAAGTCTGCTCCAAATCTCCAGGAGAAGAACTCTTCTCTGCCAGAAAGCAGGTCATACATTTCCAGAGCTTCTCTTCCTCTTCAAGGTCTGGCAGGAGCACATTTTGTGATCCACCTACTGAAGCAGTAGAATATGCGACTCGATGAAGAAAGACTGACGATAACCCAAATGTTACAATCTTCCAGGACCTGGAGCTCATCCTTTTCCTCCTACTACCTTTCAAAAAGGAAGGATTGGCAGCCTGGGTACTCAGGCTCCCTTCCTAACCTGAAGATCTCATCTCCTGCCCCGGTCACCTTATCTCCAAACCTGCCTATTGGCTGGTTTTCTCTGATCACACCAAAGGAGATTGACCCATGCTTTTTCCACACCTCACCATGTTTAGGCTGAGGGGAAGGCACACCTTTCCTCCTGCCACATGAACCAGAACTCCAGAAAAGCTGTAACAAAGTCCACATCCTCCAATACAGTTATCAAAATGCCAGTCAACCAGCCATGGCCACCAAGGTGTGACAGTGATGGACACTAGGTGAGGATCCAGCCTAGATGGATGCCATCAGAGCAATGGGCTGGGTGGACTTTTGGTCAGACCCAACACATCTGGTCCTGTGGTTTTATGCAGTTTCTACAATTTTCGGCCTTCCAGAACAACAGATTGGGTGAATGAAAATTGGCCACATGATGGTAGAAAGCCGTTTGCAATTCCCTGCCCACAGAACAGAGCTAATTCTAATCTGATTCCTGCTTGTTTTGGATCTACATCTATAGACACAATTATTCCAGGTTTGCATAGGTAGAAAGTGCCAGGGACCACGAAAATGCCTTAAATATCCATTAAACCCCATTTGTGCACATTCCAGTCTCCTCTCCACACCTTTCCAGACATTTTATTGATCTGATAAGAATACTTATTATGGGGAGTGGTCTTGGGAGACAGATGTAAATATGTTTTTGTGGCTATGTGGTTTTGTGCAAATTTCAATACAATACATGTAGTAGCCTTATATCTCCTGAAGTTCCCCAAAAATCATCTCACTTATATTTAGCCTACAGCCAAGGCACTCTCTTGGTCAGTCCTGCTTGGTAACAAAGGGTTGGTACCCTGATAGTGTCTTCATGGCTGTTTGGTACACGAAGAAGGTCTGGAGATGAGGAAAAAGCCCTGGAAAAGCACGAGGATGAGAGCATGCTTTACCTATTCAAAAGGGAACAGAGCTGACATCATAGTTCACGGTCCCCACCAAACCTCCCATGTTCAAGCAGAGAGATGCTCCTGCAGCCGCCCTCTCCACAGCATAGAAAAGAACTCACAGCCCCAAACGCAGCTTTACAAGTCTGCGGCAGGCACAGGGTAATGGACACCAAGAGCGACAGTCTTGCCATTATTTGCAGCACTGTCTCGGTACTCCACCTCTGCCAAGTGCTGCGCATTGATTTCAGGTTTTATTATTTAATGTGGATCTTCCATCTGCAAGGCTGTGCAGACTTGTGACTTTTACACCTGAGGTGCTGGAGCTGGAAGACGGTAGCACAGCCAGCAAGGCAGATTAAAGAGCAAGCCGGCAACACTCCACCTAGGATGCCTGCTGTGAATTCACTTTTTTCTTTTAAGCAGTTATAAGAGGAAACATTTGCAGTGTGTCTCAGTGACATCTCTGGGAATAATCTCCACTGAGCCCCTTCCCCATCGCTTCTTAAAAAGTCGCTACCTAGCCTCATGTTTGGGAATCTGTTTCTAAGCAGCTTTACCTCATTTCAGATAAGTCTTACATTAATGGAGCACCAACATCCCCAGCAGCAAAGTTATTAATGCATTCCAGGTCGTTTCCCCAGACCGTGTTTTCCTCCCCAGTCCAACCAGTTGCTCTATGAAACAGCATGTTGCAGAGCAACAAAACAGCCTTAGCCTCTTTTTGTTTCCAATCAGAACAACACTCTTTTGATTTCATATTTAGCTCATGCCTGCCAAAAAGCAGCACGTACTCTGATACTGGATAGAATAATGCACAGCCCAATTTACTAATACAATATTATAAATTAGAATAATAAATGTGGATCATAGTTGATGTCACTTCAATTCACGTCGTGCAGATATCATCAAAACAATGCATCTTCCGTGAAATAATTCAATATCCTCAAGTAGCAGGAAAAGGACTATTTTCTTATAACATGCACCTCTCCTTTATTTTAATATAACATTAAATATGCACAGTTAAGCACTCAAAAGTCAGGAAATGAGAAACGCAAAGCCCATAGAGCTTTAACTCTGCCTCCTTGAGGATATTAATTATGTTGTCAACTTTTATCAGATCATTGCATACTGTTTCTTAAACAATCTTTTTCCGCAACCTTTCACACATCTATACATTCCAGAACAGCCTGGGATGGCTCTGCTAGAGACCACAGCAATTTATAATGATGAGAGGACAGGTTGAGGGATTCACATTTCAGTTCTGCGTTTGACTTCCTTGGCTTCCCAGAGTTAAAACGCGCAACTTAAAATGTTAAAATACCACTTGCATTTCACTGTTGTTCATCCTGAGCTGCGCTCCCTGTGCTGCAATCTGTTACTGTCTGATCTCAACATTGCAGGTGTTGTGTGATTCTCAGAGCTGCAGTCCCTCTGCTCACACCCTGAGAAGGATGCGCTCAGACACCGGACAGTAATATTGGGTAGCGCTTCCGAATACTCACAGTGCTGCTGTTGTAGCTTAGAAAGCTTGAAGGCATCAGACCCTTTTTGTTCATGAATCTCCCGGCATGTTGGGGAATGGACTGAATTCAGGATTGTACTGAAAATGGGAGTTTTTAAAGAAAAGTCATTTTCAGGTTTCCCTCAAAACATTAGAAGTAATCATCAGTTATCTCAGCATCACACACATGCGAAAACATAGTTACGACCTTCAGCTGATTTTCCACCATTATACAAGTGGGACAACATAGTAAATGGAGTTCTCTTAAGTTACTGGACCCTTTAAACCCTCTTCTCTGCAATATTTTAGGGATTGTTCTGCAACTTCTTTTACTGCTGTGCTGTACGGCGCCCAGTGAGAGGCAAAATGACTTCTTATTTCATTTAGGTTCACCTTTTTCTTTTAGGAAAACTAATATGACTGAAGGCATGCCTCCAAGCATGTTCAGGCTGCATCCAAATTGCCCTGCAATAACACCCTCAGTAACACCTGTGAGACCACACTCCCCAACCATCCACCCAGAGACAGTTTTAGGGTGCCTGTAAGAGTGCAGTAGGAGCTCACTCATCTGCTAACATGGGGACAAGGGCTCCCAGGCCTAAAGACATTCCCCAGAGAATTCACCTGGACCAAACTCTTGCCTGGACCCTGCCTGAAACATCCAGGCTATACTTAGAGTAGTACATTGGGTTGGGTATGGGAAGTCCCAGGAAGTCCCCTATCACCTCTGGCTGCTCATGACTGAGTCCATAGATTATGGGTCTGATAGCTTGCACAGCGAGGACACTCAAGCCTTTAAAAGCTACCTCCAGGGAGGACAAAAGTGCCACACAGGGTAGCTCAGTCTTGGGGAGGCCTTTACTTGCTGCTGGCAGGCCACCAAGCTGGTGGGACTTCCATCAGCTAAGAGATCACAAACCCAGCTAGATTCATCACCTAACAATACTCTGGATCTCTCTCTCCTGGTAGTGACATCCACTAATAAACAGACTGTCAGCCACTCCCACAGACTGTCTAGTAACCAGGTCTTCACCAATTCCTCCCCTTCTCTGTGGCTCTGCTCCAACATTGATGCTGCAAACCCAATGAAGGAGCTTTCCCATTCCCCAAGTATCACTAGCAAAGCAGAACATCACAAATAAATAGGCCACTGGAGACCATCCTACATGTCATCCTGTGTATCCTACATATCCTACATATGACACCCAAATATGATGTTCTCAGTGAAGTGTGTCCAGCAGAATCACTTGCAGCATGAAGCTAGGCAGGAAGCACCTTCGGTGTTGGATCTCGGGCGGATAACAGTGCTACCTCCTGCTGCGGCAAGACTCCTTGCTTTTGACCTCTGTTGAGTTTCCTGCTGCCTTTTTTTACTCTCTCACTCCTTGCATGAAGCAACTTGGCAAAGCATGCAGAGGGAACAAGGTTAGAGTGGATGTAGAGGAGTCGTAGCAGATGTCCCTGCTTCTCTAGGACGATACCTGGAGTTGAGAGTTACGCTTAGTACAGAAAACCCAGGTATGGAAATAGGGTATGATGGGGCTGCTGAGCTGCCCTGCAGGAGTTTGTGGCGATAGATCACATCTGCACGTGTGCTTTATCTGTGGTGCAACATGGACAAGACTGAGGATCTCTGAATCCAGTCTTCAGGTCTTCAGTACAAATGTAGAGGTGCCCCTAACACCACCCCACTGGCAATCCCTGGGAGTACTTGGAAAAAAAGCAGCATAGGTCTTCCCCTAAAGCCACTGCTGACTGCTGCTTGGTCTAATAAGGGCCAGCCCTATTAACAGAAACAGATTTTCACTTTCTAGAACAAAGATGATGAAGAATCTGAATCCACAGACAAGGCAACCTTAGAGAACAGCAATTACAAGTAAGCACTTTCCTGTTTGCTAATAGCACATACTCATAATGAACCTCACTCTATGAGATTAATAAGCCAGAGGCATGTGTCTGTCAGACTTAGTACTAAGTGACAGAGAAAGCACTTAGCTAGTCGAGAAATAAAGGTACTGCATGAAAGCTTTTCAGTTCAGAAATACTGTATATATTGTAACAAGTGTTAGCAAGCAACAAGCAAAGAACAAAGGCGAGGAAGATGAAGGGAGAGGAACACATGTCAGCAAACAAAAAATAAGAAATTTAAAGCATAATCAAAAGAATGGAGAAGGAATAGAGGAAAACATAGTCCAGTCCTTGTATTACACTACTTTAAATGAATGGCCCAGATTTCTACCAGTAAACAACATGATCCTGGAGGCCACCTGGTCCAGCTAAATGAGCTAAATGTCCAGATCTTTCTGGGTAAAGCACTCATTGCTTTGGGCCAAAACCGTGACAAGGACCCCTAATAACAATTTCACAGCATGGAAGATCTCAGGACACTGCTCAAGCTCAGGGCTACTGGTATAGATAGAGCCACGGAGTCCAGCTGGGTAAAGCAGATCCTGTAAAGGAGGAGTGGCTCAGAGGGGAATGGTACCTGCTGTGCGCCTCACTGCAGTGCCAAGCGAGTCCTTTCCTCTATAGTTTTCCCTGTAGCTAATCCTTCAAGAGCAAAAATGGCCAGACACTACAGCAACCATTGACAGGAATAAGTCCAAAGATGGAATGTAGCTTCTTTTTGTTACCACCAGGAAAGGATGAGGCAGCGGCGTAAGCACTGCGTATCCCCCTTCTCCTTGAAAGGGGAAATTCTTCCCTATATCAGAAAAAAGAAAAGGATCGGAGGAGTGAACAAAAAGTAGGCTTCTTGGATTTTTTTTCTGTTTATTTAATCCCCTCCACATCCTCAGTGGCTTCACAAAACAAGCTCAGAGCACACCAACCCAGAGCCCAGTGGTTTGCCCCTTGTGACGGCTAACAGCTGATCCTCTGGCACATGCAGAAAAAACAAATCGATACTCAATGTACCCGCCCCAGTACTCCTGCACACATTTATGCTTGCTCCCAAAAGGCCGGTGTTACCATAAGAGTTACAGGGCTTTTGCTGAATATAAGGATTATGATTTCTTTTTTATCATAAATTGGCCTGATCCTGCAGACTTTGTCTTTTTCTTTCAGCATAACTCTTTTTTTCCAGAGGAGATAATTAAGAGAAGTGCTGCTAATTCTCCTTTGCTATTAACAGAGGGGACAAAATCTGTTTCAAGTCCTCATTCGTCAGTGCTGCTCTGGGCCACCAGAGAGAGTAAGAAGCAAAACCCTGCCTGATGCCAACATCATTCTGAGCACAGTCACAGGAACTGAAATTATAACCACATTGCTTGGAGAAGCCATAAATAAAGGTCACTGAAGTACCCCTGCCTTCTTCCCCTTGCTCCCCCTACACACTAAAAACGTACAACCCCTGTTCTGAACATCACATGTGGAAACTGGTCCTTCCCGTTGCTGAAACACACTGAGAGTTTGGTACCTTTGGTAATAAAATGTGTTCAACACTAAGGACCACCAGCCGCAGGTTAAAATACCCATTGATAGATTAACACAGCAAGGAAAACCATGTAGGCTTCAGATGGATGGAGTATTTCTCAGTCTTTAATGAGGGAGGCAGAAGACCCATCCATCTACGGACTGGATATGGAAAGAGCAATATGGGCTCGGCAGCCCCGTGGGAACCCCGTAAATCGGAGTGCCAGAACGTTATAGGTAATTCCTCACAATGCTGCTAAAGTCCTCAAAACTCGAGCACGTTACAGTCTTCGTCTGAAGCAAATGACCCAAATTAACTACTATTTGCTCTGTCCCAATCGCCGTTTGAGAAGCTAATTGGTACTGCACACACAGTTGTTTTAGCAGTTTAAATGCAATGACATTCGAAAAGAGAGCCCTCCATTAATACAACGTTAAAACAAACCAAGGACAGAATGGCAACCTGAACCCACCCACCGTGTCTGGGGCTCTCAGCACGCATGGGGCACAACAGCAACCAAAACCAGAGCTCGACTACCATAAAGCTGCTTTTAGGATGAAGTAATCATTTCATTTTACGATGGTACAAATTCCTCCGGACTGTGCAATATTACTCAGGAACATCTCGTTCGTATCTACAGACCGAGTTTCCATGCAGATGTGGAAAGAATTGTATATTTTGCACTTAATGATGAGTACAGAAAGAACTCTCTTCAGGAAGGGCACATAACTTACAGTCTTTGAAAATTAAATATTAATACTTCTACCTCCTTTTTGTTTCACAGTGACTTCTCAAGGCTTGATCCCATCCCACTGACTTCCATAGGAGCTGAACTGCTCCCTACAGAGCATCTCCACAGGGATGGCAAAATTAGTCCTGCTTTTTGGGTTTTTTCTCCTCTGGTTGTCTCTTCATTGAATATTTAATGGATACACCACACGAAGAAAACAGCAGCTTCCCACCCTCATGCTGAACTTTGAGGTGTCATTAAGAATTATACACAGGCTCTTCCTCCACGTGAGCCCCAAACCCCGACAAAAAGCTACGATTTATATTTTGTGAATTATAAATGAGGAAGTCTGTTTGCATGGTTGTAGGAATAGCTGACAGCATCTGGCAGCCAGGTGAGGTCAAAAGCAGTTAGATGCTCAAAATATTACTCCCCCAAAAAGGCAGCTGCACAGCCTATGCAGATTTTTTGCTCCCTAAGGGGTGGGTTGGATGCCATTACATATAAGGTGACTTGTCATATGGTTGATTTTAAATAAGTGTAGATATGTGCATAAGATTAACTGCATTACAGCAAGGTTTCAGGAGTTTCAAATCACCATGACAACCCTGTTTTTATATGCAAGATGATTTTATATCTATAGCAGCAAGGGTGTGCATGGCTCGTGTCAGGATAATGAGGACTGATGGGTCTTTGCCCCGAGGAACTTACAAACTGAACTAGGCATCACAGAGCAAGGACCGTGGACATAAGGGGCAGTCGGGAGGGTATGCACAAGGGTGCAAAACAGACCACAAGTATTTTCTATAACGATTTAAAAACTCAGCCAGATGAAACCACAGTGTACAGATGTGATTTCTTAGCTTTTACCAGGAAAAAAAGTGGAAAAAACCTCCCTTCCTCTAAATAATGCTGATCAATGACGTTTGTCTCTCACAAGCCCCGCATAAGCAGCTGAGTGTTGCAGCGTGTCCTGGAGATTGTTTATTCCCCTTGAGAGCAAGGTTTGGTTGGAGATTTCAAAAGCAAGGGGAGCGCATTGCCTGTAGCTTTCTTCCAAGGGACACACAGACGGGGAGCATCACTGGCCTCCACTCTAGGTATGCAGCACAGATAAAAAGGGGTTATCTCCCAGGCAGGGAAATCCCAGGCCATTTCAATAATTTATAGATGAGCTCAGCTGAATGAATCTGATACAAAATTGTCACCGTCTGTTGAACAAACTGTGTTGAACTGTTGAACAAAGGGATATTTTCGCATCTGGCATTACGCAACAGAGGTCCCATACAAGCATCTGTGCAAAGCCGGGATTTGTAATTGTGTTTCACAGCAAGCATTTCTCCTGCTATTTTACTGCTCAAAGTACGTCTATTACCCAGTCTAACTTCAAGCAAAATGCTATTCTTGCTAATACCATGTGTAAAGGTAATCTAATAATTTTTTCCTGCAAAGGATTATTACAAGAAACCCTCTTTTGTCGGGGAAATCATAGTCTTTGTGCTCACCAATTCCTGTATTTCATAAAATGCACCTGAGACTGCTCTGTGGCCCAGAGGCTAAATGTTATGACACAGCTCGCATCCACCTTATTAACCTCTCTTAGGCCCTGAAGACGGGTTTCCAGGTGCAGATTACGTACTGGGAATGGTTCTTGGCCTGTGGTAGCTTGTACACCGTGGCCAGGAATTGCCCAGGCTAGTGCCAGCCGGCACAAGCCCCACGTGTGCCAAGGACCTGCTAACAAGTGACCAGTGTGGACGAAGAAGCTTCTGCTCCCGCAAACGTTGCATGGCACAATTTAATACACAAGAACAGGTTCAGGCTGTGCTTTAGGCACTAATTTATACTGGGCTTATTTTACACTCCTCATGTGCAGACAATTTCTGGATCTTATAAATAATGGTATATTAATTCCTCTGAAAGATGTCGTTTCTGGGTGCTATTTTTTCCACTAATGTGTTAAACTATTGAAACATTGCTACACCGGGGGAGGGGGGAAACTGGGAGTAAAACTATTTTAAAACTCAGCTATTTCTTTTATCTGTAATCACGGATCTGTTCTGCTTTTCATTTCTATGCACATCTCTCAGTAGCCAGGCAGTTTTCCTACCCATCTGCCATGAGGAGCTGCAATTCAGAGAATGATTTCGGTTTAAGATGGCTGCTTTCATAGAAAAGAAACACATACTGTGTCCTACCCTTATATTTGGACTTTCTGTGTCCTTTCCCTTTCATCTGAAAGCAAAGTCCTTCATTCTCAAAGGATGCGGTTGCTCTTTATTTCTGAGCAGATGTAGCAGCTATGAAAGGAGTGTGCTCCAGCTCTGCCAGGACTCGTTTTTTGGCTGAAGGGACTACAAAGGGAAATTCTAAGAATTCTGTTATTTACAGACTAACTGGTCTTAACATCTTGGGAACACTTGTGCCCCCGATCGCCTTCTTTAAGAGAAAAGGAGAAAGCTTTTTTTCCCCTCAGAGGTCCCTGACAACAAATACGGAGACAACATCTGCAAAACTGCCAGCGTTTCCCCCTACTTTCTGTGGCCGCTGTAAAACCTCAGACTGCAAAGGGCTCTATAAAGTTTGCAGCCAGGTCCGCCCAACCCTTCAGCCTGATAACACGCACCTTGCTAAACTTAATATATTTTACTGCACTGCAGGTGCAGGTTGAAAAGGCAGAGCGATTCAAAATGCATATCCGACGTTGCAACATGGAAACAGCTCCTGAGAGACAGAGAAACTCTTCAAAATAGCTTCTTGATTCATTAGGAACAACAGCAAGGTTGACACATCCCCCACATTTCATCCCACCCATAGATTCATTACAGACACAAGAGAGATGCAGGCTCTGAAGAACCGAATTCCTTCCCCCACCTTTCTTCCCCACAAAGCCTCTTGCTGGATTTTATCTGTAACTTCAGCAACAGCTTGAATTACTGTGTAACTTGACAAGGTGATTTATCATAGCTTGTTGCATTTTTCTCAGAACATCCCAAGCAGATGATATTATGATAAAAAGGGCGAAAAAATAATATGTAGTCATTGTACATGACAAAAGCTCATTATTAGGGCATCACAAAAAAGATGATGATGATTTGGGGCAGATAATGACATCCAGTGCTGAAGACATACAGAAAAAGAGAAACCCAGGCAACTGAATAAGCGGAGTATTATAAAAACAGGACTGGGGAGGACCTCTAACCCATCCTTCCGCCTGAAGGCAGGCTCAGCTCTACCTATGTCAGTCCCGACAGATGTTTGTAAGTGATCGTCCACAGTAATAATAATGCACTGTGCTAAGTAATCATTTGCAGAAACATCAGTAGAATTATGAAAAGCCACACACTGTGCCATAACTGCTGATTAAACTAAATTTAAGAAGGAAGAAATAGCTTGCCATATTGCGAAGGAATAAAAACCCCTTGGTGATATAGAAAGAGCTGACTACATGTATTCAGGGGGCTTGGGGAGGGGGACTAGGAAAGAAGGTATTTGCTTTCTCTCCAGAAGTGTCTCTGCATTGGAATAATATTCTCCTCTGAGCTTGCTCTGAGGCAGCACATGCTCATTACCTCAATTTGCAGCAATACTTAGAGATAACAATACTGAATACCCGGGTCTTAAATATAAGATTAAAATGTCTTTCTCTTCTACACATCCATCTAGAAGAGCTTCAAAATACCAGAGAGAAAGACAAGAATTCTGAAAATGTCTTCAGAATCCCAGAAGTGAGGAGGGCAAGGTGGATTTGAGCTTACATCTCAATGGGTTGGCTTATTTATTTCAGGCATCGCTGTGAAAGCAAGTTCCAGCTTTATCTGTTAGATCAGACACAGAACACAATGGTCTTCATTTTATGACCCTGACAGATAGCTTGAGTCTATCTTTTATGAAAGGCTGGAAAATTATAGAGCTACATGTGAAGAAGCACTTTAAAACCTGTGAAGTAGAAGAGTGGGTAGGTGACCTACAATGCAGAGTCTTCTTTCAGTGCTTATTTCACTGATCAGTAGGGAGAGAAAAATAACTCTTTGCTTGAGCCAGTGGTGAGTCAGAATGAAAGAAAACAAACCCACCGCCCCACACCCTACCTGAAAGCCACGATGCTTGAAGATGAAGTTACCCCTGTGTCAGGGCCAACATGCCACCTGAATTCAGCTTCAACCCTCAATGGTGCCCACGTAGCACTACAGCAAGATAATCACAGAGCTACTGGTATGACCAATTTGGGACTGCTTCATAAGCCACATCCTCCATTTTATGATACCAATTTCATGTTGGCATAATTCACCGAAGCCAACGCAGCTCCACAAAACGATGCAAGAGGGCACAGAAATATATAATCCATGACTAGCAGCATCTCCTGTAGGTGAAGGTCGGCCTGCCCTGATATGCCAGAGTGCAGGTGACAAATATGAGGGAGGACAAACTTGACAGCTCTTCCTTAAAGTATGTAGAATATATTCTTCTAAATGAGTAGGACATGATCAGACGTCAATTAAAACAGAGGCAACGTCTTTGACATTTGCCCTGAGTGCTCGGTATTAAGTAGCTCTCCCACCCATTTTCAGTCGTATAGCTTGCTTTCTGCTTCAATGCATTCCTGTGTCGTTTGACCAGACCCACATTCCCATATTATCTTTGACCTGCAAATTCTTGTTTGGAGATAACCCAAAGGTTTCCAGGTCGGCTAACCTATTTCTGCACCTGTAGGCAGCTATATGACAACATCGGTGTTTATTTTCCATCCCTTGCTGCAGGTACTGAGCCACAAACACTTCCTCAGTCAAAGTTGTCAGCGGTTCTTCAGGCAGTTCTGCTGCAGAGAAAACATTCTTCTGCAATTCGAGTCAGCAAAGAGCTGCAGTACACCCATACGGTGAATGCCTCGCATCCTAGTCACTACAAAAAGACATTAAGACTCTGTAATAGGTACTTAGGAACACAGAATTGTAGACAGGGGACATTTTTTGCCCTACATCTAGCAAATACTTTTATTGAAGTGTTGCGTTAATATAGAATATTTATTTTTTAACTTTTTTTTCTCTCCTGTGTTTAATATACCTGTCCCTAAGCAATTTTGGAGGGTTTCTATAAGGGACAAAGGACTGGTCTCTGGCCTAAAGATCAACTGTCATGGCCCTGTTTAAGTACATACAACTAAATACCCCAAAATGAGTGGCCACATCCAAACTTCAGTTTGGTGCCTGGCACGTGCTGACTCTCAGACCACGTCTGGGAACGGCATAGTTAATCTGGCCAAAACTGTGTCAGAGGCTTTACTAAAACTCCAGGGCCAACATCTGAGGCCATGCTCTGGCTATATTTAGTTTACTAATATAGATGTAGTTTATTAGGCTACAGTTAAAGCATATTAAAATGACGTGAGTTTGTGAAATTCAGCTCTGCCAGGACGTGCTCGCTGGGGTTGATTTGCAAACGGACTCAGCTCGTTGCAGCTGGAAACCGGTGATCCTTCCTGGTGGTCAGCTCAGCTCGTCTGGGTCTTCACGTCCATTTTATTGAAAGTGGATTGCCAGCATGCGCCGCATATGCTAAAGATAATTAAAGCCTCTTTCTTCAATTAAACTCTTTGCCTAATAAGGCAGAATCCAGTCAAATCTCAGTATAATGCAGAGAAATGCATCTGCAAATGGCTAATACAATTCTTGTGGAAATGTAGGTCTTGTGAATTTGATTTCTTTCCCTTACACCTTCATATTTGTAAGGTATTCACCTCCGAGCCGTGCCAGCTGACATCGCTGTGGTCGAGCTGAGGCAGTGTGCTACGCGTGAGACACACACTGCACTCCCTGGCTGAGATGCCGTACTTTTGTCTTTCTCCATTCTTATTTTCTTTAAAGAAGACATTGTGCAACTAAAAGAATCTGATACCTTTCATATAGAAAATATCACAGTTGGCTGCAGGATACTGGGCGCTCTCTGAGGCTTGTGTCCTCAGGCCTTTCTCCTCTTATATTTGATTTTTTTATGATTTGGTTCCTTATCACTGTTAATAGAAATGGAATCAAAATGTCTTAATTACGGAATGTGCCTGAATTAAAATACCATGAACAAAACCAGTTTAGGAAAAGCCAGAGGGAACTGTGTCCTTTAATCAGCCGGTTTATTAATAATGTAATAAATTCTCTCAAAGTCCTCTCAGGGCTCATGACTCTCTGATGGAAGATTTTGCTAGAGGGGTGTGAAAGGATCTCGTGCTCAGTGAGTCAAATTATGCTTGGGGCACTAGCTGGACTGCTATAGAAAAACATTTAAAAGTAGGCTTTGTGTCACCTTCAGGTTGGAGATGTTTAAGCTGAACATAAATAAATAATTGCAAACCCCATGTGAAATAAAACCATAAAATAAATACACCATGGGAGCTAGATTTTCCTTTTGGTCCACTTTCAGATCAGCGTACTTTCAGGGATGCTCATGAAGTATTTCTGATTTACCTTAATTAAAGTGAGATTAGGATGCGGCCATCTGTAAATCTATTTTGTCAAGATCACGTGTGAATGGAAAAGGAAAAAAAATTGAAGAAAGCACTTGGCTAAAAGCTTACTATCTATACACCTGTTTATCAAAAGGTTTTCTATAGCAACCGTCAACAAAGGGTTTTTAGAGCAACAGCATCACTGTACGTAAATGCTAGAATTCATTATATTTTCCTTGGAAAAATGAATTTTGTCTGAAAATGAAACTTCATTGGCAAAGCTGCATTTTATTGAAATACTCTAGCCTTCCTAAGAAATCACTACTCCACTTTAGGGTTCTTCTACTCTGCTGTACGCACCAGAATAATGTTCACCTTTGTCTAGCTTTTTTCCCCCACTTTTTTTCTCCTTTACCATCAAAAATAATATCAAGGAAATGAAATATGGCAATGAAATAATGAAAAAGTATCAAAGAACTACATTTTATTTATTATATTACAGGGCAAAATGGGGAAAAAGGAAAGTAAAGGCATGGCAAAATGTAATTTCTTCGAAAATGGTTTCATGAACATTTCAATGGAAAGATTAGAAATTCCATTTCATTTCTGTAAAAACATAGCTTTAAAATGCCAACATCTTCATAACTTCCCCCTCCTTTCCACCTCCCTCCCCCCAAATAGCTCAGCTAAGGACTTGTGGATCAAAAAGATTTATATTACAGAATATGCTGGATATAGGGAATATATATAGACACACATATACGGAATCTATACACACACACACACACACAGAGAACGTTTCTGACCATCTCTGATCACTTCTGATCATCCCCAGGTTTCTGGCTATGAATTTTCTCTTTCTTTTGTTAAGTTGATGAATTTATTTCACTTCAAGAATTTAATGGCCTTGAGGAAAGTGTGGCAGATAGCAGGTGCCCCAGTTTTTCAAGGAAAGCATGGTGCAAGCCGTCTCCAGGAAGCAAGGGCTGAACCAGTGTTTCCTGAACCACACCAGGGAATTGATTCAAATTAAAATGAAAACCAACAAAAACCTGGCAAAAACCTTTTTTTACAGCAAGAAGAGTCTTCTGATCTGGTTTG
This sequence comes from Fregata magnificens, assembly GCA_013389945.1. NCBI lineage: Eukaryota > Metazoa > Chordata > Aves > Suliformes > Fregatidae > Fregata > Fregata magnificens. Next base: position 480,932 of record WAAD01007979.1, read on the forward strand.
TAGTATGGCGTCATCAGCAACTTCTTTGTACTGTAAGCCTAAGGCTTAGCCATGGTATACAACTTACCTTAGCGAACTAGTCCCCGGGTCAAAATCTGTGGCTTTGCCATACAAGACATGGACATGACATGGGGGACAAGTTAATACTTATTGAAAGCTGTAATTTTCTGCAGGGGACATACACTCATTTTGTAAGAAACACACTGCACAGAGCGACGTTTTCCGGGTTTTCTCAACAAAATTATACATATTTACTACAGCTTTCCCTCCCATCCACAAATGACTAAAGCAGTACAAGCTCCTTGAACAATTTTTTTGTGATCTCTAATTATTGACCTTCCTTTATAAAGCAGGAGAGTTTAAAGGACCAGTGTTTACTCCACTATGGAAGCTTACTTTAAGATGATTAAATCATGGCCAGTTGCTACACACAAGAAGGATGTGCCATATTTCTATTGCTAAAAAATTACAGACAGAGGAATTCATATTTTACAAAGCAGGTTCTCCAGAAAGGTATCTAGTGTCCTGTTAAAAATTTCAAACAAATCCATCATTTTCTCCCCTGCCTCGAAGGCCACCGAGCTGGTTAGAAGCTTGGGGCACATAATACACAAGGAGGGGCTGAGAATTGGGTTCATTCAACCAAGGGAATGGCTAACGGGACATCTTGCTGGTTTCTTAAACTATCTAAGGAGGGTATACGGAAGACAAAACCAGGCTCCTTTACAGGTGCAAAGTGGAAGGGTGAGAGGCAACAGGCACAAGCTGTAACAGGGGAACGCATTTTCACCATGAGGGTGACCAGAAACTCAAGCAGGGAGCCAGAGAGGCTGTGGACCATCCGTCCTTACAAATACTAAAACTTCAACTGGACACAGCCATGAGCAACCTGATCTAAGCTAGATCTGCTCTGCGCACAGGCTTGGACCAGAGACCTCCTGAGGTTCCTTCCAGTCTAAATTATTCTGAGTTTCTAAAATCCTAATATTCAACTATCTTCACTTCCAGGAAATACTGTATTAGATTTTGCCCAGTGGTACCTTCCAACCATTGTCTCTTGTCATGTCTTTGTCAAAAGGACTGATATGTCCTATATGTGATATTTTTTCCATGTTTAAGCATTCAAGATTCATGGTAAAATTACCTCTCCCCTCATCTCTCCTTTTCTGTAAACTGGAAACATTGAGTTTCAAACCCCTTGGTTTACAACCACTGGCTATTTTCTGTATCTGTCTAGGCAGTTGGCCTAGATGATCATTGTAGGTCCCTTCCAACTGAAAATATTCTATTCTATTCTATTCTATTCTATTCTATTCTATTCTATTCTATTCTATTCTATTCTATTCTATCATTGCCATTACTTTAATTTCCAATTGGATCCAGAACTGAACTGAGGATATCAATAATTGTTTTAAAATCGCATGCAAATACGAATCCTCTACGTGTTTCTACTCAATATACCGCCCACACCATGTCTGTTACCTTTGTGTCAGACATAAAGTATGAGCTGGCTATACTAAAACATTTCTTTATTAGCTTCTGACCATTTTTCCAGGACATTCTCTCCATAACCTGTCTTCTTTATGAATGCATACCTGCACAATCTTTGTCTCAGTAAACTTTACATGACATCAACTCTATTCTTATGGAGAAGGTCAAGCTCTGTCAGGTACAAACAGCACAGAACCCCTTGGAACCACTGTGGCTGCAAAACGAGGTGGAATTTAGTCCGCAGTCCTCATTTTCAGAACAAGAGTCAAACATTTTCTGAACTCCACCCTTCCCATAGACAGCATCTCATGCAGGATGCAGTCTCTGGGAGCATGTATTTCTCAGAGGGAGATAAATTAATGGCTTTTCTCAGTCTTCAAAACATTCCTTTCTACACATAGCAGAGATTCTGTCTAGGGTGAGAAAGGTAAGCAAGTTTGCATCAAGCATGAAAATGTACACGGGAAAAGTTCTAGCACCGGCTCCTAGGAAAGGGTGCTTTCACTGGGAAATAGCAAGGAGTCAAAAAAGAGTCACACTGAGCTGTTCAGAAAGCAACTTTTACCACCACCTGCCTCACTCCTTTTCACAGACCCCTCTCTGCCCGGTTTCCTGCTGTCCTCAGAAGGCATAAGGAGCACAGGACCTCCCAGGGCTCCCGATCCATAACTACCTTCTCCTTAATCACACGCACCGTTCTCCTGCTCCAGGAGCTGCTTAGCAGCAGGGAGGTTTCGAGCACTCCCAACTGATGGATCATTACAGCTCTGTGAACAAGGCATGGGTTCAGCCCAGATGCAGAGGTTCGCTCAAGTTATTGACTCATGCCAAAGACGGATGCGCTTCGGTTTTCAGACACATGCATATGCAGTGACTGGAAGTCAGGGCTGGAAGTCACAGCATAGGTCATCTCGTCTGTGCCTATGGCAGGTTTGTCTTCAGATTTTGTCCTTCAATGGTCCTTTCTCAATCATTTTTATGAACATTTCCACCGACTGCTTCTCAGTAATATCATTGCTTCCATGTCTAAATCTGACCTCAGTAGCTTCACTGTTCCTTTGCCCAAGTGTTATCTATTTTAGTCTTATAAATGGCCAATATAAAGACCTTGAATTAATTCTGACGGGCTTTTCTTTTTTTTTTTTTTTTCCCCACAAAATGGAAGAATCCATTTGTATCAGGATAGAAATGATCTTCCTAACAATTACATCCTTCGCAGCACTTTCTTCAAAAATGACATAATTCAGATGACAACACAGTCTGCAAGTCTTCCACGAATTAACTTGGGCACAACAGCAAGCACAGTACATGGTTGCTCATTATGCTTTTTCTTTAATAAAGTGTGTTTTTCAGTCCATCCACCTACCATTCCTGTGTTTCTTTGGTTTTCTATAAATAAACAGTACAGGGATTATGGACACTAATATTTATATCTCAAATATTTTTGTTTATAAATTTCTTGGGGCTTTAAAAGCCTGAAGTTATTTACAGAACTGGAAAAAAAATTATGTCTGATCATCTGTGGATATTTCCATCCCTAAAGGTAAAAAATACTGTGAAAATACACTGACTTTCACTATTTTTTGCCCTATAAATAGTTTCTTAACAGAGAGACATCAAAGACATTAAAAGTCAAACACAGATTTATAAAATCTTCCACAAACCTCTCCGTTCTGATAGCCTGAGCCCACCTAGAAAGTCCAGAACAAGTGAACCACTCCCACCCCCCAAATAAGAGTGATTTTTGCCAGGTGCTATGTCTGGTAGCTCCTTTTTCCTTTTCTGTAAGGCTGTGTGATGCCTGACAGTTCCCATGGTATCCTGGGAACAGCATTTTGAGGTGGCTAAGCTTCAACTTAGGTATAAAGAAGAAACCACAAGATTTGTCGGTAAATGCATTTACTGATAAATGCAAATCACAGAGCATGCTCTGATTCTTCATCCTTGATTTTCTAAAATTTTCAAATGTTTCTGTGAGAGTTTAAAAGCACTGAATAGTTGGAATTCAATTCTGAGGAAACACCTCAGTGACCTTGGACAAATGGAAACACTCTTTTGCTAATATTCAAACACAGCTGGCAGGTGAAAGGATTAGCAAAGGCTTGAGCTTCTCTGTATGAATGAGGAGAGATGTGAAACATTAGCAGCTAGAAAAACTAAAGGTTTGTGTTAAAGCACCTCAGATAGCTTTAAACTAGCTAGTTTGCCTTTGAGTAGCAGGCTGAATGTGCAGGCATGAAGCTCAACATGGGTAATTTTCCCTGTTCAGAACCATTTTGAAAGTAATTTGTGTATCAACATGCTCCACTAGTTTTTCTGGGGCTGCAGTAAAGACCCATCTACCAGCTTGAACCTTCCCACCCTCAAGCCCTAACTGAAGTTATTTTCTTGAGTTTTATTAGTAGTTTTATCATAAACTATCTTTTGCGAGACCTTTGGGAGAAGAGGCAATGAAGGAAATTCATCGAATACCTCTACTAATGGATGTCTTTGTTATCCTGCATTCCCACCATCTGTTTCTTGAAAATACTTCTTACCTCTCATCTTATACACGAATCATAAGTGGCTTTGGAGACAGGACAATCTTGCTGTTACACGTCAGCGTAACACTTTGCATAAGTGGGTTTTGGACTTGCAGTGGCTACTAAAACATGAGTATATAAATAATGCAGAAAGAAAGCTCCCAAAACAGAATCTGGGTCCTTGCCCAGTTCTCAGCAAACCAAGGCACATGCAGTGAGATTCGGGCTGCTTCAGGTCCCTACTTAGATTTTATAACACCTAAAATGCAGGTGCCTGGCATTAATTCAGAGTACTTCAATTAAGCACTCTGCAGATAATGCAGAGACTCAAGCTACCATCTCTATTGGCAAATAAAATGCGCCAGGTCCCATTTTCTGCCCCTGAGGCCCAACTAACATGGCACAGCTACATTTTCTTACTTCCCAAACACACTGGTTGCATCCAAAGTGCCAACTGGGAATAGTTCCTTGTCTGTCCAAGCTTTCTAACCATGCCTGGTCACCATCCAGGAGACTTTCTCTTGGACCAAAACTGGCCAACTGTACCAGGAACATTTTAATAGTGTGGAAAATGTCTTTCCAATGCAAGTGCCCATGCCATGGCTCTGCTTGCCTCTTCAAGAAAATAATACTAACTTAGCCCCAGGCACTTCTAAAGCGTAATTTATAGTTAGCCCATTTGAAATTCTAGGCACAAAGATGGGTCAAGCCACATGATTTGAAGCTTAAACATCTGAATGAGGGGTTCACACTACCGATGTCCAACCCAGATTCAGAATATGAAGTGGTGTCCCGAGACCAAATGTTTAAACTGAGAAGAGCTCAGCCTTTCAAAAATCAATGAAAAGAAAGTTTTTCTAGAGCAGCTGTTGGGTCCTGGCAGAAGAAAGACCTAGTGTGCAGTTTCTGCAAAATAAAAAACAAACAGGAACCCAAAATAGTAGGTGGAATCTCTTTTAGTAGGGTTCGTCTAAAATGTAGACATGTAGTTTTAGCTAAGTCTTAAGGTTCAGGAGAAAGGTGGGAAAAATTGTCATTGAGGTACACTGACTCCAGACCTGTACTAGGATGGGCTGAATTGTTCCCTGGAGGTGCTGCTCTCTTTCTGCTGATAATGGAGGCAACCTCCATGACAAGTTTAGGTTAAGGCCATTATTTTTAAACAGCTAAAGCAAGGTAAGGGTAATCGCCCTCTGAGTGCTTAAGTAATCAACCTGACATGCTTCTGTTCTCTGGCCCAAAACATATGTTCCATCTGAGTTTGCAGATCCTGGAGGAGATGCTGCTGGAAAGAAGTATTTCTGGGTATTTAGCATGTGTTAGGCACCACAGATAAGCAGTCTGACTCCTACTCGGTGCCTTGGGCCTAGATGCAGACATGTCAGTTTTGCGATGATTCCATTTGAAGGAATTAATTTACTATTAACAGGTGGATATTGCTCCAAATACACCTTTCCCACAGTCCTGGAAGATGAGAAGACTGAGACTGCTACTATAGCGTATGCTGGAAGATGCATCTATTTTCCCCTTAACTAGGAACTAAATACATTGGAAATTCATCTTGTGGGCTGACATTTCAGCACATTTATAAGTAGCCTACGTTCCTACGCCTTCCATTACTAAAGTCAACTCAGCTAAGTGGACTTGTCACTGTAAGTGCAGCCACATATCCATGACTTCTTCAGCAACAGGGATATTTGCAACACATTGCCTAAAAGAAACCATCACACTAAAGCAATTTTTTAGGGCTCAAGCGATTTTAGAACCACATGGAAGGTTTTGCGGGAGCAAAGAGAGCCAAGGTAAGATCTGTTGGTGACATCTGAACCCCTTTCTGTTTTACTGCCTTTCACAACAGGCCATAGGTTGGATATGCTGATGGACTTTTCTAAGTAGGAATACACCGGCCATGGTTTTGATCACAGGAACAGAGGGACTGTGATCAGTCAGTAGGATTCTTCATTTATTTAGTAAGTGTTACAAGCAAACATCACCTATGGAGACCTTCCTTACAGGTATAGAGTGGGCGGTATTGCTTGAGTTCAGAAGAACTGCCAGCTGCCTGACACTGTCACTAAAATATATCCTAAAACCTCGTGATTAAAAGTGTTTAATATCAAACAACAGAATGTGGTTTGCAATTTTAGTAAATTTATTATTTTTCCTCCTAATGAGTGGGATTAAGGAGTCAGGCAAATTAGATCTCCACTAAGTAAATACTCTGCTACAATTGACTCATTAATTTACAGCTAGCTGATGTAGTCATGAAAATCATACACCCAAAGAGCAGATCTAAGACCAGAGTATTCCAAGAACTTGTGAATACTTAGTTTGAAGTATTTGAAGACAGAGAAACTGAGGCCCAAAGAGTATTTGACTCGAGAAAAAGTCACAGAGTACCACACTATGCACAGAAAACAGTCCCCGTTCCCCCCGCTCCACCTCTGCCGCTACCGTGAAATTGCTTCCGTGTTAAGGAGATTGCATTTGCAAGGTTAAAATTATCAGCCTTATCGTCTCGCTCCAGATCAGGTAAACAGCAAATTAAAAACTTTACCTCTCCAACTTTCCCCCCGCTCTCCTCACCACTCCTTTTGGAGGCACATTTGGTATTTGTTTTTAATCCTGGCCGATTTTCAGTTCGCAAAACCTGATGCAGAGAGTTACTTGATATTCCGAAGGCGTTATTTTAAGATGAAACAATGTAAATTCTGATTCGGATGGCAGATGGCTGGCAGTTCACTGTTTGGCAAACCAACTGGTATGGTATGTTAGAAAGTCGGAGCAGCAGGTAGTACAGCTCAATTTGAAACGACCACAGATGCTCGGAGAGGCGCGGGGGAAGGGCGCAAGCTGGTCAGGAAATTAAGAACAGTAGTCAGAGCTCGCAAGGAAAAAAAAATTTTAAAAAATTAAAAAATGACAGTAATTAGCTGAAAGTTTCCTTCTCCCAATCAGCACTTTTTGGATGCGAGTTATCAGAGATGAGAGCGAACCCATCGCGATTCACATGAACACGTTGCTCGGTCATTGCGGGCTTGTTTCTGAGCCATACCCAGGTGGCTTTAAAGCTTTTGCACCACTCGCATCTCACGTGAGGGGTGTGAGTTTATACAAGCCTTGTGCTGCTCTTTACAGAGGGATGAACTTCATCCATGTTGTCCAAGCTGGCCTGGTGCTTGCAGCCTTGTTGCATGCTGGTGGCACATCCATCTCTGTTCCCACCAGCTTCCTGCAGCAGGTTTCCGCCCTCCCATAGACATCGACACCCGCTCTGCTGTGAGAGGGTAGTGTTCGTCATCCGCTGTCGGTCTCTCCCAAATTGGAAACTAAGTGGGACGGATCACCCTTTGGAGGAGCCCAGCTTTCTGCACTCCCGCAGGGGCACGGTTCGGGAGCTTAGGCAAGAGGTCTCGCTTTGCGGTGGCTAAAAGTAGCTGTGCTGGATCCCGCCCCAAAGGATGGAAGCTCTGAAACAGGATTTCACTCAAACTGTGAACCTCCACAACTCAGCTAACCCGGTGCCAGAGGCCAGCTGGCATGGTCTGGCCATGCCCATGCTCTCCTACGCTCCAGAACTGGGTAGCAGCATCCAAACTGCCTTTTGGGAATGCTCTTTGGCAGGTGCCAGCTCCCAAAATGTGCTTGGGAAGTGTCTGGAAAGTTCACCAGGGCCAAAACCATGCCAGGACCACCCAAACAATAAGAATGGTGGCAGTCCGGTGCCTGGGCCTGTGCCCTGGCGATGTTTATCAGCACAGATACAGCCACAGGCTGCATCCTGATAAGCCATTCCCGTCACCCCCAAATGCATAGCCATAGCACCATGTCAGCAAGCCTGAGAGGTGGATGCCTACAAACTCTATCCTTGCAGCAAAAAGCACTGGAGCTCTCCAAGGAAGAATCTTGGCTCATCTCATTGCAAGAGCGGTTCGGTAGATTGAGGCTACACACACTGTACAGGGCAGATAATCAAGCTGTAACACAGAGCTAAGCTCTCCTGTGAAAATACCTGCAGGCTCAGTCTGCTGTCAATCATCAGTCTTGACCTAACCTCAACCTTCCCACAAGCAAATAATACAAACTGGTTTTGAACACTCTCCTCAATTCTTCCCATTCTGTGGTACAGAAGAAGCATTATGGAAGAACAGTTCATTGCAATGTAGTACACGAATTAGCTGATCAAATGCTCCAAAACTCCAGATCCAGGTTCAAGTTTTCACGTGATCATTTCCAGCCTTGATGCTTCCTCCAGCTATTTTTTTAACCATGATAATGCTGGCTGCTGTATATCTGTGGGTGCTAATGAGCTCTGAGTGGTGTTCATTTAAGAAATTCCACTCTGAAATAAGTGTATTGAGAACGTTACAATTAAGCAATCAACAAACTCAGGAAATGCCACAACTAGAGTTGCACCTGCACACTTCCCTCTGCCCCCCTAGGCGGTACACATTGATAAGACCTTCCTTCGATCATGCACAGATTTGATTCTGATCCGACTCCCCTGAATTTAACAAAGTTATTCGTAGGAGGAGAATTTGGTTTATAAGGAGATTCTGCTGTTTTCTGCTCTCTCTCATTTCATAGACCTCCCTGCAATACTGGTTTGTTTATAAGGGTAGGTAGCATTCCTTCATGGTATATTTACTCTGCTTAAGGTGATCTTAATCAGCTTTAAATGATCTTTCTTCTCTCTAAGCTACGTAACTTCAATACCTTAGCAAGCAGCATTGTACGACACAGCTCTACAACCCTTTTATGCATACAATTCATGGAAATGAAGCAGTTAAACACAAAAACAATATACCTGTGAACACATGCAAATTGCAGACTGGCAGATGAGGCAATTAGATACATAGTTAATTTATATGGAAAAATGCAGGAGAGCTAGATATTTCCTCAGACGTACATCGTTATTCTACAACATTGTACAAGTAGAAGATTACATAGGAATACTTTATTCTTTTGCTTATGCCATGCTATACATTTCCTAAGAATTGTAGAAAATGTGTATACAGTACATCGTATTAGTTGGGAACCAGTGTGCAATCAGGAAATTAAAGATCACTGTAAAACAAACACAGGCAGGAGAAGCATTAGGGCTGCTTGTGAAATGTTAGCACTGTCACTGCTCTAATGCCTAAAATGGCTCCTGAACGTTAAGATGTTAACGCAAGTTCTTTACGTTATTTATTGAGGGAATTTCATAGGTGCTTGGCACCTCAAATTAGAGAGCCATAAAAAGTGAAGATTATTATTTAACAGCTGGGGGAAAGGAGTAATTCACATCCCCCAGCTTCAGGCACGGAAGATAGCTGACATCCTTCAACGGTCCACAGAGACAGGAGGCAATTCTGCGTGCCCAAGTCCTAGCCCACGCCGACTGCAGAGGAGCCCTTCTCTCTCCATTAACTACAGCGGGAGCAGGGGGAGACCAGCTGGCTAAGTTAGCTACCAATATTTCCCTCATTTTTACACTTAAAAGGCTTCCTTTTTTTTGAGCTGGAGGAAAAGCAGGGTTTTATTGCACCATATTGACCATTAATAAAGATCACAAGCACTGCTACTCACCATTCATCTGCACCACTGAGAATCTGAGAATTACTCCTAAACATACATTGTTTCACACTGGCTATAAAGTAAACCATTTGAGCCATCTCCCAAGTGTTGCATTACCTTTTAAAGGCTTTGTCTAACGCTATTAATTTTTTTATGGGATCTGGAAACAAATATAAAATCATTGCTGATAACATTAGTGAATGACACAAAGTTTGACATCATAAGTATTAAGGAGAGTGAGGCAGTCATGAAATCAGCTTGGATTCCTTAGTACATTAGGCTCAATCAGCAAACCCATATTTTAATATAGACATATGACTCTGTGTTCAGCTAGGAAGAAGGAAAGCAGGAACAGAGAGAACAAAGGATTACATAATGGAAAATAGCATCTGAAAGTAATTTAGGGGTCACAGCAGCCAAACAGCTTAGCACTAGCTCCCATTAGGATGCCGTGATGAAAAGCACTAATGCAATCCACGGACATGTGCACAGCAGAGTAGGAGTAGAGAGTGACTTGATTTTCGTTTACAGCAGCATCAAGACAAATGCTGGAATATTAAATCCACTCCTGCCAACCACATTTTTAAAGGATGTTGAAAAATTGGGGATGGTGTAAGAAGGATCTACAGTAGTCATTTCAGGACTGGAGAGCATGTCTCTGGTTTCCAGGTGACTAGCTTCAAATTCTGCATGTCCAGGAAACACAAACTCTTATTATGTGAAAATCATTGTGTGGTAGCCCAAGAGCTACAGTGGCCCGTGGATTTTCCTCAAGATCTTCTTATTGATATGAATATTACAGCATACATAAAACTAGGGATTTCTTAAGAATGCATAAAATGTGGTGTGTTACTTGGGAAGAGAATTACACTAGCTTTCATGAGATCTGAAAAAAGTTTGATTTAACAGCCATTAGTGATTTTTAGTGGCTGGGTTACACCAATAATCAAGACCAAGAAAGCAGTTCTGCAAGAACCTCTGCACTGGTGGCCTGACTGTCCCGTTGCCCACCCCCAGAAATATGAAAGCTGTTTTGGTTTTGTAATCTTTTGGGATTTTTATTACTTTGAACCAATTGCTTCAAATGGAAACATCCATGAGATGAACCTTTCAACAGGTATAGCCTGCAAAACGGATTTTAGAATGCAACGATTTTCTACATCATCATCCTAATCACAGAAAGTACTACTGACTTAGAATGAAAGACTTGATTCACTTTATCCCATTTTCATTTTCCAGTGGGTATTAAAACCTAAACCCTTCATATATTCAGCCCCGGTGAAACTGCACAAGGAGTGCACAACTGATTGGGGTTTTTTGCTACTTTAATAATAAGAAATATATTCCCCATACAGAAATCTCGCCCATAACTGAGTTTTTATGAGCCCATCTAGCAGTATCACGTCTTCTGAGATAATTTTAGCTAATGAAATCACAAACCTTTCATATCATTTTCTTTATTAGCAATGAACACATTCTGCAGCTAAAATTTATTTGAAGAAAAATATGTCACAGGTCGGCAACATCTTTAAATCTCTAGGACAGTGGCATTTTCAAGCCAGTGAGAAAAGGATTCCCAGAATGAGACATGCCTTATGCTTGCAGCCCTGAGCAGCTGTGATAGATGAGTTCTCAATAAAAGATATCAACCAATGCATATACTTGCTCAGTTAAAGGCCACATAACACAGAGAGCAGCTGTTTGCCAGTGTTTTTAACTACAAGGTCCACTTTTTTAACCCATGCCTCTCTGCTGGCCATGTTCTTTCATTAGACCTCAGACAGACCATTGTCCTTCCTATTTGTGGGAATATAATATCTTCATGGAAAAGACAGCAATTAGGTGGTCCTGTCAGGAAACCTAACATCCGTGTTTCTTTTTAAGAAATGTTTTAAAGAAATGTGAAGAAACAGACGTTTTAAGAAACATCTGGTTTCTTTTTAACTTCTCCTGTTAGAATTCAATAGCTGAAACAACAACATCCAGGAGCATGAGTCTCAACTTTGTAAGAGTTACAGGTAACTTCTCCATGGACCAGGACTGCAACCACTGACATAGATACTAAAAAATATTTTGTTCCCAGATACCTCAGAGGGAAAACTTCCACTAGCAGGCAGACAGTTTGTCCAGCATACAATTCTGTTGCCTGAAAACAGTCATCTAATGCTATTTCAGATGCACGTACAACATCCAAGACATCAGCACAGGACATAGAGAGGACACAGTATGTAGAAGAGACACCCCTCCTGGAGCAGTAGTTTGGGGTAATTTGGGACATTTGTTTTCAGCTATTATAAATTTTCCTCTGGCAAAGGGAAAAATGATTGATCTGTGCATATAGGGAAACTGATGAAAATTTATAAGATGAAAAAACCACAAACATTGTTGAATTTGGTGAATGAGGTCACGATCTGTCCCAGAGCTTGGTACTTCATCAATATGTGACCATCTAAATTTTAAAGCAACAGTTAATGAGGCAAATGCAAAAATTAATGTTACGTGTATAAAGATGATTAGGATCAAATTATGTTCATGAAAAGAAACTGCCTCTGAAATGAATTCCTTAAATGTCCCGAGGAAACCGGGGAGTGTCGGGAACGTTGTCATCTACTGCACTGACGTATGCTTCACTTTTGTAGACTGAATTCCCTTATACCCTTGCATGACATATCAGAGAATATCTTTCTAGAAAACTAGGAGTGACATCCAGCATCAGGCTCAGACACCTATATTTAGGTATCTACATGGACTGAATTCAGTTACCACATGCTGACATCCAACGCCATTTGCGATGCCCAAGAACATCGTAACCATCTGCATAGGGCTGGGAGGTGAGATACACAACCTACAGTTGACCTGTACCTATCTGGACAGGCTGCTTCATGCCAGGATGAATGTGTCAACATTTTTTAAAAGCGTAGAAAGGAGGATCCTGGGAACTACTGACCTGTCAGCCTCACCTCTGCGCCAGGGAAGACCACGGAACAGATCCTCCTAGAAGCTGTGCTAAGGCACATGGAGGACAGGGAGGTGATTCGAGACAGCCAATATGGCTTCACCAAGGGCAAGTCCTGCCTGACCAACCCAGTGGCCTTCTGTGATGGAGTGACTACATCAGTGGACAAGGGAAGAGCTATGCATGTCATCTGTCTGGACTTCTGTAAGGCTTTTGACACAGTCCTCCACAACATCCTTCTCTCTAAATTGGAGAGATACGGATTTGATGGGTGGACTCTTTGGTGAATGAGGAATTGGTTGGATGGACGCATCCAGAGGGTAGTGGTCAACGGCTCAAAGTCCGGATGGAGATCAGTGACAACTGGTGGCCCTCAGGGGTCCATATTGGGACTAGTACTGTTTCATATCTTCATCAGTGACACAGACAGTGGGATCGAGTGCACCTTCAGCAAGTTTGCAGATGACACCAAGCTGAGTGGCGCAGTTGACATGCCTGAGGGACGGGATGCCATCCAGAGGGACATGGACAAGCTCCAGAAGTGAGCCCACGTGAATGTCCTGAGGTTCAACAAGGCCAAGTGCCAGGTCCTGCACCTGGGTCGGGGCAACCCCCGGTATCAATACAGGCTTGGGGATGAATGGATTGAGAGCAGCCCTGCGGAGAAGGACTTGGGGGTACTGGTGGGTGAAAAGCTGGACATGAGCTGGCAATGTGTGCTCACAGCCCAGAAGGCCAACCATACCTTGGGCTGCAGCAAAAGCAGCGTGGCCAGCAGGTCAAGGGAGGGGATTGTGCCCCTCTACTCCACTCTGGTGAGACCCCCCTGCAGTACTGCGTCCAGCTCTGGGGTCCTCAGCACAAGACATGGACCTGTTGGAGTGGGTCCAGAGGAGGCCACAAAAATAATCAGAGGGATGGAACACCTCTGCTGTGAGGACAGGCTGAGAGAGTTGGGGGTGATTCAGCCTGGAGAAGAGAAGGCTCCAGGGAGACCTTATTTCAGCCTTTCAGTACTTAAAGGGGGCTTATAAGAAAGATGGGGACAGACTTTTTATCAGGGCCTGCTGAGATAGGGGTAATGGTTTTGAACAAAAAGAGGGTAGATTTAGACCAGATATAAGGAAGACATTTTTTACAATGAGAGTGGTGAAACACTGGCAGAGGTTGCCCAGCGAGGTGGTAGATGCCCCATCCCTGGAAACATTCAAGGTCAGGTTGGACGGGGCTCTGAGCAACCTGACCTAGTTGAAGATGTCCCTCCTCATGGCAGGGGGTTTGGACTAGATGACCTTTAAAGGTCTCTTCCAACCCAAACTATTCCATGATTCTATGATCTCCAATGACACCAGATCATTTAATCTAGGGCAGATCATTTGATCCTAGGGGAAGAACTGAGTTTGAGATTGACACCCCTACCTATAGGTATCTACATATATGGGTGTACATGTGTGTTAGATGTCTAACCTCCCTGTACAGTTAATGAGGACCTAATCAATGGGACACAAGAGGAATTCTGCTCTCCCTGAGTAGACAAGTGGTCACCTGCATAGCTCTCTGGATTCCACAAGCTCTACTGACTAGTGCACAGGTAGCCCCTACCTGCAGACACTTAAATGCAGAAGCTGCATCTCAGCATAGATGTTCTTTCTTAGCATGCCAGAACATTTCAAATCTGATGCATAATCAGATTTTATAAATCTGGACAGTGGTAAAAAAACCAACCAAAAAACAACAGGACATTGCACCTAAAGGAAACCAGAGGTAGTCTGAGTAGAAGCACATACCACAGGAAGTTTGAGATGACAAAAACCATACAGGTCAAGGATTTTGAAGGACCCTGGGTAGAAGAAGGTGTGAAGGAAATACACACCAAAGAACTGGTGCCTGTTTCACTCTGTCCTATTAGGTCAAGTCTCTGTGGTAGCACATTCATACGGATACCTTCTTGCAGCAGCTGGAGAAATCTGACTATATCCACTTGTTTTGGTAAACAGTGTCAGTCATTCCTGGTTCAGCATTCTCATGTGCCACCCAGAAATACTTTGATTTGTAACTTTTGGGTGAGCAGGTATTTTCTCTGAGGAGATGAGTCTGTTGAATCTTCACTGCAAAGTCCATGTGACATTTCCTCAAGTTTGCTGAGAACCACTGCGGCAGACCTGTGACAATGTGTTGGGCTCCTCTAGGGGAAATCGATGCTGCAAAAGGACTCCATGAGGAGCTCCCAAAATGAGAAATTTGGGCTTTAGAGCCCATACAAACCTAATTTCTTCACCATTGGTATCTTCACTCTAGCAGTCCTGCACTGTTCAGAAGCTCTGAATGATGGAAGAGTAAATTTATCTCCATCACATATTTCCATAATCAGCTACTTGGAAGAAATGATCTGATTTCCTCTGCTCGTAGAAAACCTAAAATTATAGAGCTGTCCGTCAAGAGACTCACATATGGAAGAGAAATTGGGGAAAGGATGCACTACTAAATAAAGTCTGATCATCTATAGGAAAAGGACCAGATGATATGATATTGCCTGCAACAACATAAGACTGAACTTTGAAGACATGAGATATCCCTTCCAATTTTACAGTCATTGTATTTTTTATTGCCCATTGATACAATAGATCATAATAACCTCAGAAATATGGGGAATCTGAATAACGTGCTCAGAAAACACTGGGTTTTGTCATGAACATCTGCCTATTTTAGGTCTTATTTGAGGGTCCTATGAGATGAGAAAGAAAACATTTTATAAGAACAAGAGTATTTATCTTTCCAGGACTTGCAGAGATTCAAAACTGTCTTAAAACATCTAAATTAAAATGGTTTGTCAGAACTCAGGATCCCCCTGTTCATACTGTCACCTCTAACACAGCAAACACATCCATTCGGTTTCTTCCTTCCCAACTCTCTAATGCCGTGAGCAAGTGAGCACCACAGGACAGGAACACACGTCAGAGAGGGACAGCACTACTATTTCAAGCACGACTTCATAGCGTCCTTAGCATAAACGGAAGGTTACATTCCTTTTTTTTTCTTTTTCAGATGTATGCATCCAAAAGTAAAAAGGAGGCTGAAAACACATAGCATTGGATTTTTTTTTTTCCCCAGTTGTGAAAACAAAGCACAGCTTCTGAGCTTTGAAGAGTGCAACTACCGTGACTGGATGACACCCTGTGACATTTGTAGTTGGCAAAGTTGTTTCCTAAGGGGCAAAGAGGCGAGGAAGGGGATGAAGAAAGAAGGCAGGGGAAAGGATTACATAAAAAGGATTAAGACAACAATTTTGTATGGGAAAGGGGCCCATGAATTTTCTGGTGAGACAGGATGAACACCTTGTTTTCCTATAACCTCTCTATTCACTATTGCTTTGAGATACACATAAAAGAAAGGTCTGATTATCGCCAGGTTCAGGGGTCTGTCCACCACAAGGCTTCACTCCTATTTTACTGCAACCTTGAGGAACAGCCTCTGCCTTTAACACCTCCCCCTGAAAAATTATCCCCCCCAAACTCATTACCCTGCAAAAGCAGGAACTACCTGCACTGTCATCTAAACCAGTACTGCAAGAAGTAAAAAGAAATAGTGTTTCAGCAGGTTTTTATAAGATAAAAGGATTTTCCTGCTGAGTCAAAGACAGCAGACACCTACCTCCTTTGAAGTGCAACCCCACGTGTTGTAAGTCCCCCTTCTGTACCCAAAATGCAGAGAACAACTCTGCTGCAGCCCCCAGCTCGAGCACAGCTTTAGTTCAAGCAGTAAAGGCTCAAACCCGAGTAGTGACACAGGTGAGAACTGTTTAAATAACTTATGGGCAGGTGATACAGAAGTGACATTACTAGGACATAGGGCTAGGCTTCAATTTCAATTTTCAGACTCCCTGCGAACCCCAGGGAATGTATAAATTACCTATCCTGCTGCTAGCCATGCTATGCACTTGCAAGAGATTTTTTCTTGATTTAGCCTATTAGAGATATACAGAGTTTAAAAGTCCAGAGTCAGCAGCTGGCTTTTGCAATTGGGCATTTATAACACCCAGGCAATGGCCAGAAGCTAAGAGTTACAGTAAAAAGTAGAGCTAGTAGGAAAATTCTTTCCTTTCACAAAAAAAAAAAATCAAATAGAATAGGAGCATTGCATTTTAATCTGTTCTTACCCCACTGATTTTTTTTTAACTTTTCTGAAAAAGCAAAAATCCAGAAAATGGCTGTTTACATAGCACATACACACATACATATGTCAACATATATATACATAATCAACAGTCTAAAATGGATTTTTTTAGATGCTTTGCTATCCAAAGATTTAAAATTCATCCTCATGAGAAAATTTCCCTCAGTTAAAACCACATTTTTGGTCAAGAAATATTTCTGTGCAAAATTTTCAGGGAAGTCTAATTTAGGTCTCTAATTTGCTGGTGGTTCAAATCCTTTCCAGTCTCTTTTTCCTGGAAATCAAGGCTCCTTATGTAAAAGGGATAATAAGCCTTTTCTTTTAGATAATATGCCTGGAGCTGAAAGATTTAAATTTAAATCTCAGTAGCTGTAACACTACTACATCCAAGAGATGCTCCTGGTGCATGTAGCGACATGCAGTTTGCATTTATCTGAGTAGGGTTCAGTGTTGACACTAATTCAGCATTTCTTGCTTGTGGCAGAGGTATGGAAAGAATGTGATGCACAGAGGAAACGCTATAATTTCAGTGCAAATCTACCACAGCATTTTCTGATTGTGCCATATGATCCTAACAAAACAAAATAGTTGCAAACTGCTGCTCAAATGTGATGTTCAACTCCTACAAGTGCTGTGAGGCTATAGCATGACTGTAGCGTAGATGTATAGAAATCTATGCCTGTTTTCTAGAAAATTACTGAATTATGTTTGCATAAGACTATGATAAACAGAATTAATATATAAAAGGTGAATAAGCTAAAGGGAGTCATATATCTGCCACCGAGTTGCAAAAGCAATCTGTTAAGAACACAAAAGGAGATTTTTTTTTTTTTTATGCTTTTGCAGCTTTTATTTTTAACCTTAGGGAATGAACACAGTTTACATCTATTCCTGTAAGGACTGCCCAAGCACAAGAGTATGCACTCTTTCTCAGAGCAGAAGTCGGTATGCTTCTTTTTTTGTCTATAGAAACTTCTGGGTTATTGATAATGTGAGGGTAGGGTAAGAAACTAAAAGGTATTAATGCATCTCTTTGTATCTGGAAAGACACACTGCGTACCGTGTTCTCTCTCTACACAAAAAATACCCCTGGAAAGTTCTGGTTATATATTTCTATGTATACTCTTGAGAAATAAAGTAGACACAAATGGATTTTCAGAGACTTTTGGACTTGATGTTACAAAATCAAAGTGAAAATTATTTCAATAACATAGCTCATAGCCTTCTCATGGTGGTAGGGAACTCTCCCTTGTTAAAGGCCTTACAGAGAGATGAGTACCTATTTAGACACCATTGTAAATGAAGACAATGCATTTATTTCATTGCTATGGTTACTAAATCAAGTATGAAGTATAGAAATATGGTTCACAAGCAAAAAAGAATGAAGAAAAATAAATTATATACTGCTTTAGAAATGCAGAAAAAAGATCAAAGAAATAGGCTGCACAGTTTAAGAAACAATTAATTATTAGAACTTTCACAACACATGTGATATAAACTCACCGTCACCTGATTGCAGCCATTCTTATACCAGTGCTATCTCACTCTCTTTACTTTTGCCCTTCTTGCCTTTTATACTGCTGCTGGGGCAGGAGGAAAGCTTGTACCTTTTATCTGTGCTACTGGGGAAAAATGATGTATCACTGCAAGCCCAAAGGCTCTGTGGAGTGGCTTCTGCTGGGCATAGTGCTGGGCTCGGACTGACCCTCTCCTCTCTCCAACATCTCTCTGGGACCTGTTTGATACAAATGGGCTAGTGGCTGTGCTAAATGGTTGCTCACATCCAGTAAACGGGATAGCAAATGATCATCTCAAATATCTGGGCATAACTCAAAGTGTTTCCTGGGGTGATTGCTAAAATGCAGAAGCTCAGAGGGCCGAAGGGTCAGAGCTTTTTCCAAGTGACATGCCATCACAGCACCCAGATTTCTTCATCCAGCGTACACGCAGCTGACAACTGACTCCTGCCTAGCAGGTTTGGTTTGGACTGTTCCCCACCAAGGGAGCAGATGTAGGCCAGTGAGGTGATCCAAAAGTACCAAGATCAGGAGAACAGCCAATAGAAATGGTCAACATCGCATTTTATTGCTTGGAAATGTTGTAAGGCTGCACTCTGTATATGGTCCAAACACGCTGTTTAGAAGGCTTTGTGAATCAAAATGAAGAAAACTAATGGCTAAGACTGTAAATCCCTCTCTCCTTTCTTTAATGACACACAGTCAACAATTTAATTCTACTCACTCACTGAAACATCACTTGCTCCAGAGGTGCCAGTCAAATTGTGTTTGGTTAGTACAAGCCTCATCAGAACTATTCAAAATCCAAGGCTAAAACTGCTGCAGTCAAACTCCTGGGCAAAACGGATGGGAGGCAAAGGGATGACGCTCCAGGACAGGATGTACAAAAGCCAAGATTAATCTACCTGACACCCTGCTGCTGTCTCCTCAAAGCAAATCCAAATAAATTCAGTAGAATAGTTTCAGAAACAGTCTCTATCATATTTAGGCAAAGCCAGCTATTCGGCCACTTCATGCACTTGGCACCCCTGGAAATCTGTTTGCCATAGCCAATTAGGAAGAGATCTGATTAATTAGGGCTTCTTCATCCTTTTTTTCTGACCAAGACATAGCAATGGCTTATTTACCTGTATTAAATGGAATTCTTCAGATATACTGCCTCAAAAAAAGAGCTCTTCTAGAGTCACAGAATAGAGCCAAGAAGATCCAGACGGAATTAAAGCAATTAAATTAATACTGTTCCCGCTTACCCCAGTGTGAGTGCACAGCTGTACCGCAGTCATATTTATAAAGGGAGAGGGGCTGGCTCTACCCTGTCAGTTAATATTGTGCCATGGCTTCATGACATGGTATGTTGGCATCGCTCTAGACGCAGTATGTTGGCATAGTATGTGATAGTCATTGCCCCTGTTAGCTTTCAGAGTAACATATTTGAAATCCCCAAAGTGACTGAGGAGCCTGAACTTTGCTGAGTTAATTGGGACTGAGCCTATTAAATCACCGAGGAGCTGTAGAAAAGGCTACCTCCTACTCTGAAAGGTATACACATAGCTAAACAAGAGAGCCAAGAAAAGAAAAGAGGAAAGGACAGAATAAAAGTAATAATAAGGATACTAGTACTGAATAAAATTCCTTCTTTTCATTCTCTGACACAAGATGCAATTTGTGAAAGGAAATAGGAACAGAAAAAAGGCAAGTGCAGATCTATGAAAATAACCTTGTTTTATCCGCTACGGCCCCCCGAGATCTCCGCTCCTAGAGATTAGTAGTTATAAAGTCTCCCTCAGAAAGCACAAGTGAGCCTCTCTCAGTAAGCCTAACGAAAAACAAATTGAAAATCGCTTTGCTGAGGTACTTCTATCTGACTGAGAATTGCATCTAAGCACATAATTTCCATGGAAGGGCAAATAACTGCCTCGCGGATCGCAATAACGGGAAGTGTGGAGAGCAAATCACAAAAACTCGTGGTTCTGGTGGATGAACCACAATGTGCTTGGACACTGGGACCTGTGCTGGATCAGTTTTCGGCGTGCTCTGCTGCTCATGTCAAAGGCTTGGGAAGCTCTAGACATCTTCTCAAGGCAATGCAAAGTCAAGTGTTGTAATGAACCTTTAGTTCTCTTTCAACAAAGACCATGCACCTGATGTTCATCTTTGCTAAGGCTTGCTGTGAACTTGCTGCACTCACTGTGCAAAGAAGCCATAGGGTGACTATAAAAGGAGCTTAAGTAACAGGCAGGTGATACGAAAAGAATCAGAATCCAGAATTTTATTAGTATCTAAAATCCAAAGACTCAAACTGAAAAGTCATGAGACTGAAGGGGGAAAAGCAACCCTGTAGAGAAAGAAATTGGTGCAACTTTGAAACATGCTTTAATAGAAGATGACAAAGAATCACCTCGTCCTATGGAAAAAGTTACTCGGAAAATGAGCTATTAGAGCCTGACAGTCACCCGTTTTCTTGTGTAAATGAGCATGAACACCTATTTCTCTTCCTAGAGGTGGCACAAAGGAAGAGCCAACAAGCGTACTGAGAATTTTGCAAAGACTCCAGTACAAAGTACTGAAAAAAGAGACTTCTTTGGAAGGTAAACTTGATTTCCCAAAGGGGATGAGTAAGCAGTCATTTCCCTTGCAGGCAAATGAAAGCAATGATGAGCTTTCAAAGATGTCATTCACAAAACTGCCCTTAATGGGAGAGCAGAGTGACTGAATCCAGGCAGGAAATTAAGAGACAGAGCAGGGACGGTCATTTTGATGAGAAGACTCAAAGAGAACAGAGAAAGGAAACAAGGGGGCTGTGCAGCACGGTTATCTCCTTTGACTGGGTCCCATTAATACAACAAGTCATTTAAGAAAGTGATGAAAAGAGTGGGAAACTTTAAAAAAAACTCAGCTTTTTCAAAGGTGTAATTCTGTTTGAGTTTCAGAATTTTTCGTTCCAAATATGCCAAAATACATCCCAGCAGGACAGACAAGCTTATGCTGTATGGATTGTCTGGTGATAGGGGTATTGTCATGGAAACATGATCTTTGCTTAGAAGTGATTACTTACTCCTGCTCTCATTCCCTTCATATCTTAAGAATAGATTTTTTTTTTTTTTTAATTAAGTCAGTGACAGACTATGGACCTGAATCTTCTCCTATCTCCTGTATGGATTTCATCCTCGTTTTGAGCTGTGTCATTTCTCATTTACAGCCAGACTGTTGTAGTGGCCCACAAGTACTGCCACAACCCGTAGGAAAAACTGGCCTCCAGTCCCCACGCAGAGACTGCACCTGGTTTAGTAAGGAGACACAGTACTCTGTCTTTTGCAAGGATGGACACAACTTCTAGACTATGAGCCAGTGGATACATCACAGATACCGAGAATACAACTGACACCCCAGGACATCTAGCAAAATAGATGAAATGGGATTCTCCTCCAGAAACTTTGACCTGGGCATTTACAAGAAGGTTTCTAAGATCCCTTTAAAGACAATAAAGTCTTACTGCAGGATATGGTTGCCTAAACATAGGCATCCATACGCATTATTTGAGATGCCACAGGGAATCTTGTCCAGCCCCTGACTGCCATTCCCATAGCTCAAATCTCCTGTGGGTACTGAGTCATGTCTGCCAGCTTTATGTGGACGTCTCAGATATCTCAGATCATCTTTAACAACAGTCGACATATATGTGTAGGCAACTTAATTGAGCCCAGTGGAGCCCAGAGAGCAATTCAATTCCTCCTAAAGTAAATATCTATCTATAGTCAGCAGAATTGCTCTAAAGGCTCTGATTTCAAGGGGTTCCACACACAGACATCAAGTACCTAGGAGATACTCAGGGGAGTGACTACTGTCCTGGGCAAAACGCTGCGAGGTACCACTGAAACAACTCAAACGATAGGGACAACGGCTGCGGCACTGTCTATTTTACGGCTCTTTCAGCAAGCTCACAATAATTTCAGCTCCCTCTTGGAGATTTTACCCCTCCTGATGTTAGGAAAAGAAAAACCTATTGAAGTTAGGAATAAGCAGATGTTTACAGTGACACAGATGGCCTATTCAAAACAAGATGAGCTTATATAAAAATAGTGTAATATGTTATTACAGGGATTGAGGCTGGCAAGAAAAAGCAAAGTTTATACGCACATCCATTTTGACTGTGCGAAGCACCCCCAGCCCCAAAGGTTATGTGTATATGAGTACACTAAGCAGGGCCAGGACATGGTCTCAGGCACTGGCGGAGCTGGGTAGCCCATGGCACCTTGCAGTCCCCGGTGTCTGACCCAGCACCGCCCGTACCAGGGGACGCAATGGGCCCGGGACTTACCTCGGAAGACAATATGGACACAGCCACCCTAGTTTGTTTTTATTTGAGCAACTATATGAACGTGACAACTTGGCCTCAGGGTCAGAAAATGGGCCTGATCCTTTTTTCTTTTTTACCACTACAGAGTTGACCCCAAGTACGCTAAATTCAATCCTTCCCTTTCTCCTAGGCAAGAAGGTTCTTGTTACTGTTTAATAACAGCTCTTTTTCTGCTGCTGTTTCACGCTCCAGCTTTGCCGGGTTTACGTGTCTGTGGCCTTCCCATGGACTGCAGCTGCGAAACCCATGTATGATCACCGGTCTGTCATCATCCTCCCCCAGTAACACCATTCACACTGGTTGTGCTCAGCCCAGTCACACCTGCCTGGCCTGTGCCTACCTCTTCCTCAGCATTTGTGGGGAAGAAATTCACCCCTCCAGACTTTGCAGGTCCTGGTAGAAGGGAGCAAAAGGGAAACCAAGTCACATGTATTTCTTCAGAAAAGAAAAAATGTTTCATGTCAGGAACCATGTTCCCAGAATTTAAAGGAGGTGTTGCCATACTTCCCCCAGCCCCCAGCCTATGTCATTCTCAAGCTTATACGAGGGTTAATAGATGAAAAATGATGAAAACATGACGCAATGCAGATGGGAGGAGCCAGAGTCACGTGACGATGAACTCACAAGGTTATACAGGTTTGCAGGTGGAGCTGGCGACTTTAGATCAAATCTCAACATACATGCAGGCTTAAAACTGGCTCTTCCCCACCCTGTGGGACCACCCAGCTATCACTGCAACCCGTGACAGACGTGAGCCTGGAAGACATGAAGGCAGAGCCCAGAAAAAACATATACGGGAGAGGCAGGAAGAAGAAAGTCTGGAGACATTTGGGTGAGAAATGTATAAAGGCTGCCAGGTTGGTAATCAGAGAATCATAGAATCATTTAGGTTGGAAAAGTCCTTCAAGATGGAATCAGGGCCTCTAATTACAACTCCTTCTTTTACCAAAGTTTTCTACAAAACGCTACAAAATCTGATCCAGTTATGCCAATGTAAGTGAAAACACCACTGACTTGCGTCAGTGCAAACCCAGAAAACCTGAGAAAGGCTGTTTAGATTTATTTCTTATATGCATCTGTGTAGCTGCACCCTCAAGATGCATTATTTAAAAATTCAGAGAAACACAGTACTATTTAGTCATTTGGTACACGAAATAGTCGGGAAGACAGGTACAATTACTTTAATGGCAGGCGAGCACCCTGAAGGTTACTCGAACGGTCACTGATGAGCCTGGAACACAGTTTTATGACAGCATAACGTTAAACTCTGAAATCTGTTGTAGAGCAGAGTTAATTTTTAAAAAGAGCGAAATCTATAGTCGACTACCCTCTTCCTCCTCCCTCCACCCCCAAGCCCCCCGAACACTGGGTCTGGCGGTTATTCTGATCCCTGGAGTTTGATGCATGTTTGATTCACAGACTGCAGCATGTCTGCACCAGATGGCCCCGAGTTAATGAACACAAACTCATCACTTTTACTCACGAGGGAAATGTGCAGCTCAATCTGATTTGTACTCGACAACTAAAAATATTTTAGTATTTTTAGTGAGCATTTTACTGTTACAAAATGGCATTTGAGGAAAGCATTAAAAGAACACAGCCTACCCAACAAATGTACTTCCACAGATGAAGAACAGCGCTGCTGCCTTTTCCCCTTCTCATCAGAGCTAAGTTAACATATTCCCAAACCTTAAAACTGCAAGCAGCACATAAAGAAAGCCATAAGATCTGGGGCCTTCTCAGGCACCATTAAACCATTTGCAAACAGTCTCCTGAGTTTGCTGAAAGCAGGATTGAGCTCCGAGTTTGTTACCACAGCAGGTTTGAAAGGATACGGGTCATATTCTCAGCTAGCATAAAACAAAGTGAATGCCTGGAAACCACCAGAGCTGTGATTATTTATACCAGCTAATGATCGGTCTGCATAGGGTCACTGTGATTTTCTTGTGTAGTGCACAAGATGTAACCGCATGAGAATATAAAACACATACAAAAACCAGCATTATACCACCATGACATATGAAAGATTTTTTCCCCAAGGAACCAAGAGACATTTGTTGAAAGATGAAAACCAGATCTCCCAGTCTGCGACCCAAAAACAGATTAATTGCTTCCCTTGGAGTCAACGGGCACAAAGTCACGATTGCAAACACATGGCAGGAGCCACGTTCCCAGAGTTTAAAGGAATCTTGATTTCACTTTTCACTCACAAAGCTGTTGGGCATGCCAAAATTTTAACGTAATTTTAGCCTGGAATGTGACTTCCTTACTACTCTTGGTGATTTTACGTGCTTGAGTGTGATACACGCCACAAGATCATAAGATGCAATTCTTAACGAAACCATATAGTTATCTGAAAACTTGTCAGAGGCATTGCATGTTGGTGTAAATATTTGATATAGTTGGGTGTTTTGTTCACTGCATACAGGTTTTGCTGTTACTCTTCCGCTATAGTGATGCATTCTCTACCCACAGTTTCAAGACCACGAAGAATAAATCACATTTAAAAAGCTGAGAAGAAAGTAACGTACTAACCATAACTCTTTACACCAGATTCTTCAAGGACCAAGTTGGCCAAACCCAGTCACATAAGAACTGACTCCCAGATGTCCTGGATAAACTAGTCAGAGCCGGGCATCTGGGTCTTACAGCTGCCAAAGTCATGCCAGCGGTAGGCACCGGCCAAACCAATCTACTGGGGGCCGAACACATTTCCCATCCCCTCCAAAAGAAAGAGGAAGTGCCAGGAGGGAGTATTACTGTATAATGACTCTTCTTACAGAAGACAAACACGTCATGTGTGCAATGCCAGCTCCATAGCGGTGTTCCCACAGAGCATATGGACTGTCTGCTTGACGGCCTACTAACCTCTCTAACTACAACTTTTCTCAACTACACTCATCTCCGTTATACAGTTGCAATAAAGTTATTAGTTATTAAATAGCAAAGTACCAATACAACACCACCTCATGCAAAGATCAGTGTCAAGCAGGATATTCTCAATGGTTGAGCTGCTAAAAAAGAGAGAGAGAAACCAGAGGATGCTGAGAGGCCATCGTGGTCTCCTAAATGGAAGAATCGTGGAAGAATTAACCAAGGGAAACACCCATCAAGGTCCCTTTCATCACTAGATGCTGGGAAGAAATCCCTAACCAAGCTTTGCTTCCTGCTCTTTGTGCTGCCTCAGTCAAGTTTCTTCTCTTCTACAGCTCTCCACTAAAGCATCTATGGTCATTAGATCAGAATGGAAATATTTGCTGTTTGCCATGAAAACTCAAGGTAGGGCTCACCTCCCATCAGGTGATAACGCAGTGTCAGTGCAATGTGGCAGGAGATCCCACCTCACCAGGATCATCAAGGAATTAGTGCTGGGGAGCAATCTCACAGCCAAGACAAACTGGGCGGTATGCACAAATCCTCTCTCTCAGGGTATCTCTGGTCTTGTTCTTTCACACACACACAAAAATCAAATCAGTTTTAACTTTGTTTTAATGTGAAACAAAAGCAAGCATATAAACCTTGATAGTCTTGATGTTTTCTAAGAAACAGAATTTGTTTTCTGACCTGCCCTCCACAGTCTACAAAGTATAATAGAAATGTTGGAAATAAATCTGTTTTACTTAACTGAGGGAGTCAAAATTCAATTCAGAATGAAATACTAACTGCGACTTTACCTCTCTAATCATTCCTGCTTATATGTATTACGATGTACTGAAGCTACAACCTGAACATGTTCTCTGTTTGGAAGTCTTTCATTCAGACCCCTCTAAGGATCCAAATGGCTCTAGCAAGTACGTCTCCATCTCATTAATCTCCCCTCCAGTACAAACTTTCTGATGTGCAAGCTGTTCACTCTCCCCATCCTTTACAACTGGATATAAACAAGGGATGCGCAAGGTCTTCGATGGGGGAGCACGGGTCATCTATCACCCGCGACAAGCCAGCACAGTGGGAAAGTCGTCACTTCTTCCACCTGATGGTCCATATTGTGACTTTCAAAACAACAGGAAGAAACATGCCTTCCTCTTCCATGCTGCAAGGGAAAGTGCTGCTCTGATCAGGATTGTTTCTGGTTTGCTTCTGTACGGCTAATTAATAAATACACCGTTTAACTAGCCTGAATTTAGGAAGCCTACTGTTAAGGCTGCCTCGCCCTGCAGCTGTAATGCCATTTCATTAGTGATGGTGACAAAGGTACCATGAAGTTACTAACATTTTATATGTACCAATTTTAGCTCCTCACAGAGCAGTATTGCTCTGCAGTGCTGGACTGGTATCTCTGTAATCAGAAAATCTCAGCACATGTTTTTAAGGCAGATTCCCCTGTTCACTTTCTCATTCTTTCGTTACTCACACCCCTCTTAAACGTAAGCCAAGGAAACAAATAATATTTCAGACTATGCCCATGCACCATTAAAAATAGGCATGAAGCACTTTCCATGCATAATTCATTCTTCTTGTATTTCCAGTCAAGACGTCTTCACTTTGCAAGTGTAAATTGACAATTCTTGCAGATTTGGGAAATAATCTTTTACATCTGTTACAAGCTAGCAGACACCATTTGGCAAGTGTTAAAAAATACCATATAGGACCAGGAATACGGCGTTCTGTTTGGTTAGAAGCATTCTTGAACTAAAAGTCTGTAGGAAAAAAAAAGATGACTTGAATGTTCTTTCCTTCTAACAGAAATATTCTAATTGTCCAGCCATTTATATCTCTATTTCCTTTGTGTATTATGTCCTCCTTGTTCCTCACTCTTTTCCTTTTCACATGCGTCATTTCACCGGATCATCTCGTTTTGCAAATATTGGGGGGTTTTCATTTTTTCCTTTTTAATGCTGACACGTCAGCCATCTTTATCATGCCAGACTCGGAATAAGCTTCAATTCCCTCCCTGCTCAGGCCTCTTGTGCCCTGTTCACGTAGCCCGACTCCCCGGGGCCTCTCCCTGTCTACGTTTACTCTCTCTCTGCCTTTCCCACCAGCCCACTCTTTTCCATCAGCCCAGTTCAGTCTCTACCCCTGCCTTCATTTCCCATCTACCTAATTTAACTCTCTACTTTTAAGTCTTATTAGTCTTGCATCAGAAGCGCGAGGAGTAATGCTGTCATAACAAAGAGAGGGAGAGCTTGTAGGCCCACTTTACAAAGTGATTTAGCAGGGCGAGGAGCACCTTGCTGCATACTAATGCTGTTTTAATAATGCTGCCCAAACACCCCGGTGACTGTGCTAACAGTATGCAGGCTCCGAATAAGCTGGGAATGCGATTTGTGTGCACATGAGGAGTTAAGATAATGGGTGAATGCACATTTCAACCAAGTTCGCCATAAGCAGTAATATCACTGAGACGCAATTCTTTTCTCTGCGTTTCATTTAGATGTTTTCTCCTACTACAATACCATCCTTTGCTCTCCACACTTAAATGCACTCCATTTGCATTCCAGTCCTTCATTTAAAGAAATAATACAACTGATGCTATCCGCACAGCTAAATAAAGTGATATATATTTAATTAAAATGATGCTGACGCGGCAGCTAGGTTCACAATTCACCACTGCTTTTGCACCCGCTTGCAAAGACGGTCAGCAAAAACGTCTAAAATGCTTCAGGGACCCGATCCTGCCGCCTCATCTGAAATTGCAAATCTCCTTGAGTACCTCTGGTGCATCCTCCGAGGCTCACCCTCGAAAAGAGCTCTGCCCTGCGCTGGGACTTGCAAGTGCTGCCTCGGGCATGGCTGGAGGGTGTCCTCTGGAGCACGCACAGACCCAAGTGCTCGAGTGCGTTTGACAGGTCCTCAGCACTGCTGCCCAAGGAAGAATTTGCTTTTACTGGTATCGCACTGGCAGAACATCCGGCAGAAATACACACACAACCAGTCATAACCAAGCGGACTCTAAGAAGTCCTATTTAATGCGTGAAAGGGAGGAAAACAAGCTTCTAAGTTTGTTGCAAGTTTCAGAGGTGAGATCCTAAAATATCAGATTTTTTAAATCATTAACAGAACAATGCGGGGAAAAAACACTGCCAGTGTGTCCTTTTTCAGGCAGTATTTGAGCAACTTTAGAAATGTTAGATGAACCATATTGATTTTGCTATTTGTGGCTGTGCTGGGAATTTAATTGAAAAGCTTGGTAACTCGGGTTTTGAAGCTTGTTTGCACAGAGTGTTCCACAGCAAAATTGTGAAAAAAAGAAAAAAAAAAAAAAAACCCCAAAGGATTTTTTTCTGGTCGGCCAGAAGAGGCGGTGACAAGAGACCTGCTACAGATTTTACATTCTCATCTTCCGGAGTTTGAAATCACATGCACTTTATTCATTGCCTATAGACAGACATCGCATTTTGTCAGTACAGCTCATCATGAAAGCTAGGCTGCTGGCAATTAATTTTTCTTCTTTTATTTTCCTCCTTTTTATGTGATTAGAAATGGTCATAAGGATTTCCATCAGGATCATTTCAATAAACTGAAAAAGGAGTACCATCCTGGACCTCTCCTTCATGGTTTATTAGCTTAATATGAAACATTTGAAAAAATCCGATAATTCTGAAGTTGTTCCGTGCACACCTCTTGGGTTCAAATATCCTTTACTGTTTCTAGATCAAAAAATGCAAAGGAAAAGCCTGCAGAAGCGAGAAGTGACAGGGTGGAATGGCATGCGAAGACATGGAGGTATCTTTTTAGGGGCTAATAGGTAAGAGTGACACATCCTACAGTTTTCCTCTAGCTGTTTTTTTAGGGAAAAATACCTGCAAGAGGCTTTGGTGGTGTCGCTATACTAACTTGTCCGTGTGTAAAACGATCCTTTAATTTAGTTCTGGCCCAGAATGTGAGTTCTTTCCCAAACTTCACACGGCAAGCAGCTTGAAACTTTTCCCACTAGCTGCAGCCCTCCTCATAGCAAGGCTGATTACGGTAACGTATTTTCCCAGAATTAGAGCCCAAGCTCAATTAAGACTCGAGCTAGGGATAATACATCTGCCTGTTTATTTAGTGGTATTTCCACAGATTTGTGTTTTCTCACCTGGAAGTATTTTCAGTTTAGGATGATAGTTAAATATTCACTTTTGTCTGCAAAGCCTCAAACAAAACTGGCTGCGTTTATGCCTTTTTCCTTGTAATACAGCAATAGCAGTCAGCACCAGGAGACTTGATCTTACAGCTTGCCAATGCAAAGAAGAGGGATGTTTTGTGATAGATCTGAGGAGGATCCTTAACAAAATGAGTATATTTTAATCTGACGGTAACATCCTATTTTCCCAAGTGCTCTCAACTTTCAAGAAAGCTACCGGCTAACTGCTAGACACTCATTGCATGGAAATAACATTAATTAACCAGACGAGATATGTCAGTCAGATGCACCATTTTTCCCTATCTGTGTCACAACTCTGAGCTAGGCACAATATAATGTTATGTAGCTCACAGCCTAATAGAGTGGCACATGAAAATGTAATTGCATTACAGTACAGTATGATGATATGAGTAAAGTCATCACATGACAAGTTGTCCCAGGATGATAGTATCTGCCCCACATTATATTATTTTGGGAATAATAAACATTATATGTAGGAAAACAGTAAGCCAAAATAAGCTTGGTCATCCCACAGAGCTTGTGACAGATGGCAATTCTAGCTCTATAATCAAAGCAATAATTAACCTAGTAGTTTAAAAAAAAAAATCAAACCACATTTGCAATCCAGTTCTCCACATCAGGGATATGCTGCAATATTCAGTAGTGTTTTCAGATACACTGATCATCCGAATTAAATATGGGTACTGACAGGAAACCTCTGGTGCTGCAGAAGACACCATGGATCACCGATATCTAGTACCTATTTCAAGTGTTGATGTCTTTGGCAAAATAGACCCTGCAAGCCGAAATGAGGATCTGTTCAAAAGATGTAAAAACCCTATTGCATCCACTCACAGACTATTTGGCCAGTTAAGACCATGAATACAGCCCTTTTTATTCTATTCATTCAATATCTGTGAAGAGGCTGATTTCAGTATTTTACCTGTTTGTGATCTGTGTTCACTCTAAAAGTCACTCGTGGAAATAAATTTTAAATCTGTCATTTGTTGGTGAACTGGTTGGCTAATCAGGACATAGTGTCACTTCTGTCCGACAACCAAAACTCCTCAACTTTAAAATCAGGACTTTCTGTTTAGGTTAGCAAGTTTAATCTGCAAGAATATTTTCACACTCATTTTTATTAACTTCTTCTTGTTTCTTGCCCAAGTTCACATATCGATTACCAAGGAGTTAAATGAACTTATGTGCATGAGATGTCTCTCCAAATTTTAGGGGTCTCTCTACCTCGTCTTGGTAAGGTGGTCTTCATAAAAGATCCACTTTTATGAACTCAACTGACACATGGGAAAGGTAAAAATAAAATAAATAGACCTATATATATATATTAAAAAAAATAAAACAGGGATAGATTCATCAGTCATAATTAGCAAAGAGAAGAAGCCGTCTTACATTGTGATTATTGCATAGAAAGAGATGTATTAAGCTTTCGCTGTTCATGGTCATCATTAAGACGACGGGAGTTCTGTGGTGAGTGTATGAGCTTTTCATGGCTAACTTTAGGTAACGTTGAAGTATTTTATGATGATGTTGACAGCCAGGCATTTGCAATTTGACTGGCTGTCAGCGTATGGTCCCAGGAAACCTAGCTTTCCACCATCATCAGAGTACTCTCTGGCCATAGAATTGCTTATTTTCCGTACATCATGTCTTTTCAGTACATCAGGCTTTGCAACAACTTGTGACATTACACAAACTGCTCTGAATAGTGGGACACACAAACCAGGTGTACCATAGGGTCCAGGAAATTGAATATTGATGGACAAAGTAATGGTTCTCCCAGTGAATCTATAAATTCATAAAGGCAAGGCATGAGATGCAGAATAATGGCTTAATGCAGTCCCAGCTCTTTTAAAATAGGGAAAAATTGAGGATAAATTCGTTCATAAAATAGTAGCACTTCGCACTGATAGGGCCACAGGTCTGAAAGACCTCCTCCTGTGTTATCAAATTCAGTTTTCTGCCACTGGAAGCTCACATGCATCCTTTCATGAACTTTGCAAGCACTGTCGCATAAATTGTCAGATTTCTTACCTCTTCTATTCTGTTTGGGCAGCTGTTTCTGAACCCAGCTGCTCTCATGATTATAAAACATCTAATTTCCAAACCTAAATGTAAAGATGGCCAACTTATACCCACCTGGATTTGTGCTAACATTGTTCTTTACCTTAAACAGCTTTTTCCCCTCTCCCTGATATTTACTCCTTTCCTATTTCAAGAAAAAAAAATTCTCTTTTTTGCTCAGCTTGTTTGCTAGGTAACAAATCACAGTCTTTTCTCGTTTAATACTTCCATACTCCCTGATCATCCTAGTAAGACTTCTCTGCATCTACCCTGGATGAGTGACCAGAGTTGTACATAATATTGCTGGGGGGTCTGAACTAATGCTTTCCACATTATCATTATAGCTCCAGTTCCCCAGTTCTACAGAAAATAACTGGGCCAACAGATCCCAGATCTAACCCCCTGTACCCCGCTAGGGCCTCACAGTGTCACCCAGAAGTGTCCCCAGGTCCTATCCCTTCCCAGTGCTTGGGAGCACCTGAAAATCTCCAACCACCAGAGAAGGTTATGGCACTGGTTTTGCTAAATATTTCAATCAATTTTCTCAACAGGCAAAATGACACCCATCTAAGTAAGTGCATTACTTAAAATAACTGTGGAGAAGAGCAGTCCTTGATTTCACCTTCATCAAAGGCAATGGTATAAGTCCTTCTCATTCACAGAAGTAATTCTTGATGTGGAATGGCTTCATTCATACCAGAAAATAAAGTGTGCTGAATCATTCATTATTCATTATGTGGTCCACAGGCCAGGCGGTGCAACTGGGCTCACGTCCAAGCAACCAGACTCTCCTACTCCCAACGGTCAGGTCACACTGAAACTGCCTCTTGGGAACTGTCCTTCACCTCGTCACCCTCAGATCTCTCATGGGCATGGCTTTGGAGATTGTTAGTGCCACAAGGCTAAAACCATGCCAGCGACCACGCTAACAACTGAAGAGCATGCACAGTTGCAGGGCAGCACTCAGACCCAGGCCATAACCATGTTAACCACACCAGTATCATCGTAGCTTTCAAGTGCACCTGTAATAGAGAACAAAAGGGCCCAAGGAGAGAGCCCAAGCAAGTTGTTTAACTGTAGGTCATTCCATGACCCTGATCTGGACAAACCTGCAGCAGAGGAGTCTACGAGTAAGCTGGAGATTGGATTCAGTTGCCTAAATACAGATACTTTGCTTTGATCTCCACCTGCTGATCCAGAAGCAGGACTCCTGCAGGTCCTTTGACCTATCTAGCAGCCCTATACAAATGTCTCAGACATCCTGGAGTATCTCAAACTGCACCAAGTGCTAAGTTTAGGCAACCAAATTTTTACCCTAGCATCTACTACAGAATTACCAAGCCATTGGACCCTTGTGTTCAAGTTTTAGGAACTGGTGTAGGTCATTCAACACGGCTCAGCCAGCCCCGAGCACAGGCATGTACTGTATTTCTGCACAGAAGAAAGGGTTTGGGGGTTTCACTTTGAGGCAGCGTAAACTCAGCCCAAAGCGGGAAGATTGCAGGAGAAGGCAGAACCAGACCAGCCACGCAGAGGGAAAGCCTGCAGGAAGGTTAGTGCTGTGATGTTAACAATAAAGGCGACTTCACCAAAGGGGTAAAACTGGACCTTCTCCACTCCGTGCACAATGTTTCAAAAACACAGTGAAAATGAAACCTGCTTACCAGCATGGATATATTTTGTGCTTTTACGCTCAGATACGGAATTATTTCATTTTTGTCTTTTTTATTGTGGGCAAATTCCGAAAGTACAAGTTGAAATGGGAAAAAGTGGCATTTTATTGCAGTTTGCATTTTTATATTGAACAAGCAGCATTAATAAACATTGCAGAGCTTTCTGAGGGGAAGATTTCACAGCCCCTCTGTGCTCTACCTCATTACCTTTTCATTTTGTTTTGTTTGCTTCTTTCTGTCAGTATAAACATGACGCATTGTCAGGCATACAGCAGGTCGGGTGATGACATTTTTTAATGTTCACATAACAACCTGACCTCCTGCTCACATTCACTAAAAAGAAAATAAGGAAACCCCCTGTTTTAAGTTTTAAATGCTAACTAGGTTCTATATTTGATTTGTTTTTCCTTCCTAGCAACACTAATTTCAAATTGAACTGCTGACTCAATTAGCGAAGTGCTGAAGTTGTTGAGACCTTGTATAATATTATGTCCCATTATCAAAAAGGAAGCCCGTAGTGTTTTTATGCCAGTAACTAAATCCAGCACGAACATTTTAATGAGCTATTTTAATTAAACAAATTAAATTAATGATGGCCTCTGCAGAATGATGAATTACACTATTTAATATATCATTGCTATGTGCTAATCCCATTTTTAATATTATCTATAAACATTGATCAATACATAGACACAGAAGTCATAAACTGGTCTCAGGACAAAAAAACAACCAACTGCTGCAAAAGAAACATATAAAAATGTAAATATAACTACACCCCACCTACAACCAAGATGTCACGGACTCTAACAATGATAAGAAAGAACCTTTTAGTATGTATTATTCTAGTAGCAGCCATATGAACTATATATATTGAAGTAGTAGGCAAAAAAGCAAATGGAAGTGGAGAACATGAGCATGTGCCATGCATGTAAAATGAAAGCCACGCTGGGCACGAGGAACTTATAACAGTATATAACTTATAATCTGACTAAATCAGGTGTCTGCACAATTGCAAGTAGCCCTCGGCCTTTGGATTTTTGTCATTTGTCTTACACCCTTACCAATCACAATCAGTTTCTTTCCAGCACCATTTTAGGAAAAGATCTTAACCTTCTCCAACTAACTGCTCAGGCCATCCCCCCTCTCCTGACGTGGCCTCTCCTACAAGCAGAATTCATGTTCCACCTCTCCAAAGTGGACCACAGGGTCTATGACCGTTCAGGGCCAAATACTGGAAAATGTGGGATGATCTCAGCTCCCAAAGAAACCAGTTACGGTTGAAGTGACAGCAGTGAACAACACCGTTACGGGATACTTGGCCATTTGAGAGAAACCAGGTGCCGTCTACGGTGGGTGCCCTCTGTAAGGGAGGGGGAGGACTCAGACAATTTTACCATCTTTTAGAGAGATTTAACTTTTTTGTTACAGCTACCTTTAGGAGGCCAGTGTGGAATTTAGCTACCCAATATGACCTCTAGGCAGCTCAAGGGGTTCAAGGTAAGACGCTTATTCAGTTTAAAAAGCAATGAAGCCTCTCACTGCTGTCTGCTCCTAGACAGAAAAAGAAAAAAGAAAAAAAAAGTAGTTTATAAGGAGGACTACTAATAATAAATAGAAATTAAATGTCCTTAAAGATGGGAGACTAGGATGGGGTTTCCATGCAACTGGAAGAGGCTCCACACAACAGATGGGAACAGAAGCAAGACTAAGGGTAGAACAGGCAACCGAGCAGCATTTTAAAATGGGGAGATAACGATAGATCCTAAGGAGCCTGGTAAAAGGTCTTCCTCTTCTTTTGGCATAATTTTCTGTGATTTTTTTTCTAATAAAGCCTAATTTGTGTTATTTTAAAACAGCAGCAAAGACCCCCACACAACAGGCTACAACTGAGTTTTAGAGAACGTATCATGCCATTGACAGCTACTTAAAACAGACTGAGGGGGATCTGAGATCTGGCACGCTGCTAAAGACTCAAGGGAAGATTATATAGGATTAAATGGGAATAACCGGCAAAATGGAAAAGATGCAAGGGACAAACACAGCTAGACAATACAACCATACAAAGTGTAGCAGGCATGCCTGAAGATGCAAAATGTTCGCATAAGACAAAACACTTGGCCTTAGCTTCCTGAAATACCAAGCATTAAAGAAAATGGAACAGAAAAATAAAAGATTTTTCAAAGAAAAGGAATAAAAGAATCACGGACATGAAAAGGACTTGTTCATCTGCTGTAAAAAAAGACTATTCAGAGTTCTCTAAAGTATATCCAACACTAACTTTACCCCACCAAGCTAGTAGCTGTCTCTCTGAAGACATGTCAAAGCCCAGTATCATCCATGAACTCAGACACCACACGCCGGCACGTGATGCGTGCCCTTCGTTATACCAGATACAGGAAACAGGAGTGATATTAATCTCTGACAACCTTTCCTCTCACATTTGCCAAGTTAATATTAATTTTACTAGAGAATCCTAGCTCCTGCAGGCTTAGTCTCCCATGTACGAACTGTTCTAAAATAACTGGTATACCGTAACATTGATTCTGGACACAGGACATTTCATAGTAGCAATGCCCCACGGTAAGCGGTGGCACACGAGCCATGACGTTGCAACCTGAATGACAATCCTCACGGGTTTTTCAACCGAGAAACACAAACCATATTCTGATTCCATTACAGAAAGAATTTTAAAAGATGAAGAAGTGGGCTCTGTATCTTATTCAACTCCCTGTAGCTGAAGTGAGCCAACTCAGAGTCCTGGTGTTTATACCTGGGGGGATGGAGGAGCAAAGAAGACATAGACGATATGGCAGGATGCTAATCGAGGCCTCTTAATGAATTCAGAGCCAGAACAAATCAAAGAACTGTGCTTAAAATAAAAAAAAACCAAAACAGGTACAGGTGTAGATTGTGAACTGGCATTATCCTTTCTTGTTTAAAAAATGACATGGTAATTCTAATGACAAACTATGATATAAATAGACACTTAATTATAATATCTTAGGTCTGGCATCTGCATTTTCACCATCTGAAAGGCAGAAGCTGAGGACCGTTTGCTGCAAAATTGGAGACCTAAACAAGACAAAAGGAAACACGGAGTGAAGTTCTACCAAACCCGCAATCTGCTGTTCTTCACACGCTCCACTTGACTATTGTCCTTCAGCCACTTCACGCTGGAGGAGAAAGCAAATGCCCCTGGCCCCAGATGCCCCAGCAGTTGCCGGCCATGGGAGTGACCCACTCTTGGGACACCCTCTCTGAATGCATCCCAGCCTACCGGCCGAGGGTGAGCAGCCGTCGTGGACCCAAATCCCGCCACTTTGGGTTTTTTCTTCCTCCTCTCCCCACCTGGTCCGCGGGTCCGCTGGCTACAGCAGCTACCATAGAAACCAAAGTGCTGCTCTGCAGCACACGGAGCAGATGTCATGCGAAGCAAGATGAATGCGATGTGGTGAGGGGGGGTGGATGCAAGAGGAGGAGGAGGAGGGAAAGCAGCATCACACATTCAGGATTAAATGTTCCCACCAGAGGGAGTGAGTCATTTTTGAAGTAAGTGCAAAGCTGCAATATTTTTTTCCTACGCTCTCAATGCGCATCCGCAAACACGGACGCACAAATAAATGTGCTTTCATCTCTTTTGCACAGGTGCTCAAGTCGCCCGTGCTTCACTCTCTAATGAAAGCTGTGATTTTCTCATGATACTAAATTAATGTCTGACCTAAAACAACTATCTGAGCCAGAACTGTGCTGTCATTTCAAAAATGCCCCGTAAAGCTTTTTCCCTTCCTCTTCGTCCAGGATAGTGCAGAAATTTGACATCGTATAAAGTCAATATGTATTAGACAGGCATTTTACGGCAAAAAGCCACTCCATTTTTTAAGACTGACAAGCCATAATTCAGACATGCATTGCATTTTAACTCAAAGGAAAAAATAGTAGTGACCAGTCTGGAGCAGTGTTTGATTTCCTCTGATCTTACCGTTCAAAATTAATATCTTTGCCTCAAGTTTTGGTGGTTTTTTTTTTTTTAATTCACAAAAGGCCATTCTTAATGTTATGATCTTTTCCCAACACAAGCATTATTCCCCTTCTTCCTTCCCTCGGTTTGTCTTGTACCTATCTAATTCACTATGCCTAATGCACCTTACTGATATATTTGTTGAAACATTATCTTGCAATGACATTTGAGGGAGGGGGGGAAGTCACGGTCTTCCTACTTGCAAAATGAATATTAGATCCCATCGATTTCTGTGGTCTCTGTCCAGTGTCAAGCATTGAGTGTGACGACGGTGAAGAGCTCACTCTGAAAGGCGCTGAGCGCTCATGATTTCCGTGGGTATCAATGTGGTTGAAGGTGCTCAGCAAGTTCAAGACACAAAACCATGAACTCTCATGGGCCTTCAACATCTCTGCACCTGCAAGCGGACCTGCACACACCCAACAATCAGCCCCTGTGGATGCCAATGAAGATTTCCACTCCAAGATGGAAGGATAAATTTCAAATAAATGGGATCAAACATTTGCCAAGCCCTCTTTCAGCTGGACTGTGTGATGAATTCACAACGATACACAGCAACGGCAGCAGAAAATGATACCTGAAAAAATGATGTCCACTTCTGTAGACTCTATTTATTTAAATGATGGGCCATCGTATATGAATGTCCCTCCCAAAACTCACTTGGTAAACAGTGTTCACGCAGGTAATACGCATCTTCCTCTTTTCCGTAGCAAAATATAAAAACCGCAGAATCCCCTATTGTCATAATTAACAAACACTGGTAGGATAATTCTGCTTTATCTGATATATAAAACAGTGCTCTGTGCTTTACACGAATGTGGACAAACAACTTCGGGACGCTCAAATGACAAGAAACCTGATGGTTTGTGTTGCACACAAAGAGAAAGGAAAACCAGCTCCTGCATTTCAGGCCATTGCAGACGTGCTGCGAGGCCACTAGAGGGCAATGAAACAAATCAGGTTTTCCTCCAGCCCTGTTAAATCCCCTAATTTCGCACTGAAGTTTTTTCCTACAATAATATATCACGGGATAATGGGGAAATTTATTTCCTATGATTGTTGGCACATAAAATAGCGACCACGTACATATAATGGCAAGAAGAGCTGGATGAAAAATAATCATCCAAGATATAATTAGCTGATTGAGATAAAAATAAAAAATATTACAGAAAGTAAAATGAGGGAGATGATATTAAAAGTGCACATTTGTGTCTGTATGTGGGGAAGGAGGAGGGATGCTACAATCCCTCACTGTGATTTTCTAACTCCTCTTTTTTCAGAATTTTTCTTTGGATGTTTTAAGCTCCATGAAACTTTACCTTTTGGGCTGAAAGTTGTCATCAAATTGTATTTGCTGGAGGCAATTAATTTTCCAAATTTTCTAGGAAAATTGTTCAGCCACCTCCGAGAAATACAACTGGGGGAAATATTGTATTTTCCATATTAAAAAAAAAAATATCTGGGACGCTTTCTTTAAGGAATGCAAAAACTGAGCCTTGAAGTTTGCAGTTGGGAGTCCTTCAGCATGAAGAACTGGTTAATAAACGCAAAGTTGTCTTATTTTTCAACTTTTTAGAAAAATGTGGTGTTCACACAATCAGTGGATGGTTAGTACTGAATATTCTGAAAGAGGGAATGAGCACCCGTTTCCTGCAGCACTTCAAAAGGGACGAGTAAGACGACACACACAACACTGCCAATTTGTACTTGGTTAAAAACAAAAACAAACAAACAAACAAACAAAAAGAAATGACTTTCAAATGGTAAGGAATATAATTAGTGCCAATCAACATGTTTTTGTAGAAAACAGGTCAAATATAGACCCAACATCTTTCTTTGATGAGATTACAAGTTTAGCTGACAAAGGAAACTTTGTAGATACAATACAGTTAACATTTCATGTTTGATTTAGTACCGTATAACTATTTTAATAAAAAGAGAAGTGCTACACGGTATCAGTACAGCAAATGATAAATGGATTAAGATGGACTTTGACCAGAATTGTTACGAAGCGCAGTGATCAAACCTTAGCAATAATTATAAAATTAGTCCTGGTAAAATTGGAAGATCACATGAAGGTCAGAGTTACAGCAAACGCTGATAATGCCGGGGCGCTCACACTGCATGGCTGAGATCATTGTAGCATAGTTAAACCCCGAATTCTACATCTAGGAAGGTGAAATCGAAAAATTTTACATGTAGGAACAAAGAATAAAGGCACATCTACAGAAACGTGTATAAACAGCAGTGTGCCCAGGGAGGTCATTTGACCTTTATTTACGTCATTGATTAAGTTTGTTCTGTGATATTGCATCCAGTCCTGGTATCCATTTTTTCACAGAAAAAAAAAAGAAAGCTGATTTTAAAAGACAAAAACCTCAAGGAAGTTCAAAACTAAATTTAAAAAAATCTTTTTGTGGAAGTCCTGATATGAGAACGCTGATGCGTAAAGCCACAATTTTGACTACACACATTTCCTGATAAAAAATAATTAGTTGAATACTACTGACTATTCTCCTGAAGAGATGGTGCATCGATGGCCTTCACTGTCAGTCGCCTGCTGCTACAAATATATACCTTCACCTAGTTTAAGCTTCTGGCTATGGGTCTTGATTATGCCTTTCCTTACTAGCTTACAAAGTGCCTTTATGTGTAAAAGAGTTTTTCTTCTATGAACACCTTACAGTTCCTTTAAAAATTGAAAAAGACATGGTTTAACTGAGTCACCTAAAAATAACCAAAGCAAAGGAGAAAGGAGCAGCCAGAATGGAAACGTATTAACCTCAATAAGCCATAGGAAGCTGGTTGCATGGGGAAAGGTCAGGACCAAAAATTCCAGAGCAAAAAGTCCTGGGGGCTGGGAGCACTGCAGCACTTAAGATGATTTCTCAGTCTTTGATGACACTTTCTGCAGTGGCCCAGCAGAGCACACACCGACATGGTCCTGCAGTAGGAGGTATCTTAGGATGCTTTAGGCAGCAGGAAGAGGGAATATATTTTGTCCACCTTGATACGTTGGGTAGTTAGATTTACTTTTAGACCCTGTGACTAAATGGCATGTAATAAAGGTCAGCTAGAAAAAATACAAGTTTATCTTTGCCTGCAAGGATAAAGAGAAGAGAAGGTTTTTCAGAAACATAGACCTGAGGAAGAAAGTAGAAAATTTGAAGACTGGGGAAAATGTGGCGCTAGGAAGGAAGGGACATAGGGCAAGGTCAAATGACAGAAGATCCTGGAAAGCAAAAGAGCCAGGAACCAATGTGGGGAGGAAGCAAACAACAAATAAAGGCTGAAATATACTTGAGAGTGGGAAAATGAAGAGAGAAAGGCAGAAGAACTGATTTTTCTACATCAGCTCAATGGAGAGCTGTAACGTGGGCTTTGCTTGATCTTGCTTGTCAGCACTGCGTGGTGTGAATGCAGACTTCCATCTAGCTGGTACTTCACCAGTTAGGCTCATAAGCCCTGCAGCATAAGATGACCAAATTACTAGCTACGGAGTCACTGAATAAAATCAGTGAAAGTCGTAGAAGAAGAGATTCCTGAACTGAATTTTTTGTAAAATAGGACTGAACTCAGGCAAATCCCATCCCTCCATGTCCTCAGACACAACCAAATATTTAAGGATAGCAGCACCTGTCCAGCGTGTTTCCTCCTTTGTGTTTCACGGCAGCTCTTAAAAAAAAATCTTTATATATTCCTATATGCCTGTGTACAAATGATTTATATACAGGCTTAAGCCATTGATACACCATTGAGAAAATACTTATGTTAGTATCTGTTGTAACTCCATGCTTTCTTGGGAATGATGATATGCATTAACATAAAGAGAAATGTCCTGGCTTTTCCTATTTGGGTTGGGTTTAATATCTGCTATCCTACAAAGCTCTAGCACAAGACTGATAAGACAGTTGACGGTATTGCCCATCAACTGAAAAGCCCATTCTGACCTCTCTCTGCAATCTAGCTCTTACTGAAATCAGTAGACATCTTGGATCTAAAAGAAAAAAAAGATTAGTCTACAAGCGATCTCTGGAAGTCAATAAAGGAGAAAAAGATCTTGATGCAAAAAGATCACAAGATCAAACCAGACAGGACAATGTTGCTTGCTAAAGCATACTCTGATTTTTCTTTCCAGGAAGTATTGACTTGTTTTCCCAAAAGCTGAGAGCTATATTTGACTGAGTGGCATACTTCAAACAGATAATAATACACAGAATTCTTTGACAATTCATTGGGGAACAAAAATGCTGAAATTAAAGAAACTCCTGGGCCAGATTTTTATCTCAATTGCATTACAGGAAATCCAAAGTAACTCCATTGATTCTAATGGTGTTGCTCTGGATTTGCTGCCGTACGGCTGATCTGCATTGGGTCCTGTGAGAAAATCTTGAGAGTTGTTTAAGCAAACGTTAACATCAGTTAGAAAGCAACCTCATCAGGGTATGACAATTGTCGATATATGCTGTAGTACATCCGGTTATCAAATTGTTTGAACCCGAGTGCTTAAGCCGACACTCCTCTGTTAGATTTGGGTATCTGGTTAGATACCCAAGCAGCATATTTTATAAATGTTGAGTATCTGTCATTTCCATGTGTGAGCTTTGTGGAGCTCAGAACTTTTTGAAGTGCCATTATGTTCTTATATCTGACTTGAAAAGCCCTGTTTCAAATACATTTTTGGCGTTATATTTTAGAGTTGGATAAACAGTGGAAAAGTGTTCCATGAGCACTTACTTGAATTCTGGCTTAGGCACACTTTTGTCACTGAGAAAACTTGAGATTTTAAGAGTGTTCTTTGGATCCCACAGCTTTGCACTAAGGATAAGCAAACTGTTTGGATAGCAGAAGTAATGCTCCCAGACTTCACCATGCTCATTAAAAATGCATGTGTCCTTTAAAAAAAAAAAAAAAAAGGCTCAACCCCTCTCTCCCTCTCCAGATCAATGCGGAGAGTCCCACTACAAGCCTTATCTTTCACCGGGACATGGACGGATTCAAAGGCCAGAGCAGAATTAAGACACAACATTCTCAACACA
The DNA here is from genome assembly GCA_013389945.1 of Fregata magnificens. Lineage (NCBI taxonomy): Eukaryota > Metazoa > Chordata > Aves > Suliformes > Fregatidae > Fregata > Fregata magnificens. The sequence goes on from WAAD01007979.1 coordinate 523,388, forward strand.
TCTCAAGACTCAACACATCTTGAGATGATTTCTCAGTTTTTGTTTCCTGGAAATTTTTGCTGAAGTTACTTTTAAGGGCTACATTGAACCCAAAGACAACAAGATCTGACACAGAACAGGAAGAGCTAATCATAATCATCTTTCTTTTGCCTTGACCTTCTTCTAGACTATTTTATCATGTCCTCCCCATAACTAATCTCCTAGTTAAACTAAGTTCCTTGAGAGCTTCCTTAAGAGAAGGAACTATAACCTGTTCCTTGTAAATCACTGTGTACACTTAAACCGCCATTATTAATATCTTTATCAAATTTATGCTCCTGATATTTAATATGCTTGTGAAACTTTTAGAGTGGTATAACAGATGCATAATCAAGATCAAAAAATTCAAAAGCCTGAACTAGAAGCTCTTCAGAATAATCCTAGGTGCCATTGAACCATGTGGGAACACATTTACAGGCTGATGTAAAGGTATTTAGCTTCAGTGTGTTGGCATCACTACAGACTCCACTATGTTGTCTTACCATTGGTATGACCTAGGACCCATAGGAGATCTGTGCCCAGCTGGAGTGGCAGCTGGAGGCCAGGTCAGATAGGGTAAGACATCTCAAATGGCACTAGACTCCTGTAAGCAAGTCAACTTAGCCCCTTACGTCTTCATCTTCTGGATCAGCATGGAGATCTGCCCTGAAGACTGAGAATTCATCTACCTAAGTATACGAAAACCTGACGTCTAGATAAATTTAGGATGTTTTTACATTACTGGCAAGCTGAACAGAGCAAGCAATACAAAGCAGGAAATGTTTTATTTACAACCCATTCTTGGAGTCAAATCTATTTGATATTCACATTAGTTTATTGTAGGGCAATTTCTAATATTAGTTTAAATGTCCAATATAAGCGTTAGCTTGAAGCACTGGCTTCCCATTCACAGTACAGTAAAGCAAATGGCTTCTTTGCTGAACTCCATGACCTCCCAGATGAAAAAATGATTGTAAAATGGAAAGTATGGTTTCATAATGTTGTTCATAGTTCTAACTTCAAATGCATGATTAGCTATACTTGGAACAGTCAAAGGGCTAAGTGAAACGCCTGCCCTTTGATCAAATGAACAGCATATATGCAGAATCGAAAGCTAAAAAAAAATCTTGCCTTCTTCAGCATCGATAAAAGCAAGCAACGTGTGCTGTTGCTGCATGCAGGGGAATAGAAATAGTATGCAATTGGTAGCACGCTGCACTCAGCGTAGGATGGTGGCACTTCTCCTCTGCCACAGTGAATTTTGAGAGGTGTCCTTGGTCCTCCTGTCCTTTCCAGATATGCTCATTTGTGCTTTCATATGGACATATACGTCCTGTACATCTCGTTGTTCCAAAATAAAGTCATCTTGGTGGTGATGTTAAAATGTTTTTCCTCCCACAACATGAGGTCACATTCTACAGCACAGAAATGTAGGAAAACTTATTAAGAAGGAAAAGTCAGATGAACAATAACTATAATATTGAGCGAACTCTGATGTTGCATGTTACGGCTGCAAAGAAAACCATAGGGCACTGACCATGTCTATCATAACAGAATTCTCCATCTAAAAGGTAGAAAAAAATAGACACAGCAGAGAACCATAAAACTTTATAAATACATCATACAGATGCATTTCAGCATAAATTCAACAAAGAAAGCACAAGTGGGTTGTTAATCAGTGTTGACAATAAGACAGGTCATCTCACAGACATATTTATTCTAAGAAACTCAAACAAGCCAACTACATTATCCTAAGTTCACGCCATTAAAGCTTTTCTCTTGTTGCCACTGTCATCAAGAAATGCAGTCAAAAGTGTGTATTATTTTTGAGCTATCTTTCTGCTGCAAGGTGACCAAATTTTCTTGGAGTGACAAGTCAAATTTTCTGCAGTTTAAGGTAATATGAAAAGAGTCAGCAACTGTTCACATAAAACCTCCTCATCCGTAGCTGAATGCAGCTTTCTCGGAGAGGGATGAACATGAAAAGGGTATCTCTGTAGCACAGATGAGTGATTACAAAATAAATAATGGCTTAGCTTATCAGATCAGGTTTGCTTATTTTCATAAGAACTACCACCATCAATCAGGAATCAAGTAGCTACTATTCACACCAGAGTGAAGCAAAGATAATTCGATATGTAAAGCTCTGGAATAGACATAATTTGAAGAGGAGTAAGCAGGTGTTATTTTTTTATCGATGCTATTATATTGCTTTAATAACAACAACCTTCTTTTTAAAAGAGCTATTTAACTTTTCCCAGCCAAAACACACGTGAAAAACTGACTCCCAGCCAAAGCATGTTCTAAACTCACACAGCACGTTACATAAAACCACAGCTGAATGTTGTAAATTCACTCCACAAGGCAGTCCTTCATGCAATTAAAAACTCAGAACTGTCGACCCTGTAGTCTGTAAACAGTCTTTCCTCCAGCCTTGACAAATACAATACTGACCATTTCCTTGCAGATTTCTGCTCCAAAGCTCGTTGCGCTGGCCAGGAAACTCCAGCTTTGAAATCTCTCCTCTTTTCTATGATACCAAATATAAAGCTCTTGTTTTTGCAGCTGAGGGTTTTGCTGGTTTGTTCCCACATCATCCCACAACAAGCTCATGAAAGTTTCACAATATCTGTTAGGCTGCTGAGCTGCAGAGACTGTTGCCTCTTATGCTGGCCAATACTAATTCACCGTTTCCCTTATTCTGCAGAACACATCCATCCATCACAACCTGGTTTATACCTGGTGAGGTCCATATGTGAATTAGGCATCTGAACTTCCATTACGGTCACGAGAGATCAGGGTGTGCCTAAAATCAGCTACCTAAATACAAGCATTTAGCGCTATTTGAGGTGCCCAGTGTATTTCAGATATCTACACAGGACTGGCAGATATGACACAGCCCCTAAGGGATATTTGTGTGTTGTAGAGCAGCAGCTGTAGGTCGGCTGAGAAACGTTAGGGCTTCCCCACAACACTAGGTGTGAGCAACTGAATCAGGCCCTGGGAATGTGTCCCGTGGCTGAGCACACACTCCATTTTGGGTAAATGTGAACTCCCAGGTGAGTGGTTAGTTGAGTCCTTCCAGTGGAGCGTAGTACTGCTCGTGCAAGCACTTCTGCTTCACGAGGAAATAAGGGAGCTTCAACCACTGGCCAGCAGCTGGTTTTCAGCTCTCAGCTAAGACATGGTATTTGACTATCCCACCACAGAGGAGCTTCATGAAAACTACCAAAGCCAATCTAAGCGTTAATTCAATGTGTTCCCAGACCTCCTGTGAGCAAGTTTGGGATCAGAAGTGCTATCATGTAACTGTAGCCACACTGAAATTTGGCCATTGGAAATCAACGACAGCACTGCAAATCCACAACTGTGTAAAATAATATTCATCCCCGTTCTTCCCACAGCCATCCATGATTTATCATGTAACTGTTCAAGGCTTTAGAAGTTAAAAAAATAACAAAATAAAACAAAAAATGCACCCCACCCCCCAAAAAACCCATCACTGTAAAACTCGTGCAGAACAAAAAACCAGAAGCATAAACAGAGAAAAACCAATGGTGCTTCAGGTTCAGGTGCTCCAATACCTACTTCTGTAAAACCAAACAGTACGTTTGAAGTTATTGGTTGAAGGATTCCCTTCTCAGCTGCATGAGTACCTATGCAATAAAGCATATGGGTAAAACTAACCCATTGTACAAATATATTAGCTCTTGTGGAGTTACACCAATAGGGAATTTAGGCCAGCATAATAATCCTTTGGTTGCTTGATTCAAAAAGAAATTTCAGATGTTTGGTCAAATTCATGTTCTTCAGGCCAAGTCTTTTGTTAAATTAACAGAAAATGCTGCTTGACGAAATGCAGCGAAAAATGACTATTTGACCAAGTCAAAAATAGTTTCGGTCATTTAACTGAGCATCTTCTTCAGACCTTCACAGAAACATATTTGCTATGGCTGCAGTGTGATCCAGTCTCTCCTCTGAGCATCATATACTGTTCCCTTCAAGATCTCTTGATCTTCAGTCTACTCACCTATCCACCTACGGTTTTACAGGTCCCAACATTTCGACAAAGAGACTGTTCTCCAGACTAATAGATTGGGCAATGGGTTAGTTTCAATTGCCTGGATTTTTTATAGTTATGCTAAATTTTAATCTTTAAATTTAATCCCTTCACCTCTACTTACAGTACTTTTCGAACTTCTTAAACATATTTGCAGGCCCCAAAGGAAACAATTAGCATTGCTTCTTTCTTTTTTTTTCATTTGTAACTCTGGCTTTGGTGCAGTTATTGTTTTATTTGATTTTTTTCTCAATCTGTTGACCAGCTGGTTTAGATTTCAGAGAGGATTTCTATCTGCATCACAATCTACTCCTGCAGAGAAACTTTCCAGGATTATACCCTTACAACCCAAATCATAAAACAATGTATTACATTACTGTTAGCAAAGCTACATCCATTTCTAAGCAAAAAAAAAAAAGTTACTTCTGTACTTCCTCTACATTTCCTCAATTCATTCATATTTATTCACAAAGAGGCCCTTTAGTTGCTTTGTGGAAGGATCTTCTCCTGCCAAAGATTTGCTTTTGTAACAAAGTGATAGACCTGCGTTTTGCTCTCTGTGCACAGTACTCATTGTCAGTGCTGTCCTACATGAGGATGCAGAGATATTGGCATTTTTGGGATGCTACTTTAACATAAGCCAAACATGGAGGGGAGGGACTCAGTATATTCTTGGAGCCTGAAAACCCAGTGTTAGTGCTTGACAAAATAAATACAGGCCTCTGATTCAGAAAAAATAAATACAAACCTCTTCCCACCCTGATTTCACTATTTGGATTATTGCCTAGACAATTCATTTGAAAACCAAATCCAGCCTAGCAACTGTCTTGAAAATTGAGTAACCTCAGGTTCAACTGTATTAAAAAACTTCAGCTTCAGGCAAAACTGATGGAACAGCTCATTCGCAGTACTTTCACCAAGCCCTGGCCCTCATTTTATGTTTTTCTGATTACACTTACATTGTGTTACAATTTACTGGCAGCACTATTGTATTATAATATATATTACCAGTAGCCGACTCTGACTGCGTGCATTCAGCTTCATCAACAGCTAAAGACGCATGGCTCAATGCATATTCATTGCTGCATTGCCATTTCTCAGCTGTTAAAACAGTTGCATGAATCAGCAACAAGTTTCACAACTTAAATTAGATGTAACCCTGCAGGATACTTGGGCTCAATGCGCATTATGATTCTCACTCGTAGGCTGGTAGGAGTTAGGGACGTGATGCACTTAACTACAGTATTTCTCCACTTAAGCATAACACTACCCTAGAGGTGTAAGCTACATTAACATTTCAGTTTGGAGCAGAAGTGTGCTTTTGTAATAAATCTCCTGATCATTGTCACTTACCATACTTTGGTTCACTTCACAGAGTGGTCTTGGGATGAATGAACCCAATTCCTTTTGATGGAGCTAAACCAGAAACGTACAGCTCACTTCCATCTGCTAGTGGCACGTGGTTCAGAGGACAAAACTACAGCTACTGAAAAACAAACCCTCTTGAAACGCACGTAGTGTGTCCTGGGTCCTCAATACAAACTGTTTTGTTCTGCAGATCTGCTCCTCTCAGCACATACTGCTTGCTAAATGTAGACAGAGCTGAACATGGGTATCTGGCTTCTAGAGAGGAGCTAGCACTTCAGGCTAGCCTGTCACGGAGGCAGGAATTCATGAGACAAACCTTGGGGTTGGATGGTTTCTACCCTCAGTGAACAAAAATGTTTCCTTTAAGTTAACAATCACATTTGGCTTTATGAGAAAAACCCCATCTATCAAACACATAATTTTCTGTTTGGAGGACATTCTTAACTCTCTTCCAGGTCCTCAGCTCAAAAAGTCATCTAAAAGCACATGCTCAATTATTCAGTCCACAAGCAAATAAACTACCTTTGCTTTTATTCATTTGCTGTGCCAAAACCCTCATACATATTGCAGTTATTGTACTTTTAATATTTGTCAGTCCTTCCCCTGTTTGGGGTATGCACCACTGCTTATCATGGAAAAATCAAGTGTTATGCCATCCCCACATGTTTTTATCTGTCATTATCAGGTGCATAGATATGCATGTGTCGCTGCCAGAAGAGCTTGGTAATTGTTTTAAATTACTGCAGTAATAAGGAATGTGGTTGTATTACATTTACATTAAAATAATGTAATGCAAAACATTTAATATGACAAGGGATTCCTGAACATACTGTTTGCTCAGTATGTTTCCAACACAACCATCCTACTGCTACTGCAATGCCACAGTAGATAATATTGTAGATATTGTTGTTGATAATACGTAGAAACTGCATATCCTCTAGGAATTTCAGTACATATTTGCTGCGTTTCCTTAGTTGGCAACACAGTCCCTTCCTTCCCCTTACTTCAGTGCAAAAACAAACTCGACATGTGATCATTTACAGAGTTCTGCCTAATTATATAAATGTACTAATTATACACACTTTTCAAATGGTGATAGACTTCAAAGTAGGTAAATTTTAAATTGTGCCATTAAGAAAATCTATTTGATGATGGAAATTTCTGTAATATCATATTGCAATCTTCTACATAGTAATTTTGCTTTCAAGTCAGTATTAATTTAATGACAAATAACAGCAGAGAATAATAGAGTTGGGAAAGCAAACTGAAAACTGTAAGATTTACAGTGTGATATTGGTCAGCAAATGTTAACAAAAAGGATCAAAAACAATTTGGAAAAGCAATGGATCTAAGGTAAACAATGAGTAGAAAGAAGTTCTGCATGACAAATATGAATACCGAACCTTCAGAAACCGCTCTATTACCAAAGATAAACACCTGCAAGGCTGACTTATCCCCATGTGTTCAGCTACTCCTGAGAAAATATATGTCATTGAACACTTAATTTACATGCACAGTTATCACACTGCTAAGAACGACTTGCAAATTAGTTACTTGCAGTTCAGAGCATCTCTTTGCATGCAAAATCATGCCAACTGCATGTACAAACCAGTGCACACGTAGCTCAGCCCACCAATGTCATACACGCATTTATGAAAACCAAACTGCCGCACAAGACTTCAGCACGTGCACCTCCCTTTCGTACCTTGGTGCATGCTTGTGACTGATATACCCTCACTCTTCAAAACACAGTTCTTTACCTTTAACATTCGATATTCACCACAAACCCTGGTTCTTCAACAAAACTGTTTAGTGAAGTTATAGTACAAGTGAATGCATGAAAGCTGATACTCTTTTAGCACTGCTTAAGAGTTACTCTGTCTATTGTCCTGATGTCCTAGGTGAGTAGTTTATTTCATATAAGTAATAAGAATTTATATATCTCTGCTGTAAAATCTGGATCTTGCATTGTCAAGACCACTAGGCAGATCAGACAGCAACTACAATTCAGCAACGCTATAGGACGCTAATCCCTCTGCCTTTAGTTAAATAATAGCTTATGTGGCAGGGAAGAGACAGAATCCATCTTCATTGAAAAACAGGACTGTGTATAGAAAGGGAAATGGTCGACCTTCTCTCACACAAATCCTAGTGTCAAAACAAATACTCTTATTAAGTTGCGAGCTGTCACATCTAATCAAAGACATTTATGGAATGGCTTGATAGAAGCATCTTATAAGTAGAAGGTGGGTGATCCTGAGTTACCAAGCTCAGATATTGACCAGGACCTTCCTCCAGTGTTCAAGAACACCTAGGTCTGAGATTTCCACAGAATCACAGAATGGTAGGGGTTGGAAGGGACCCTCTGAAGATCATCTTGTCCAACCCCCCTGCTTGAGCAGGTTCACCTACAGCAGGGTGCACAGGACTGTGTCCAGGTGGGTTTTGAATATTTCCAGACAAGGAGACTCCACAACCTCTCTGGGCAGCCTGTTCCAGTGCTCTGTCACCCTCACAGGAACGAAGTTTTTTCTCATGTTCAGCTAGAACTTCCTGTGTTCTAATTTGTGCCCATTGCCCCTTGTCCTGTCATTGGGCATCACTGAGAAGAGTCTGGCCCCATCCTCTTTACACCCACCCTTCAGCTATTTGTAAGCAGTAACAAGGTCCCCCCTCAGTCTTCTCTTCTCCAGGCTGAACAGACCCACGTCTCAGCCTTTCCTCATAAGAGAGGTGCTCCAGTCCCCTGATCATCTTTGTGGCTCTCCGCTGGACTTCCTCCAGCAGGTCCCTGTTTTGGCTACACCCTTCAGAGTACGGGGTCCAGATACGCTTGAATGGCTTTAAGATCACAGACTTTTGCTCTGATACACCCCCACAAAAAAATCTCTAGAAGAGATTAAAACTAGCTCTGCCCGAGTAACTATTTTTCTTTCTGCATAGTTACAAAATGACTCACATACAAAAAAAACATTTCACAAAAGTTGGAATTTAAAGCAAATATGATGCAAGTTCAGTTTTGGAATGAGGAGCTCCAATAGCAACATGGAGACAATGCACAGCACAAGAAGTCATTTTGTTCTAATTGGTGACGTCTTTGACCTCCGCTCATAAGTGAAGCAATTCCATGCCCTGCCCAATGTTACCTTTTGATATTCTTCCTTAGATTTCAAGGCAGCTTCCATCTGTTCCTGAGAAAATGTGTAGATGGCTGAGCGATACTGTGTGCCAAAGTCATTGCCTTGTCGCATTCCTGGGGAGAGAGAAAACACAGCACACCATGAGGATCATCATCCCTACCTGACCGGGCTGCAGGCATAAATTCGACAGACCTAAATTTAGGACGTCCCATGCACCTGGACTAGCACAGTCTCTTACGTGCAAACTCAGTAGGTATTTTTAGGAAGGCCAAGTCTTTCTTTGGTTAAATAGTCCTGAAGAGATTCAACTCTGATATCTCCTTTTAAATGACATGCAAACGAAATGTGAGCATTTTACATTTTGGTACATCACACGTTAGACAAATACAGATGTAAAACCTTAAATAATCAAGCTGCAGTTACTGTAATCAAGGTACTCTTAAAATATTTATTTTGAACCATGCAAACGGCTACAAAAAAATGTTTATTTTACTAAGTGCTTAAAAATTTTCTTGTGCTAGACTACATCTTAATGGGAGAAAGATTCAAAATACCCTTGGCGATAACTAGCTATTTTCCTCCATTCACAAAGCAATGATCTTGCTAAAAGACTAGTATGCATTTATTAACTCTGAAGTTATCAATTCCTACCATCATCACCACCGGTTATGGAGAAAAGGAATGACTCTTACGAAGCTCTCAGATCTGAGCTCCAAAGAGGACTCCGATAGAGAAGTACGCTAAGGAGAAGGTTTGGAGAAAGTCTGGCTGCGTTAGTACTGTTATAGAGTGAGCAATGCTTAGGAAGAGCAGCCCTTTCACCTTTTTTTTGAGTTTGGGAGAAGTGGAATACAAAGGTATATATGTAATCTCTACTAAATTCTATTTGCATCCTACATATGGATAATATGAATGGCAAAAGTATATAATACTGTATATAGCTAACATTAGGAAAACAAAACCCTAGTCATACATATTCAGTTACTCCTTAAAATTATATCATAAATGAGTAATTTTGGTACATGGATTAGCCCCTTTACTGCTGATATATGTAATCCCTTCAAAAGACTAGTTGTATGAAGTTGCTCATGTACGAATTTCCAAAATTCGAGATGGATTCTACCTGCAACACTATAAAACAATGGGCCAAAGCAGAGGGAAGTTTACTAGCCCCTTAGGTGACTAGCCCAGATATGGTTTGGCATTACGCAGTCCTAGGCAGCCACGCTGGCCAAAGGCATTGCTGCCTCTCATCGCTATCCATTCCCATTCCCTCAGGCAGAAATACTGCAAGCCAGCTTTGTGGTGCATCATTCCATAAAGTCAAACAACAGCCTTAGAGAGGAGCTTTAGCATTAAGAACAATCTGGAGGTGCAGTTTTGCAATTGCAATTGCAGTTTTGCACTTTCTGTCTTTCGTAACCTTGTTCCCAATTTTGCATTTTGAACAGAACTTTTTGCTTTGCTGTAATAAAATGTATTAATTTTGAGTTTGTCTGGTGTTGTATATGAACTCCGGCGGGCGAAAAAGCTGGAGTTTCTGAAGCAGATTGAAAGAAGCAGACTCCTCCCAAATGCCTGCAACCCAAGACAAATTGGAAATCATCAGGATTTGTCTTTTGACTGCCACCAGGCTACAGAAGCCACTTTGAAGATTACCATCACCTCTCAGGACTATGGAGATGAAATGGAAAAAAAACCTGCATGTCCTGCTACCCCCCTAGCAAAGGGCAGAGGGTAGAGAAAGAGCCTGTGATACTGGGGGGGAAAAGATGCTACCAACATAATACTACTCATTAAAACATGGTAACTTTTAGCCTTCTTGTACTTCCCAGGGAAACAGAAAAATGGTTTAAAGGATAGTACAATAAACAAACGAAACCTGGCTGAAATATTTATGAACTAAAAGAAGCAGAAATGTTTTCAAAGATGCATTTGGACAAAAAGTCCATTCAGTGACCAACAGTATACATGAGTGAATGTGATTCCAAAAAATGTTATGGAGTTTTCTGATGATTTGGGTTACTTTTTAACTGCTAAAATATTACATTATTACACATAAAAACAACAACTACGTTCTTCATCAATACTTAATAGTGTTGTCTGCAAGGCAGAGAATATTTTGCTTGTTTCTTTGCAAGTTATTTCAGGGTGGGGGGAGCTCTTGTAAAGGCAGTGCTGCTGAATAGTTGGGCATAAAATGAATGCAGGCCAGTAAGGCATTATTTTTGCCAGGATATGTTAATGCTGACTGATGTTTGAGCTTAAGCATTAGCAATCTACAAATCTATTTATTGCTTAACAAACTACTTAACAACCGGCTAGGGAGTAGATTACAAAAATCTCTGTAAATGGAGGATCACAATATAGTACGCCAGTTTCTAGCATGCACTTCAAGTGTATGAGGTTAATACAAGCTCATGTGCACAATGCTCTGAGTGAGAAGACAAACAAGATTATTTAATCTATGCATGTGCCACCATTGCATAGTAATAGGGAAGTGGCCAGCTTAATTAATTTAATGAAGAGAAGGTTAAGAGGAGAACTGACTCTGATTTACAAATACATATATAGAGAAATAACCTGAGAAATAAGGTTCTTCAGTCTTGCCAAAGTTGCTTAACTAGGTAAAGCAATTAAAAGCCAATGTACACAAAATCCAGATGGGAAATAAGGCAACGTTCAAAGAGTGAAGAGCATTTCTCACTGGAACTATGCACCTAAAGCCACATCCCTTTCCTAAGGGCTTCACATCAAGGATATACATTTTCCCCAAAGACACACCAAAGCTCAAAGAGCTGTACAAGGTCAGTGATGAACTTTTCAAGTGAAGGAGGAGGTCAGCCTGTGCGATAATAATGGCCCCTCCTAGCACTCAAGTGTTGGCTTGCACTGTTAAACCATCCACTAGCTATGAAGAAGACTGAACAGGTATTGTAAGTATTACCTCAAAGTGTAGCTTTAATGTGATCAATAATCTAAGCTAAAATGTCATTTTACTTATTACTTAAATTAATTTGTACCTAAATCTCCCCCAATAAGTAGCTAATACATCACCTAAGCCACAAAGACTATGAGATGATAAACCAAAATAAATTCCATGTGTACAGACATAACCAATTGCCACTGTTGCTGTTGTTATTTGTAATGTACCTCACGTGTACAAACTTACTTCTCAAGGGTCCATCACTGATTTTTTAAAACCCTCTGGCAAGTCTTACTTGTTGAGATTCACTAACTCAATGAGTAGCAAACAAGGCAAGAAATCAAATTACTAAACAACTGTGGTAGGATGACTGAGCATAACAATCTTGTCTTTGTCTGAAAGAAAGTACACTAAATCAAAGATCATCTCTGCTTGGCTATCTAAAAATTCCACAATGTCATCTGTAGTTAACTTTTCTTCCGTGTCTGAAATGTCTTTCTTATTTTGTCTATCATGACGTTCTGTCTCTCTCTGTTAACATAATACCACAGTTACACACATTAGGCTTCAGATAAGAATGGGAAAATGTAAATAATTAATTTAATAAAGATGGTAAATGTATTGGAAGACATTGTGTACGGCTAAATCAAAAGCCATTCTTACAAGGGATTGTCAACTTTCCTGCCATTGATTCTCACTACACTGGATGCACATTAGACTCCGAAAAAGTTTTCTGCTGAGATGATGAACCAACCTCTGATCTTCTGTGCACCAAAATGGTTCCACTGACATCAAGAAATTTGTTCTAAGTTTATCATAATACGACTAAAACCCCAAATAATCTCCACAGGCTTCAAGTCATTCACCTTGCCTACAAGGTCCCAGGTTATTAAAGAGGACTTAAACACATTTGTTAAACACCCTTCACAAATGGTATCTATTGCAAACTGCAATCAGACATTAGAAAAATATTGAGATTTAAAAGTACTTTGAATGATCACTATTTTTGTTATATTTTCAAAGAAAAAGGAACAAAGCTCTTGACATTATGGATTGGATGGATGAAAGCAATATTTATTATCACTAATGGATGCATTTCAGGGTCAGATTTCCCATAAAAATTCTCTACAAATAATTTTGTCAGAATAAGACATTTGCACTTGAGAAGAAGAAAGTTATTTTTTTCACCTGTGCCAAACTCCATCATATACATCCAGAGATGAAAGTTATTTTTTTCACCTGTGCCAAACTCCATCATATACATCCAGAGATGTATATGATTTTGCTTTAATTCCAAATCAAACCGGTAAATCAGGTTTGTTTAAACCTTTAGTACTGGAAGAAGGAATAATTCCCACAGAACATCAGCTGCACATCGTCAGAGCAGCTGGATCTTCTAGGCAGGGAAATGCTGATTGCCTACGACTGTTGTTCTGCAAGATGTCTTACAGTCACTCTCTGTGCAAAGCCTGCCAATTTAGGGATAGCATTTAGGGCAAAGCCAGGAGATAACTCTTTTCCTCAAGGATATAATATATGGAGAAATCTGTCAGTAGGGTCTGAACCTCCGTTTCCTTCTAGGCTGAGACGATAACCAGGTTGCTACGTAAAGATATTAACAAAATGTATTAACACTGAGGAATGAGGTCTCTGACAGGTAGAGAGACCTTCACCAACTCTTTCAGAAACTTTGCAATGATAGAATGAAATAACACAGAAAAAGCCTTCTCTGCAGCTGTAATGATCAGTAGATACACTTTGAGTGATGTCAAGTCCATTACTCTCCAACAGGTAGTTTGAGGAAAAGCTTCCAGAGGCCTGAAAGCAGCACATCATCTTACATGTAGCATCAGACCTGGTCCACTTTGTCAAAAAGCACACCCAGAGGACTCACTCCTAGTGTTGATCAGAATCTCTATAACTAGACAACCAGGCAGACTTTCAAGGGCTACCCAACGTCCCTGCTGTGATACAGAGGAAGCCAAAGCCTAGGTGATTTACCTGATTTATATCTGGTGTAAGAAAGTTCAGAGCAGAGGCAAGTCCTTGAGCTTCACGTCAGGTCCTCCAGGATTCCGACACCAGAACCCCCTTGGCCAGCCCAGGGTTTGCAACATCACCCCATTTCATCTGGCTGGACTTTACTAATGTCAATGGTGCAATACAGTAACCGGCAAAAAGGCAAATATCTGTCTCCCTGACCAGGTGATCAGGAATGCATCCAACAGTAACAGGAACAAATATAGCTTGGAGTCAAAAGGATGGCACCTGCTGTTGTGCACCTCGCACTGGTGAGGCCGCACCTCGAGTACTGTGTTCAGTTTTGGGCCCCTCAGTACAAGAAAGACACTGAGGTGCTGGAGCATGTCCAGAGAAGGGCAACGAGGCTGGTGAAGGGACTAGAAAACAAGTCTTATGAGGAGCGGCTGAGAGAACTGGGGTTGTTTAGTCTGGAGAAGAGGAGGCTGAGGGGAGACCTTATCGCTCTCTACAACTACCTGAAGGGAGGTTGTAGTGAAGCGGGTGTTGGACTCTTCTCCCAAGAAACTAGCGATAGGACGAGAGGGAATGGCTTCAAGTTGCATCAGGGGAGGTTTAGATTGGACATCAGGAAGAATTTCTTTACCGAAAGAGTGGTTAGGCATTGGAACAGGCTGCCCAGAGAGGTGGTGGAGTCGTCAACCCTGGAGGCGTTCAAAAAAGGTGTAGACGTGGCACTCCAGGGCCTAGTTTAGGAGTCATGGTGGTGTTAGTTGATGGTTGGACTTGATGATCTTAGAGGTCTTTTCCAACCTTAATGATTCTATGATACCCGAGACAAAGACAATCGGCTGCTATGTTGAGAACAGACGTAAATTGTCTTGTCAAAGAGATGTTTAGATAGAGAGGCTGAATTTAGAACTGATAGAAAAGCATAGAATTTGCACCTCTCTGGCAAGATACAAAAATACTTGGTTTTGGATACGGCTGCATAGTGCCAAAGAATGTAAGCCCAAAGCACAGTGCCTGTGTGAGCACTGGCCAGTCCTTATAAGCTCTTGTCCCTAGAGAACCAGTGAGGATAAGGGCATTTGGAGCTCTAAATGTGTTTAGATCTTGGGCATGGATCATATTTAGGAATTTCATTTTGGCTAACCAAAGCACATCAGTGGTTCTCAGCCTGGATCACTCCAGAGAACATAAAATTTCCTCACTGTGCCAGCAGAGACCAGAACACCAATTAATCAAAAAATGCCTCAAGAGCTGAGCGCCTGCTCTGACTTATATGAAGCAGAAATTTGTGGCCACAGGATGGTAGATGGAAAGGACAGGGAGCTGTGATGGTCTCCCAGATCCTGCAAAAGGAACGATTCCCAGGTTGAGATTGCCATGCAATACAAACACCTTGCCACTGGAAAAACTATTATTTGCCAAAATATAGATAACAGTCAAAGAAATGGCTCTAAAAGCCCTCTTGCCAACACTTTGATATCTTCTGATGCACCTGGGTAGGAATGACTTAGTTTTGGTCTCCCCCATATTCTTTGGCATCAAAGTAGTAAATACTAGCTCTCCTTTGATTTGAATGATCAGAATATATGAAATCATCCCTGCTTCTATTCAGCTCGTCAGTGTTTTTTCCTTCATAGTTTCTACACCCTGTCAAAACCACAGTGTCTTCTTGGCTGGGGCAAAGATTTGCCCCTTTAAAGCAGTTACACTGCTGTTATGCTACAGTTTGAGTTTCTGTTGACATGCATCTTAGGTAGGTCGTTGTCCTTCCTGTCTAACTCCAGAGTGTCTTGAGGTCAGTAAGAAATAGGAATATCCACAGCATTAATAAAAACACAGATTTCCCAGTACTATATTTTCTTTTTTTTTTGCTTTAGAAATGGAGAATTAATTGCAAACAAGCAGAGTTGTTTCAAAACGGTGATTTTTGAATATATTACCTACAGAAGGCTAAAGCAAAATACACTTTATTTATTTTATTGGCTAAATCAGGGATTTCTTTTGAAGACTCAACCCTCTAATGACTTGAAAGTAATACTTATACAACACTCCTTATCTTCTCTCCATTTAAGAATAATAAAAAAATGTAATGGCATCATTCGTCTCCCTTGCTATTCTCAGAGGATCCCAAGCATAATGGAGATAAATGAATAAGGTCTGTTAGACTCTTCTGTGCCACCCAGTGAAATTTTAAAGGGCAGTTCATAGCTCTTATTTTTATCATAATTTTTTCTGTGATTTATAGACTTTTCTGCAGCTGTCACTTATTTTCTTATACCTGCAGAAACCTGATATACTGATTGGTCATTCTCTTTTCCCCAATCAATCCCTGCTGAGTTAAGACTAATAAAACTCCTTCTTCCAGCTCATCATATAATTATTTAGTAAAAATCAATTGCACCATGTCACCCTGGCTTGATGTCATCACTCACTGTAATGATTACATCTATACAGCTTAAAAGTTGCCAAGGGAAAGTAAAACTCTTTATAGCATATGATTAAAGGAGAAAAATGTTAATAGAAAAGAAGTTAGTTACACTGCTGTGGATTGAGAGTTCTTGATGATTTTCAAGGTGTTGGGGTGCAGGAAGGATAAATGAAATATAAAAGAGTTTTCTTCAGAAGGTTATAATACATTAATGAGGTTGTACATATTAAAGAAAACTTTTATACTGTCAATAGACCAAAAGGTTTACAAAGCTTTCAATATACATGGTTTTCAGTGTCAAGGAGGAAACTCTAGTTTTGGTCTTCCCCATTTGCTTTGGGATCAAGACAGCAAATACCAGCTTTCCCCGGAAATTCTGACTTGCACATATACTTAGAACATCATGGCTACAGCAATGTTCTTAATAATTTACGTCAGCTGCAAAAATGTCTGGTCTTTAACCTTCATGAAAGCACCAGATTACAGGTTTTCTGGGGTAGCTTTGAAGCTAAAACAGAATCACAGATTTGCTGAGGTTGGAAGGGACTTGTGGAGGTCTCTAGTCCAACACCCCTGCTCAAAATAGTGTCAGGTAGAGCAGGTTGTCAGGGTCTTGTCCAGTCCAGTTTTGAATATCTCCAAGGGCAAAGACATTACAAAATACTTACTTCCTTAAGATTTCCAGTGCTGGTGTAAATGAGCTTGGTGATGGTGGCCAATACAACACTCACTGTATGAAATAACAATAGCTCTTTAAGCAGAGAGTTTTTCAGACAACAGATTCTTCATTAATGCCATAACATACCCAGAAACACTGATGGAGACACAGAAGAACACACTCCATCACACTTTTAGCAATGACATTTTGCAGGAATGGGATGAGTTGCTGCCACCAATTTGCTGCAACAAGAAATCATGTCTGCTCCCACCATCGATAGCCAACATGCTGCTATAACAAAACCAAAACAACGGTGAAAAAGAGCAGCTTTATAAAGCTTTGATTTTGCAGAACCTGCCATGGTAGTAATGTCCCCTTCTCAGGGTGGCCAGGCTTGACTCTGACCTATGCGACCTAGCTACATGACACTTCTGCCTTCTCCCCAGAGCTGGAGCAATGATACCTGCACTGCCTTTCTGTGCAGATGTGAGGAAGAAGGCCTCCCTCCTCTCTTCCAGCAAAATACCAGAGAAGAACTGAGATGCAGAAGGCGTGCAAATTGGTTCGTGAGATGAGGGGAGGAACAGCCAAGAAAAGAGGTCCCACGGAACTGGGCTAAAAGGAAATAGTCTCAGCACTGCCCTGTAATGAAATAAATTTCCCTGCCAGGCCTTCTACAGCTTCCTCATCTCTTATGCAATTTCCCATCACAACTCGCTGGGGAGGAATGTGGTTAGTACAGTGACAGAGATAAAAAGTGGTCCATCACTATCTGTAGGCCCTAATGACACCCTGCCTGAAAGGTTTAACAGCTTTGCAATGCCAAAAACCATCACAATATGACCACATTGGACAATGTCTTTAATAATATGCTTTAAGTTTTGGTCAGACCTGAAGTGGTCAGGCAGTTGGACTAGATAATCATTGTAGGTCCCATCCAACTGAATATCCTATTCTATTCTATTCTATTCTATTCTATTCTATTCTATTCTATTCTATCCTATTCTGCTCTAGATTGAACGTAAAGAAGAAATTCTTTACAAGAGGGAGGTGAGACACTGGAACAGGTTGCCCAGAGAAGCTGTGGATGCCCCATCCCTGGAAGTGTTCAAGGTCAGTTTGGGCAGGGCTTTGAGCAATGTGATCTAGTGAAAGATGTCCCTGCCCAGGGCAGAGGGGTTGGACTAGATGATCTTTGAAGGTGCCTCCCAACCCAAACCATTCTGTGATTCTGTGATTCACATATCTTCATCACACCATACTAAATTCGTACAGCCCACCCTAGCATCTGCTAGGAAAAGTCATCCAAGAACTAGAAGCTGACAAGAGAAACACTCTCTCAGGAGATTCTTCACCTCCTTCTTCCCCCATCTGCAATAAATCTCTCCTGCCCCTCTGCATTCACCAAACCCATTTCCTGGGCATTGGTCTCTACAGTTTGGGCAGCCTGCTTCATATCCAATATGCAATAAAGGGGCAACTTTCAGAATGTGTAACTTTGCAGTGGTAGGTTTTAAGTTCAATCCAGCAAAATGCCCACCATTGCTTTCTGCTTCCAACTTTTATCTTGTGCGTCTCCATATGCAAGGGGTTTTTTTTCCAGCAGGAGCATTAATATCACATGTATTTAATGTAGGTCAATAACTATTGTTTTCCCCTTAGTTGTTCACAGAGACATTCCCCTATGGTGTATCAGGGACTTTATGCAGGCCTCCGACATAATCAGATTTGGGCCATAAAAAGTTATCAGGTTTCCCTTTTGTCCATTAGTGGAAATGACAGGCTGTCCTCAAGAAGGGGTGGTAGTATAGCAGCCTTGGCTCTATCTCTGACCAATTCTCTTTGCTTTGTATTAGCATTATTATTCAACAGTTATAAAATGCATCACATTGCTTCTCAAGATAGTTCAAATATTTTACAAAACTAGAAAGTCTGAACGAAGACATGGTTTGAAAGAAGAGTTTCCTGTATGCTTCATTATTTATTAATTCATTCAGATATAACATTGCTTAAATACATGTTTGAACGCTCTTTGACCTTTGAAGGAAGTGCATGATCTACTTGAGCCCACAAAAAAACACAGGTTAATTTTTGATGAGTGTCACAAAGCTTAAGTATTAAAAGTCACTGGCAGACAGGAATTTTAATCCATTTCTAGTTATTAATTGAGAATATGTCTTTACCAGTAGTGCATAGAACAGGCAAATAAAATGGTGAATATAGACGTAAGTCATCCTTAATGGCATTAAACTTATTGTAGGGGGCTTTTTTTTGCTTAACTTTAATCAAAAGTTAAATGATTAGTTTTAGACACATTTTTAGACTTTTTCTGTCATAAACAGACATTAGGCCCTTTCAGAGGTGCCTTCTCTTAAAAATCTGTCTCAGGGCTGGACGAACTTAGGATAGTGAAATCTTTTAACAGTATTTATCGGTGCAGCTGGAACTAAGCTTCCAGGTTTAGGCGACCAAAAGCTGACCAAACATAGGTGCCTAATTTGGAGCGAGTCAACCATGTTGACTAGATCTCCACTGAAAATCGTGGGAGCTGAGACACTCCATGCCTCCAGAAACATCTAAATTTAGGTGGCTTTTTCTCAGCCTTTATCCCACCTGACATGTCTATGCTGGTCAGACAAATCTGACCGAAGATCTTGACAGTCTTCAAAACCAAATGAATGCATAGAGCAGAGATATCTGGAAGAGGCTGAAGGACATGACACAGGGTATAAGGGAGCTCCACATTTTCTAAAGCACAACTGGAAGACAGGCAGAACGCCCAAGAGAATCTGGCGTGGCAAAAGACATTTCTGTTTAGGCATCTGAATTGGACCCTCATTGCCTCTTTTCTTCATGGACTTGCTGTGTTGTGATGCTTACAAAAAGCTAGACAATTACTGATCGTGATAAAATATGATCAAGAAATAGAGCAATTCAGATCAGGTCCTACATAGAGCACAACTATGCTATTGTTTTCTTCATGTGCCTTCTCCTTTCTCTTCATTTATCGGTTGCTCACTAATGCCTTGCGTAAATTGAGGCATGTGTTAACACTACGAATCTAAACCTACTATGATCCACCAGGTGTTATTGCAATAGTAATAAAAATAATTAGTGATAATAAAAATAACAGTGTTGTCATTTGCTTTTATCAGCAGATAAACTCATGGGACACTGTTCTCTCAAAACACAGACAAGTATGCTCTTATAAATATGCGACAGAAAATTGCAGGCAGAGAAAAACAGTCATTCCCTGAAAATATTGTTGTTTAGAATAGAGTCGGCTTTGACCTCTTGTACCTAATTATACATGAAAACAAAGATTAAAAGCCTACTAATAGTCACCATAAACTATGATTAATGATGCCATGCTTCAGTGCCTCAGATCTCTAGACCCAAATTCACTAGTGGGTTATTTGAAGAAGAAAAGAATATTTGATATTACTTCATTTTGACTTTGTCTATTGCTTTGCTTGTATAAAGATTAGGAACAGTCCATCAAAAAAGTCTGCAGAAAAAGACCTTCTGAGGTTGCTCTTTTCTAATTCTATAATTACACATGCAAATCCAGCTGCTGTTATTCACACCACATACCCGTGGATACTCGGACTTCATGGACTTCATGGGTATTTGTAAGCTACTGAAGACAGTCCTAAGCATTGAGAAGTCCAGATTTTCCTTCAGAAGTTAAAAATCAACAAGCCTGAATTAAAATGAAGATTCCCTTCCTTATTCCTTCCTCTTCCTCTCCTCAATTACAAACACAGCTATGCTACAATTACAAAATAACCCAGAAGTGATCCCAAGGATGACTGTAAGAGAATAAAAGCGTTTTCCAAAGTTGTTCTTAGCAGATACAGGCATTATGAACAAAAGGAATCCCTTCAGGTTAGTGGTGGGTTCATGGTTTCCACAGCAGAAGTGTCACAGTGTCATCTTCAATGGCACAAAAGACTGATGCCATGGCTTTTCTCATCTTCAGGGAGGCGTTTTATTACCAACTGCAGCAATACTGACAGATAAAGTTAATTTTCAGTAGTTCTGGAGAACTGTTAACGTGTCATTGTCACATATAAAATAAATAAGCTAAAAGTAGTTTAAAAGTAAGAAGAAATCAGAGCCCAGAGGGACTTTTGCCCTTGAGCCACAATTGATTCAGCACCACTCACTTCATAATGCAAACTATTCAGCCATCTCAGCAACCGCTACACTGGCTAATAATCCCATTCATTAAAAAAGATGCAGAGTCAAATCTCAGCTTCTCACTGCGATATGGAAAAACAACATCTCCTAAACTGGAAATATAGGTCAGAAAAAGTCTATTCTAATTTATATGGATAAAAAGAGTCTAATATGCAAATTAGGTAATGACAGCTAAAATTCCTGGGGATGCAAAACAGCCTAATAATATGCATTTATTTTTAATGCATATTTAGTTCTAGAGAAAGGACACAGAACAGGAACAACACAACATTAGGCATTTCAGTTCATGAAAGAAATGAAGGTGCATTCTCAAAATGCAATATTGGTTAGCACCACTGGCAAAGACTCTCTTTGCTACTTTGTAAAAAGTATAAACCACAGGTATTTATGAGGTGATTATAGGCAAGGGACCACTAAATTGGTTGCTGGTGGGATGGCTAGACATCAGTCAACTAAGTCCCAGCATTGAGATTTCACTGGCAAGAGCAGGAATTAGAAGAACTTGAAGGCAACAGAAGACACTGTCTCCTATCAAACAATTCACATAGTTAATATTTCTATTGTTGAGTATTCAGTCCTGCATGAACCAATATACATTTATCTTTATTGTGTCTCACCATATCGATTTCCATGGCTTTTTTAATTTATCAACACAGAGCTGTGTTTTATTAGTTTCCTCCAAGAGCCTCCTAGCAATGTCTTTACCACAGATTTAATTAGCATCCTCTCCACTACATCCTCCAAGTCATTAATGAAAATATTGAAGACTATTGGACCAAGAATGGCTCCCTGAGGGGTGGGTAATTCTATTTTGAATATATTTAATGTCTGGTGACAATAGATTTTGTATTTCTACTGTTTTTTGTTACACCTTGTAAGAATGCTGAAACCGTCAGGACTCTTAATAACATTTGAAATACAAGACAAAGGTGCTCTGTGCTTTAATCTGAGACTTGCAAATTTCATTCAAATTATAAAGGGAAGAGAGTTACAGAAATGTAAAGAAAAAAATCAAAAATGGTTATATTTTACATGGAGAGATTACTTTTTTCTGTTTAATCTCTAAATGAAGTTACAGGCCTGTAGCAGAATACATAATGCTGGTTTAGGGTCGCTGTAGCGGTTTTTATGTGTACAGCTGTTCTTCCACTGGTATAAGTAGACACATCTGCTCATTAGCAATACAATGTCATTTCTAGTGTCTAATTTTAATTATTTGCAGATGATAGATTCCTTATGCGATGTCTAAAAAAAGTACAGTCCTTCAAAACTGGTGAGAAATAAATATACCCTCTGCAACTAAAATGGGTCAGCACAATGAAAAACAGATATTAATCTGGAGAATTCATGTATCAGCACTAAGGCTAAATGCCAAACTGTTTGGAAGGTCGCAGGGAGGAGAAATGGCTCATACATCTCTTCTTTATCATGGATACACAAGACATATGGACTAAGAGATGTTCTGAATAAATCTGGCAGGTGATGAGTTTATTGTAGTACAAATGGTCCTCAACTCCTGGAAAAATATCAGTTCTGCTTACATTTCCTGTACAAACACAGGCAGGATAAGGACTTCTTCATGACAGAAAGGAGGAATGAGATTACTTACCAGTAACTTTGGTTCTTTGTATATTCACACTCAAAGATTCAATAAGGCTAGAAGAAAATTTCCAGAAGCTCCTGAGCAGCAGTGGCTATGGGTGCCTTTGCCCTTCACCCCATCATCAGAGGGCGGCCAAAACCATGGAGTCCTGGCTTCCTCTCAGCTCCTTCCACTAATTAAAAAATCCAAACAGAAAGCCAGAAGAAGTGATGAAAAAGGATGGGATTTGGGTACAACAGGGGCTCACCCCAGAGAACTGTAGTAACTAAGTTATTTCTTGTGGGCTGGGAAGGATTAGGTACTCTTGACAAATGTAGGGAGCAGAACTACCAAAAGCACCCGTTTTGGATCGTATTCAAGAGAGAAAAGAGCTAAAGGAGGCAAGTGGATTTTTCACTTGTCCCAAACATGTTTTAAAGAGAAATAAATAACATCTCTTTTGTCTCGTCCTTGTCTTCTGTAGAGCCATTGAAAGCAAGAAGGAGCCCTTCTTTAAAGTTGCCTTGGACTGGGCTGAAATGTCTGGCGCATGCAGGACTTCAACCACACACAGGGTCAGGAGAATTATGAGCAGTAATACGCTTTACAGGAATCACATTTGCACCATGACAAAGAGTCATAGAATCATAGAATCATAGAACCATTAAGGTTGGAAAAGACCTCTAAGATCATCAAGTCCAACCATCAACTAACACCACCATGACTCCTAAACTAGGCCCTGGAGTGCCACGTCTACACCTTTTTTGAATGCCTCCAGGGTTGACGACTCCACCACCTCTCTGGGCAGCCTGTTCCAATGCCTAACCACTCTTTCGGTAAAGAAATTCTTCCTGATGTTCAGTCTAAACATCCCCTGATGCAACTTGAGGCCATTTCCTCTTGTCCTATTGCTGGTTTCTTGGGAGAAGAGTCCAACACCCGCTTCCCTACAACCTCCCTTCAGGTAGTTGTAGAGAGCGATAAGGTCTCCCCTCAGCCTCCTCTTCTCCAGACTAAACAACCCCAGTTCTCTCAGCCGCTCCTCATAAGACTTGTTTTCTAGACCCTTCACCAGCCTCGTTGCCCTTCTCTGGACACGCTCCAGCACCTCAGTGTCCTTCTTGTACTGAGGGGCCCAAAACTGAACACAGTACTCGAGGTGCGGCCTCACCAGTGCCGAGTACAGGGGCACGATCACTTCCTTACTCCTGCTGGTCACACTATTCCTGATACAACCCAGGATGCTGTTGGCTTTCTTGGCCACCTGGGCACACTGCCGGCTCATGTTCAGCCGGCTGTCGACCAGCACCCCCAGGTCCTTTTCTGCCGGGCAGCTCTCCAGCCACTCTTCCCCAAGCCTGTAGCGTTGCATGGGGTTGTTGTGACCAAAGTGCAGGACCCGGCACTTGGCCTTGTTGAACCTCATACAGTTGGCCTCGGCCCATCGATCCAGCCTATCCAGATCCCTCTGCAGGGCCTTCCTTCCCTCGAGCAGATCGACACTCCCACCCAGCTTGGTGTCATCTGCAAACTTGCTGAGGGTGCACTCAATCCCCTCATCCAGATCATTGATGAAGACGTTGAACAAAACCAGCCCCAGAACTGAGCCCTGAGTCCTCTGGTATCACATAGATTTTTCCAAAGGTTTGGAGAAATAGTTTCTGACACCCCACAAAGAGTGGCCAAACTTCCTGATCAGATAAAATCTGACATCTTCTCATCTGAACATAAGCACGGTCATGTTTCGCAATTGGCTCACACACTATAGGACAGTGCTAATGCCAGAAGGGAGGTCCCACTAGCAGTCATGCTCCTGGCAATTGAAGTCCTGGCTGAAAATTACATTTCACTCCAATTCATGCGGGGTTAATTTTCAGCTTGATCAGAGAACTTTGTGATTGCCAGTGTCAACACAAAGAAAGAGGTTGTATCCTGCAGATAGGTCAGGGAGAGAGAAGAAAATTGCCCTTTTCCCTAACAGTTAAGTCAAGGATTAGTTTACAGCAATCATGAAACTATAGGCTGAGGCACAACACAGGCAAACTTACAGTCTGAAAGTCCACATCCCTCTAGACACACAGCATGGAGGTGCCAGCAGAACCATCGCCAGGGTGCAATTTGAAGGAGACGGTCAGGCTTATATCTTAAAAATCTGGAAGGCTCTGAGGATGGCCTCATAGCGCAAAAACAGGGCAATATAGAATCTGCCCTACACCTCTATAAACTTTAGAAAAATAAAATTAGGCACAAAGTTAATAGTCATAAGATCCTTTTGCCATATTTTCAGCATATCACATTCATTCTCTTTTTCTGTATCAGTGACAAAGAAGCAACCACCTCAAGCACTTATAGAGCTAGACAGAGCAATCCTCTTATAGATACGATCATTCCTAGGAGAGAAGGAATGCTGATCTGTGCATTAGAGGCTGAACAGAGATGACAACCATATGTCACTTGGCAGAAGTCAGGGGTTTGTTTGTTGCTTTTTCAGTATCCCAAATGTAATGAATTATAAAATAGAGCCTAAATTAATAGTCAAGGAGGACTTTATCAGGGCCCCACACTTAGGAGGTGCTCATCTGGGAGAATCTCTTTCAACTCATAGACTGTTTGACTTGATCAAAGGTTCTTGCTTTTCAATAGACTTCTGTATAATACTCAGACTCAAGAGCTTCATAAAACAAGAGCCAAGCTGCCTCCTAGAGAAAATTCAAATCCCAGTGAGATGTCAGTCTCAACGTGAAGGCAGGAGGTCCAACTGTTTGGAAAGCAGGAACTTTTGAATATTAATACACTCACACAATAATGAATGATAACGCTGCCAGTCTGTACTCTTTAGCAACTTGGTACCATCTAGATTGATATTTAAAGGTCTTTAACTGCAACAGAATGTATATATTTGATGTTTAATGACATTAGAACAATTAGACAAGTCCATTATCTCTGCTGGGGGTAGGAGGGCTTAAATGGCGTTAACCCAGCTTCTGGAGAAAAGATAAGACAGTGCCACAGACAAAGCTTTCATATTTTGAGTGAGCACTATACTCAAGAAGTCCAGCATTCGCTGGCTATATGAGACACTGGATTCATCCAAAGAGTGTGCTGAACTTCATGAATAAGAAATCTTACTAATTTATCTGCTTAGTAAAAAATTTCTCTTTGATAGACTGAGTCCTGCATTCCCATAAGGCTGGCTAAATAAGACTTACTGTGTGCACACAGCTGAACCTCAGGAAAGAAGAAAAATATCATCGGTCAGAGAGATAACTCTCACTTTCAGTATCTTTACATAAACCCACATTTCCCATAGCAAGCTAAAAGCAGGGAGTAGGTACAAATCAAGGCAAAGAAACTATTCCACCTTAAAGGTCTTCTACTGCTAACTGCTCAAATTTGAAAGGGTATATAAGCATACCAACCCTATCTTACAAAACAAAGAAACTTGAAATTGGGACCTTGTGGCTTAGGTTTTCCTCCAATCAAGAACAGTGGTAGAAAAGTGATAAGCTTTGCAAGGTTCTTGAACAGAGATTAGCATTAAGCAACCATAAAAATACATAGGTGAAGCAACCTGTCCAAGTCTCCGGTATGCAAAATCTTCAGAGAAGACTGCAATCTTCTCTGTGGATAGAGTGATGCTCTCACTTTTGGCAAATTATCACAGAAGAACCATTTGGAAATTCTACCAAGCCAAGCTTAGATAAAGGTATGTTTACACCAAGCACTGCAGTGCCACATAGATGCCTGAGACAGTTGTGAATGACTTGGGTATCTACACAGCTCAGTGTCATGTGGAGACATTAGCTCACATCCCAGAAGGAATACAGCCACATTAGCATGGCTCTGTGCCCGGGCTAATTAGGTGATGTTTCCCCAGTTGCCAGAAATCAAAGAGTGAATCATACATCTGCCAGCATCCAACCTCCTTCTGAAAGCACAGACTGGAACTATTTTGAACCTCCGTTATGTGAGAATGCAAGGTGAATATAAAGACATAATGTCATCACTTTACTTTGTTTTAAAGCCAGAAGGAATCATAAATTAATCTGATCTGACCTGTTATCACAACTACTATACTTCATCCACATACCATTTTGTCCAGCATATGAACTTCAGTCAGCCTAAAGTGCTGAAGTCCTTTAGAGACTGACCTATTGTATGTGTGCCAAAGGCAGAGCCCAACCATACGCTGTCAAAGCCAAGACTACGGACATGGCAGATGACTGATTAGGTGGTAGTTGCCCAGATTATTTCAGCAGAAATCCATTCCTCATACTGGATTCCTCCTTCTGGAAGGTGAAGAATCCTATAGTCCTGCCCATTAGTTCCCAGCTCTGGCAATCAGGATGAATCCCAACATGTGAGCAAGACACATGAACCAATTATCCTGAAGTAGGATTCTCTGCTATATCAAAACAACCAGCCCATTACGAAGAAGCCGGCCTCTGGTGATGGCCAATCTCTGATAATCCAAAGAAAAAAGAACAAAAAAAGACCTAAAACCAACCACTGGTAGCACAGGGAGAAAACCTCCTTCCTGACCCCGACGAGCAAACCACAAAGGCCCTGAAGCATGATGTGAAGATGGTCATTGTCTTAATGCAGAGCTGCAAGTATTTTAAGGATGGTGCAGACAAATTACTCTGAACACAACTATAAAGGAAGGAGTTGAAAAGGGAGGCTCATAAATCAACAGTATAGGCCACCACACTTGACACACAGACATAGAATTTCTTCTCATGACTTGAATCAAGAGCCTCTTTTAAAATGATAAATTATCTCATCTTAAAGACTCAAAAGGATGGTGATGGAAAAAGACTCCAACATTTAATTACACTGAGAGCTGTGAAACTATTTTATTCCAAGGTGGAACTTTTCAAACTTCAGCTTCCAGCTACTGGAACTTGTTATGGCTTACCAGCGCTTGGGTTGCCAACCTCACTATGAGGTATCTGCTCCTCACATAAGCACCTGTAAAGATTACTTGACCATAGAGTTATGTCTCTTCAACTAGTTGAACCTGTTTATTCACAGCACCAGGCCAGTTTTCTAGGCTTTATATCCCTTTTCTGTCCCTCCTAGGAATCACCAGCAATATCTCTGTATAATTCCTAGTATGTCAACATAGAAACTGCACAAAACGTTCTGAGATTTTACTGACTCTGCATACAGAAAATAGCTTTCATACTCCTGACTAAGGCTTCCCTTTTCATATAGGTAGGAGTTGCAAGAGCCATTTTTGTCTTTGCATCGTGCTCTGGGCTCACTGGAAGACACTTATCCACAATAGCCCCTGGATCCTTCTCAGAGTTACTGTTTCCCAGGATGGTATCACATTTTGAACATATCATCTGCATTTTTTTGTTCCCAGATGTAGTAACAAGCGGCATAATTATGATAGCTGTTAAAATATTGAAATGAGTTACTGGTTGTAGTATTTCTGGGAAATGGTAGAAAGGATGATGTTTATTGAAACTATATAAACATGTAAAATGTTTTCTCAACACCGTTTCGCATTTATGTTTGCACAGATGTGTGTAATGTCATCATGAAGCCTCTTCCAAGAAAGATAAATTAAATCAAAAGGTTTGAATAAGGCAAATAGTTAGAATGCTCTGCTGGTGCCTCTGCACACCACCTCTTACCTCTTTTTGTTCCCTTTTTTGTAATCATTTTCACTGCCATTGAAAAATATAAGAAACAAACAAAAATTTTTATGAACGATAAAGGTCCTCAGCACAAATAAAATGACCAGCTCTGAAGCTGTGAAGAAATATGCTTTAATTTAAGAGACAAAAGATAGCATTACAGAAGAAATTGTCATAATCAAAGTTGAAAAAAAATTTCTATTGTCTACTATGCCTCTCTGTGGGAATTTTCTCAGCACAGGCAGCTGTAGAGGAGGAGGGATATTGTGAGTTTCTGTACTCCCATTCTCTCTCTCCCTCTCTTTCTCTGTCAATAAATGTCTGCAGTCATATTCTTGAGCTCCAGTGTGATTTCAAGGTTCATCTCTTCCATGCAGCTCAAACACTAATTATCCCAGCTGTAATTAGTAAGATAATTAAATACTGGCTCACTCATCACTCTACCTTGTGTCGGGTCATGATTCTCCCAGAAGACCTTGAGCAGTTTCTCAAAGCTGATGTTTTCTGGCTGATATACTACTCGTACAGCCTCTGTGTGGCCAGTTTTACCTTGAAAGACAAAATAAATTCAGATGTTATTAGTGCGAATTAGCTAGTGCATATCTAGGGTTTTTATATCTGAGATTCAAAGCACAATCCTTTGTTTTCTCTTTTTTTTTCCTAAAGGTGTTTTGATTTACCATCATTTATACTTAAGCCTTTTTACACAATATTTTAGATACATGCTAACTCTAAGATATCTGCTAGCTTGGACAAGGCCATCATGAAATAAACTATCCCGAGAGGCAATAAGGTAATACAGTGATGTTATTACAGTAGTTTGTCAGCTTACAGGAAAAAAAAAAAATGAATAGTTCTTAAATATTTCTAACTGACAACTAGTAAAACACTTTATTCTAAATACAACATTAAAATAAGAAAACTTGTATATCTAAGTTGTCTTGACAGTATAAAACTTTGTTTCAGTGAGGTAAGATATGGATAAAATAATTGATTATAAAAACAAATTTCAAGGGCGTGTTTACACACAATCACACAAATAATTTCACACTATTTTGCATCATCCAAACCACTGATGCCAATGGGCTTCAAAAAGAATCAAAGAGAGCCTGACTGAACTTCGTGACAGCAGATGAAGTTCAAGGAAGATTAGCAGGTGTTACAGCACATTAAAACATATTATTCCTATTTTTCAGTTACATTATGGGTGTGAGTTGTTTTTATTCCTTATGTGTTTAATCACTCACAATATTATTGAAAGATCCAGCTTCACAAAATGCGAAGGATCTGGCCACATAATTCACTTCAATTCTAACTAATAGTTAGATTGATGAGTGCTCAGACATCTCAGGGCGAAAGTCCATTGCACTGAGTGCTACACAAACGTTTTATATTTTATAAATACTATATCTTTTATATTTTAAAATTTATAAATGTGGGCATATTTGTCATAATATATGCATGAATGGGGAAAAAAACTTATCCTATTCTTCAGTTAAATAATAATAAGTAAATACTAAACAAAAGTAAACTGGACAGCCAGACCTGCCTTTTGGTGAGGACGTAATAAGCTCCTTGATCACACAAGGCCAGGTTTTTATTTCATTTATACCAGCACAAACCTCAGATTTACTCAACTAACTTCAATAGAATTGTTGAATTTCATGCAGTGGAACAATCAGCTGAATTTGGGCCAGCGATGGGTTATGAATTAGCTGTCACCAAATAAGAAAAATCAGAGCCAATGTGTAACTGAGGAGTGTTCAGTAGAAACACCAATTCAGTACCAAAAGAAATCTTAATTAAAAAAAAAAAGTAGAAAGAAATAAAAAGGATGCTAGGACCTATTAAAGAGACATAACAGGGAAAAGTATGACAGAATTATATCAGTTAATGGGGCACCTGAAATGAAGAAAACCTAAACGAGGCACAGAGGGGTGGGCTAGCTATTAAAAGGGATTTAAAAGACTGGGATTAAATTTACTCTAGAATGCAGAGGAGTAAAAGGGGACACATCTGGGAGATCTGTAATGAAAATTTTGATAGAATCAAATTGGTTCCTATCTAGTGTGCTTCACAATACAACAAAGATACGCTCACTGAGATTAAAAGACAAAAATGTACAAGTTTCATGTAACCTGTAGCTAAAGCCATGTCATCCTGTCCACCAGGATACTGTCCAGGCAAATGACGGCCCAATTCCTCTTTCACATGCACTACGCCTATTGAAGTCCATGGAAGCAACTCATTATCTGAAGTCAAATTCTGATGGTAGGTTAGCAGAAAGGGATCATACATTTAGTAGAATAAAAATACAAGTCACAGATAATTGGCTTAATAAAGTGAAATGGTCTTTCTATATTATGGCATGAACTGATGGCCATCTTAGGTCAGGGATGGAATTTATTCCAGATTTCAGGGTTTAATATGGACTATCAGTGAAAATAACGGGTTTTGCCTTAGCTGAAGCCCAGGTTGGGAATTTTGCTGTTGCTTGAGATAAAGAAGGAGAACAAATGGACAGTGGTTTGTCCAGCCCTCGCAAGCCTACATCGTATAACTAAAAAGAGATTAAGGAGTGGCTTCTAACTTTAATTCTTTTTTTTTTTTTTTAAGCCAATGTGAACCTTATGAAAGGTTCTTATCACTCAGGAGCAAATTGCTTGTCTAAGATGACTAGCTTTGGATCACAAGAGAGTTTCTTAAACAACTTCAAAACAACAGAGGCATTACCTTTCCTCTCAATTGAAGCAGCAATTACATCTTGTCAACACTGTCTGCTCTGACTAATCCAGAAGTTCAAAGAATCAGCTTTCTTCTTTTCCTCTGAATAAGGAAATAATGGTGCTACTCTGAGAACTATAGCCTGACCTCAAGAAAAAAATCCTCAGATGTGTGGCTAACAGAGTGTTAGAACCTAGAGCATATTTAAAATCAATATTCATCCTCAGAGGAAAAGCAAGGAGGTAATGCTGCTGGTCCTATCAGATTCACCTCTAATTTTCCTCAAAGCCTTTCTACAATCTAGTGGATTTTCTTTCAGAATATGGTGTGGCTATTTCTGCTATGAACAATCTTAGTCATTTCTGGCGAGCACTCCTACTTCCCAACAATTTTAGTGGAAACTAGACCAATCAGCTGGGTACACATGAGCAAATAGACAGGTAAAAGGCTCCGTGTGGGACACGTTAACCACAAGATTTCCTAGAAGAAGCACAGAGAGAAAATGGTGCCAGGGGACAGGAAAAGAAAAAGAGCAATCTCTCCGCAGGTGCAATATGCCTCACAACAAGGAAGCAAAAAGATACCACGAGGTTACCCTAAGTAGCATGTAGAAAATACTAGCTCATTGGTGCTGAACATGACTCAGCTGCAGCCAAAGTGGCAAAAAGAAACTTAAATTAGGTTCTCCCTGTTGATCTCCTTATTTCACTTTTTGCATTAGGCTTAAGTTTGACTATGAAAAGAGAATAATCACGTTTCAGTTTGGGTTTCATACATTTGGTACACTACAGTGCCAAAAGAAGAGAGCAGGCATCAAACCAGCTAACCACTCCTCTTTATTGTAAAAAAAAATCACTGAAATATTTCTAATCAAATCTTTTTTGTAAGACTTCTTAAAACGGAGAGGCAGTAATCAAAGAGAAACAATAAACCCACTTGTTCTCAAAAAAGCTGCATGTCTCTTAATGAGAAATTTAACAGGCTAACACTGAACAGCTGAAATGATTTAAAATGATCCGTGATAGATGCTATTCCTTCAATGATATTCAGCTCTTCACCTTAGTGCCTCCTTCAGAATTTCTCAGGAAAGGTCCATTTATTTTAAGTCAGAGAGTCATGGTGTCCTCAGTTCACCTATTGCTTTTAATTAGCTGATCTTTAGTATTCCACAGTAAAAGCACGCTTCACTTTGAGTTCCAAAAGTTTTAACAAGTATGAACATTTCTAGAAGCCTTCTCCCAAAAAAAGCTCAAAGTTTGAACCAGGTTTTTAAATAATTTATTGAATCACTAAATATAATTTCATTTGCTGTTAACTGTGCAAATAGAAATCCTTTATTTATAGGTGCCATTATTGGATTTCCAGTTATGGTGCTCAGTTCTCCTTCAGCTTTAGAAGGAGCTTAGCCATTGAAGAACCTCGCTGCAGATGATAAGACTTTATTACATGGTGGCAGAGAGGGCTGTGTGCCAACAGCAGATTGTCTGTTTATCCTATATCCATTTCCCACTCAGAAAACATAGCCACTCTCAGAGGATTAGCTACAGTGAGCTCTTTCAGTGGGGATTCAAACTCTGGCAAAAATGTTCCTGTAAAGAGCAATAGAAAAAGACATCTGAGTGACACCTCCGTGCTCCTTTTCAATTTTTTTCTTCCTAATAGTGTTTAGATTTTCACCTTTTTAATCATCTCCCAGGTGAGTGCCCAAGCTGATGGATTATAGAAGCGAACGCATTCTTTTTAACTTGCTGTATCCAGTAAGCATTTAATTATTTCTGGCAAAGTGGAACAACTTCAAAGGGCTGGCTTGAGAGCACCTCACCCGTGAATACCCAGCCACCCAGCAGCTACAGCACTGCTACATGACACGTGGGCTTCATCTCTACCCAGTCCAGCCCTGGGTGAATTAAGTTATCAAATTCAAGCAACGCCAAAACTATTCCCTCCTGCCCCAATTCTTCAATAAAAAAGGACTTGTCTCTCTTTCCCCACTGAAATAAAGGGCCTAAATCCAGTGTCTAAATATTATTTAAAGAAATAGGTGGCAGATCTTCAGCTGATGCACATTTCAGAGCTTATTGATTTTGGAGCTAAAACAATTTGTGCTAGCTAAAGCCTAGGCCCTAGTGAATATGCAAAGCATTACATGAAAAAGTAGTAGGTCTTTTGAGCATCTGTTTCTCCAAACTAGCCTGGGAATTTTTATTATGTTATAGTTATCGCTAATAAAATCTCTAGTTTCTTCCTAAAAGAGCAATGTGTTAAATAAACAAACAATGGGTTCAGCACTAACACACTGAGAACCCGCACTTTGAGGATCTACTTAACTTTTACCTTTTTACCTTCAAAGTCATGAAATAATCACAGATTGATAGATTTTTAAGAAGGGGCCATTATGATAATTTTATTGGACTTCCTGCCTAACACAGAGGAGAGAATTTCGCTGGAGCAGGATCATATTTTGTACTTGGAAAAGTAACAGCTCTTGACTCAAAGAACCCAAAGAACAGAAAATCCACCAGAAGTCAAGGTAACTTCATTGAGTGGTTAATACCTCTCACTTTTGAAAAAAACAAAGAAAAAAAACAAAGGCAACGGACATTTTATTTATTACCTGAGTTTATTTACCGGCATCCTGGCTTATATCAGGAATAGTGTGGCCAGCAGGAGTAGGGCAGTGATCGTGCCCCTGTACTGGGCACTGGTGAGGCCGCACCTCGAGTACTGTGTTCAGTTTTGGGCCCCTCACTACAAGAAGGACACTGAGGTGCTGGAGCGTGTCCAGAGAAGGGCAACAAGGCTGGTGAAGGGTCTAGAAAACAAGTCTTATGAGGAGCGGCTGAGGGAACTGGGGCTGTTTAGCTTGGAGAAGAGGAAGCTGAGGGGAGACCTTATCGCTCTCTACAACTACCTGAAGGGAGGTTGTAGGGAAGCGGGTGTTGGACTCTTCTCCCAAGAAACCAGCAATAGGACAAGAGGAAATGGCCTCAAGTTGCATCAGGGGATGTTTAGACTGAACATCAGGAAGAATTTCTTTACCGAAAGAGTGGTTAGGCATTGGAACAGGCTGCCCAGAGAGGTGGTGGAGTCGTCAACCCTGGAGGCGTTCAAAAAAGGTGTAGATGTGGCACTCCAGGGCCTGGTTTAGGAGTCATGGTGGTGTTAGTTGATGGTTGGACTTGATGATCTTAGAGGTCTTTTCCAACCTCAATGATTCTATGAGTCTATGGTTCTATTTGTTTAAAGGTCTTTCTGTACAGACACAGACTACTAGGAAGTCATCCCTTACTACTTCTTTCTGAATATTTTAAGTGAATCAATCTTTCCAATTAATGTTAGACACTCATTTTTTTTAACTTTTTGAGAAGAGTAAGAACATAATAAGAATGTACTAGTTCAGGCCTCGAGCCCTTCTCTGGCCATGACCATAAGCAGATACTCAGGGAAGGGTTGAAAAAGCCTATGTGATATATCTACCACACTGTACATGAACAACCAGCTGCCTTTATCTGAACTTGGCTCTCACTGGCTTCTTCTGAGACCCCCTTCTTGTTCTGCTTGGAGAGATGGTGAGCAGCCGTATCTACACCTTGGCCTCCTGCAACTCATGGTTTCCTGACTACTTTTCCATTTTTCCCGCTGTTTGGAAGAGACTGTAAAGTATATGAGGCATACAATGGCACAAACATGCAGCTACTATTTTTTTACCTTCTTCTTTATATTTCCAATAACTTTAATGACTTTGTTAGCATTGAACTACGAGAAAATGTTTGGTTTATTATCCACTGTAAATTTCCGCTTTACAAAATATAATGCTTTACCTTCTCAGTGTGATCCATGCTCTTTTCTACAGTTGTACTAAAATATGTCAATCTTATACAGCAATAAGCCAATGCATCGCTATGGGCCAGCCAATCCTGCAGTTGTTAATCAAAATAAAACTTTCCATAAATTCTAGAAACTTCTGCCTGGAAGGCAGAAGCTTCTGCCTGGACCACAGTAAAACATGTCTCTTCTAGTGCCTACAGAAAGTACCACATAGAGCAGCTACAACGTGGTGCATACCTCTAAAGAGAGAATTTTCTTACATTTTATTCATTTTAGTAGAGGACAGACTAATTACACAGTAAATGAA
Organism: Fregata magnificens; assembly: GCA_013389945.1. Classification (NCBI taxonomy): domain Eukaryota; kingdom Metazoa; phylum Chordata; class Aves; order Suliformes; family Fregatidae; genus Fregata; species Fregata magnificens. Next base: position 558,270 of record WAAD01007979.1, read on the forward strand.
AATTTTAAAAGACAAGAAAATTTGCTAATAGAACAATGAACTGCTATAAAATGCATTTTTGGTGACTGTTACAATCACTTAGTTTTTTACCCCATCAAATTAAAATTAAGAGAATAAAAGTCACAGTGAAAAATGGGATACAAAATGCTGTTACTGATATTTTTTTTCACAGAAATTCAGTCACATTTTTCAGTAAAACTAGCTGAATGAATTTAAAATAAAGGAGATTGTCAGTTTGAACAAAGAATATTGCTTTTTTCTAAAAATCTGCAAAACAAAACTACTAAATGAACTTGTTTCTTATTTGCAAGTGTTTTAAATTTGCATGGTACAGCCACAAAAAGTTCTTACTTTTGTTTGCTAAGACCCTATGTATTCTTTAGCAGCAATTTTTTTCTGATAAGACGACACTGAACAGAATATCTGAAAGCAAGACCACTACTACCGATGCTTTTTCTATTCTCGTTCTAAAATAGCTGTACACTGAAGAATCCATAAAAGGAAAACAACCAATTATATAGCCTGTAGGACAACACAAGACAGCAAAACTTTACTATCTTGTTCACTGTCCTTATAGGTTATGTCTTCTATAGGCTGAATGTCCACACTGCAAGCACTTCAGGAGGGATTACTTTAGACTCACTCTGGACTGAGTGCTTTTCACAGTTGGGGTGCATTAAGTGTGCTCCTAGAGAGTATATTCTGCTTTAATTTCATTCAAAAGGAATCTCAGATTCAAAAACAATTCCAGTGATTCCTTGCAGATGTTGGTGGAAAGCTTCTTTATCATTCGTATTGGGAGAAATCTCTGCATCCTAGGGAAATTGGTTTGGTTGCAATACGTGATACGGGATGTCCCTGCTTTGAGTTGTGTTACTTTGCTAGCCAGGGTCCTGCAGACATCACAGAACTGGATGAACCACATCACCTTAAGGATTAGTCTGACATTGCTCCCGGACAATACAACAGAATATCTCACACGGCATTCAGCTGATGAAAAAATGTTGAAGAGAGGCATATAATTAATGCCAGTCAACATGGCTGTATGGAATATAGGTCTCGTCAGCCAAACTTGATTTCATTCTCTCATGAAATTACAAGTCCAGTTGTAATGAATGTAGGATGTAATAGCATGGATGTAATAGACTTAGACTTTATTAATGCATCTGACTTATTACTTCATGACAGTCTGATTAAAAAATTAGCACTATACAATATCAATAGTGCACACGTTAAACGGATTAAGAATTGTCTAAATGACAGTTCTAAAAAAATTGTCTAAAGGGAACAAGCATTGAATGGCAGCATTTTTATCTGTCCTCTGCAGGGTTTGGTACAAAGTCTGTTGCTGTTAAAGTCTTTCATTAGTAATTTTAAAGAAATAAAAAGTCTCAACTTACAGAATCTGTGGATAACTCAGATGAGAAGGCTGATAGGATGGTATTATAAACTGATTACTTGCTACACTGGGCCCATTCAATCAAAAATGTATTAAAAACAGTCATACGTAAAATCTCTACCTAAGGGAACAAGTGACACACACCATACCTGCAAATGGGGAACAATCTTTGAGGGAAGTGCAAGGGTGGCAGTAGACAAGCAAGTAAATAACCGAATTTCATCGCAATATTGCAATAAAATGGAAGAGTGACTGAATTGGGCTGCCTGAGTAAAAAAGAGATTGGTAGGAACAGCACTGGAGAGATCAATCCTGACATTAAGTAGATCCTCAAAAATAGTTTCAGTGACAGTCACAAAGACTGTGATATGTTTAGCCTTTCAAAAAGAAAACCTAGAGGTTTTTAATTAAAGGATATAAGCATCTTCTCAGGAAGAGAATGACTAAGTGCAAAAGGGGTCTTTGAACGAGCAATGAAAAGGCGTATCAAGAGCCAGGGGTAGGAGTGGAAACCAGGGAAATTCACACGGAAATGTAGGCACATATTTTAAATACTGAAGATGGTTATGTGCTACAAAACACTACACTGCTCAACTATACCATTGGATCATTTGGTGCTCCTATAATCCTATGTTCTATAAACCAAGGGGAGTGGTCGACTCTTCATCTCCTGATGTTTTCAAATCAAATCAGATTTTCTTCTGGGAGAGACACTGCAGACAAATACCAGTTAAACTTAAAGGAAAAAGTTATAGGGCTTAATAAAATTGTAACTGGATGAAACGTAATGACCTATGATATAAAAGATGTCAAATTACATATTGCAGCAAGCCCTTACCAGCCTTAAATGCTGTGAATATATGAGTGAATAACCCCTTTTTCCTTTGTTCACTTAGCTTTAACAAAGCCTTTCCATTCCAAACACTGTTATCTGTACAAAGAGTTGGGACTTTTGTATTATCTTCTTTTCACCATGGTTGATGAGGTAGACTCTAACCTAACTACAATTTCTATATGATCTTTACATAGGTGAGTTAAAATCTTTCAGCTACAGCATTGGGAACAGAAAGACACCGTATTGCCACATTTACAAAGTTCTCATTTAAAAGCCCAAATTTAACCCTAAACTTACACATCAGATGGACTGAGCCTTTACACATCAATAAATTCTGTTTACTGACAAACGAGTTATACTTGGCACCAAGGAAACGCAATGTCAGGCTTGTAACATCTAGCCGGTGTGAATCTGAACATGAGATTCAGTGAATATAGAACAAAACAAGTAGTCATGCAAGTGAGAAATGCTAGCTTTAGGTTAGGACACATTAATTACAAAGTTAATTAATAAAATGAAGGATTAAATACGGAAGGACTAATGGGAATCACAGAACCGTAGCCTCATAACTAACAGCAATCTTGTATTATTGACAGTATCTTACATTGCCGTGGAGCCGAGAATTGGGGCATAATTGGTTTATACTGTATGTTTTCTGTAAAAATGGCATGCTAAAATAACTATCGCTCTTACAAAAACTTTAAGCTTTGCTTGGAAATAAAAACATATTTCGTAGACTTTCAAATACTGAAAAATCACAATGTATCTCATGAAAAGCAGTTTGGAGAGTGACCAGAAATGAAAGAAGGTAAAAAATGTGGTCATATATGTGTGAATACACAATGGTACAATGAAGATATTGCACTGAAGACAGGTGGTTTTGAAAAATGTAACTGAATTTGGCACTTCCCTGGCTGGGACCGAAACACTTGATAGTATAAAGCAGTACAAATCATTCAATTTTCTTCCCTAGACTAGGATCCAAGCTTTGGAAGAGTACAACAAAATACAGAGTCCATCATTTTTTGTTCCAAATATATTTATTTTCATCTCCTCAAAGAAAGCACAAGAAAATCTACTCCTTGTTCCAAAGCCTTCCTAACAGCACAGTAACAGCACAATATACAGGTTTGGTTTAACTGTATATTAACACTATATCTTTTATTTATATGATGTTTATAAGAGGAGCTAAAATCCACAATACATTTATTATAATTTCCCCACTTATTTTCTATGGAAGATAATAGAAGAATTTTCTTTAATTTCATCACCTTCTACTTTGACATTCCTCAAAGTTGCTGCATTTCACGTGTGTATTTCTCTACCCTGTATTAGATAATAAGCATATCAGTAATACTGAAAAAACCTCAAAACAAGGGAAGAAAGACCTCTAATTTTTTCATACAGAGTCTCCTTAGGAAAAAGTATGTCCAAAGTATGTGATGAACTTGTTATCAATAGAGTAACACGTCATGAATGCAAAGGTACTCTCCTGATTAAAATTATTCATATAACAGGAAATATTTAGTGGTCCACCATGTTAGATTCTGTTTGGGGAGAATTCAATCTCGAACTGCTCAGCTTAGGTTTCTGTTGGACACTTTGGATTGAGTGAATTTAATTTCCTCGGAAGAAAAAAATGTTGTCATTCAGAACTTAAGTCCTTGTATTCTGCAGTCCTACTCATTCACTTCCCCTTGAATTAATTCCTTATCTGACATACTTGTGCCTATTAGGTCAGGTAAGAAAATGTCAGTTAAGGAACATAACAAGGCTACTGTAACAAAGCTGTGAGAAACTGAAATACCATAGAAGACTATCTTTTATTCATATATATGCCTTTTTATAAATTATAAACACATTGATTCATTGATTAGCATTAGGTATACAGGTCATTCTTGAAAAACATAAAAAAAGAGTATGGCAATAGAAGAGAATTGGGGACAGAACACAGCAGCGTAAGACCTCGGGGCATCTGACTTAACCTCGTTGCCCTTGCTTAGGAGATAAGACCTGCACCAAACTNTGCAAAGCTCCTTTGAAAATTTAAATTAATGAAATTATGTTGACATTTTTTATTGTAACAGATAAACACAGTGAATAAAGATCTGCCCAGGAAATATATCCTGTTATCCATGGGCATGAAAAACTTTGAGGATAAAAGATTAATATTACATCACAGTTGCACCATGACTTTGTCCTAAAGACTTCAAAGTGCTTTCTAAATTTGGATTCCATTATTCCCATTTTGCAGAGCATAACCCACTATTACATTGTGTTCTTCATAATTAATTTTCCACATATGCAACATAATTTCTCAAAATACTACAAACCCTGG